>NW_010729098.1:1557438-1613538 GCF_000365185.1 Nelumbo nucifera
AGATCTGAAAATAGAATTGTACATATTCCTAGGATTGTGGAAGGATTGATTTAGAAAGTTTTTTCTTTCTATTTCTTTCTTTCTATTTTTGTACTTTCTATTTTTGTACTTTCTATTTTCTCTTCTTTCTATTTTTTCTTCTTTCTATTTTTCTTTCTTTCTATTTATTGCAGCAGCTTACTGTATAAATATGCCCATTGGCAATAGAATGAAATGTACCAGTATTCTACCATTCCAAAACAAATATGGCCCTTGATGGAGCAGAACCGATGGCAGCAGTGGTTGGGGTGCAAGAGGCCAAGGGGATGGGGGTGGAGAGACTTGTAAATGAAGGGGACTCAAAAACTGTGATAATTTGGCTGAACAAGGAGAGTCAGGAGATGTGATGCTACAGAAATGAGATCAAGCAATTTGGATGGCTAATGAGGAACATGCAGTTAACAATATGCTGGGTACAAAGTTCAACAAATTCTTTGGTGGATGCTTTATCCAAGCAAGGGGTACATAGAAGATAGATGTTTTGGGCCCCATTATAAGGATAAAATGAGCAGGGATGATTAATGTTTGCCTTTTAGGTTCTGAATTTTGCAATCTAAGAAGATAAATGGGCTGGGTTTGTTTTGTTTGTCGGGGTGGTTAACTGGGGCTAACTGCCATTCTCTCAGGATCATTCATAACTCACTGGTGTATTATTTCTGATTTCTATTAGTAATTTATTAATTTCTATTAATAAATACAGCCCTTGAAAGAGTGGAATGGCAAAATAAAGATCATGTAGCTAACCCCATATATATAGTTGGGGCAAGGCCTTGTTGAGTTGATTGTATGCTATAAAAAATTTGAACAAGATAAGGCCACAAAATTGTAGTAGCAACCTTCATGGGTTGCAATAGCAGTAAAAGCAAGAAGAAAATAGGAGGAATTAATTGAGGAGAAAAGCCTAGTAACTGAACAAGTTACTGAAAACAGTTTTTCATGATCTTGCTAAAATGAGTCTGTATTTCTTCCTTTAGCTTTTAGCAATAAAACTAAAGACTAAAGTCTGTCAATACAGAACACTATGGCTGATGATCTAGCTAGGAGGGGTGTGGAAAGGACTTTTTCTTTTGGTATAGCAACAACTGCATTCCTCATTTTTCCAATGATGGGGCTTAAATGGCATATCTTTTGCACCTTAAACATTTTCCCATGTGCATTTTTTTTCCTTCTCACAAGATATTTTAGTTAATAAAGCCTTATGCCGACTATATGGGTTGGCTACACATATCCTGTTTAGCCATTCCACTATATATATATATATATATATAAAGCAAGAATACATACAAAATTCATGATATGTAATATTTGCCAGTTTCATTGAGTTGCTTTCCTGCCTTTCTCTCTTGACGTTTTGAAAAAAGAAAAGTTCTCTAACAATTACACTTGTATGGACAGGTATAATACGGAAGACACGAACTGTAATGGAATGCCTGCATCGATTTTGCAGGGAATGCATTGACAAATCAATGCGACTGGGGTATGCTAAGAAACTGTTCGGCCATGTCTTATTTGGTTCAATGGCATGCAGGCACTACAATCTCCTTATCATCTAGGGTCTAGGCTAGAACTTATAAAAAGTTGGCTGTCCATAAGGATCTTGAAGTCTTTCTGATGTGTATTGCTACTTTGGTCTTTTCTGCAGGAACAATGAATGCCCTGCTTGCCGCACACATTGTGCAAGCCGTCGTTCTTTGAGGGATGATCCAAATTATGATGCTTTAATTGCAGCTTTATATCCAGATATTGATAAATACGAGGAAGAGGTATAAGTTTTCTGTAGTTTTTATTTTTATTCTTCTTGTTGGATAATGGCAATGAGTTGGAGTACAACTGCAAAATAGGTTTCCCATGGATGACCCTATATAGTTAGGACTTAGGACAAGGGTTTGTTAAGTTGAGTGTGATTTATCTAAGTACTCATTCTTTGCTGGATGCCGGGTTTCAGGAGCTGGCCTTTCATGAAGAGGAGAAGAATCGCAATAAGCAGGTCAGATAGTTAACAAACATATTTACATGCATGCATGTGCTAAAATATAAAACCAATATAACTTGCTTGCTTGTGTGTATGTGCGCAACAGTGTGAGAGAGAGTATGCATGTGTGTTGGGATTGTGTGCCTCCTGCTTGAATAAATAATTTTGTCTCCTGCTACCAATGAATGGTGTATATGTGTAAGGGATCATGGGTTGGGCTGGGCTTAGCACCTATGATAAGGGCTATAGCCCAGGCCTGTGCTAGACCAGGCTGGGCTTTGGGCCTAAGACATTAAATATATATATTTATTTATTTATTTATTTTATATTATATGACGTATAATCTATGCACAAAATATATGTTATAATTATAAAAATATTATGTCATTTTATAATATTTATATAAATATAAAGGGCAGTCCAGTGCATGAGGCACCTGCCAATGCAGGGTCTGGGGAGGGAAAGATGTACGCAGCCTTACCCCTGCACATACAGAGAGGCTATTTCCAAATTTATATAAATAATAAAACAAACACACACACACACACACACACACACACACACATATATATATGTATGTATGTATGTGTGCATGTGCTATATAGTTATAAAAATATTTACATATGTATGTATTATATAAATAAACTGCCAGCCAGGCTGAAAATAATCGTTTCTTACTCATTCTGGGCAAGAATGGGCAAAAGTGAATTGCATGAGAGAATTTGGTTATAAAATTCTTGCAATGGGCTTCATTCATTTTTGAATGAAAAATGAGTCCATGGCACAAAAATTGAGGTAACTTGCAGCACGAAAAATAATAGGATGGCCGGCGGTCCACTATCCGTTGGCCACTGCTGTTGTGAAAACTTGTGCCGACGGACATTGACCACCAGCCATCTGTTGGTAAAAACTCTATGCTGGAGTTTTTGAGACCTGAGCTGGTGGTTTATGACCGCCAGCATAGAAATGAGAAATATGAGGCATGATTTACCGGCGATTTTTGAGACCTAGGCTGGCAGTTTATGACCACTGACATAGAGCTTCTTTAAAGAATGAAAATGAACAATATGAGGCACGATTATATGATGTTTTATTATATTTTATTACTTTCTTAATATAGTATCTTTATTGAATATACTATCATCAATTTGGTGAAGTTAGATATTTTGTAGTTCTTCGAGTTATTAATTTTCTTTTAATTTCACAATTTTTAAATTCCATTTCTTCTTGGAAGTTCCAAGCTCTTTTCTTCATTTGCACAACTGCCTACTCAATTCAGCAAACTAATTTCCTTCTAATTAGTTTTAATTTTTAAATAGGCGCTAATTGCTCCCTTTAAATATTCTTTTATATTTTCTCTATGCAACCAAATGCAAAAGCTTTGTAGTTTCTTGCCTTTTTCTTTTCTTTTATATTTTTGTGTTATTGATGTGGGGCACACATGGTTGATTACTTGATTTATGTTTAGTTGTTGTGGGTCTTACACATTTCCACTACATCTGCTAATGAGTATTGTATGTATACCTACATTATTATTTTGGTTGATGAAAAAAATGAATGAAAATTAAATTTGTAACCAAACACGTTTAAAATTTATTTTCATTCTTGCCACAGAAAGAATTCATTTTTTTTTTTGAAAAAAAGCATTTGGTTCATAGCAACATTTTCTCATTCTGCCCATTTCTACCCATTTTTTTCATTCTAGAATTTTATCGGAAAGAATTGAGCAAGAATGAGTGTTGAACCAAAGATGGCCTAAACAACCACCAGCTGTCCTCTTTTTGTACCCCTACTTTCACCTTTTGTGAACTGTTTGTTAACAGAATATTCTTCTTTTCCCCCTTTTCCTATGGATAATGTGAATTTAGTTGGCAACAGAAAAAAAGTGAGTACAGCCATCAAAGCCCCCAAGTCAAGAGCATAGTTGTCAAGGCGACACCTAGGCGACAAGGCGCCCTTTGAGGCTCGCCTTGCCTAATCGCCAAGCAGTTTTCTACTTTGTACTATAAAATACTTTTTTATTCATTCTTTTTTGAGATTATAATTATAAAATAGACATTATTAAACTAAAATAATCATTGTGTGTTTATATACTAATTTCTTTTTATTATTTTCTTATTTGTTAGGGTTTAATCAACACAAACATTGCTAAATGCTGTATTGAACCCTAAAAGACTTAAAAACCTGAACCAATAAGTAAGGAAGAACTTGAAATTTTATCTAATCAGCAATTTCCTCTTCCATATATTCTTCTTCTACTTCTTCTTCTTCTTCTTCTTCTTCTTCTTCTTCTTCTTCTTCTTCTTCTTCTTCTTCTTCTACCACTACTACTACTACTACTACTACTACTACTACTACTACTACCAATACTTTTTATTTTCTTCTTTTCCTATAACAAAAATAAGGGTTCAGCCCCTATATATTTTTGAATTTTATTTTCCTTCTTCAATTTATACTTTTCTTATGAAAATCATGAATAATTATTAAAGAAATATGGTTATGGTACCTAGGGAACTACCCTAGGATCTATGTTTTTAACATAAAAAAATCCATCCCGCCTAGGCGACTAGGCAACAAGGCACCCCCCAATCGCCTAGCCTCGCCTTAGCGCTTTGAAAACTATGGTCAAGAGACATGATCCCCAAAAAACCTCAAAAAGATGCAAGCATGATGGCAGAGGTAGGCCTCCCAAATATACAATTAGGGGTGCAACTTAGGCATGCCCAACCTGAGCCCGAACTGACCTAGCCCAAAATTTTGCAGGGGTTTGGGCTTGGATTTTTGGTCCTTGGGCTGGGCTTGGACCTAAGGCTTCAGGGTTTTTTATTTTTTGGGCTGGGCCCAGGCCTAGCCTTTAGGTAGCCCGAACTCAGCATGACCTTATCTCAACCCGATCCCAGCCCACCCGACTTGCACCCCTATATACAACACTCCTTCCCTAGGCAATTTGCTCATCAAATAATTGGCTGACTATGGGTCCTGTCTAAATGAGGTCATAACTTGGGATTCCAACAACTGATCTTCTTTGATGAAATGGTAAGAGGGATCATGGTCCTAAGTATCCCGATTGATCCATCCAATAACAATGCACAAGTCCCCTTTGACCTCCACTCTACCAAAATCTAGCAAATATATCAATCAGAGACCCTGTATTAATGCTAAGGCCAAGATGTGTGCTCTGACTAATATCCCTGATCTGTCAATTCCTGATAAACAATAATCTTGCCCTAAGTTTTTGAGTTCCCATCCAATCCTTGATTGCCCAAGGTTCTCCAAGGAATATTAAATTGAGTGTATGGTGTACCTGGAGTTGAGGGGTCAAAATGGGTCTAAGAACCTGCCAGTCTCAAAGGTCTTGCCACAGGCTGCACCTGCAATCCTCTCACAAGATCATCCATCAAGAAATCATTAAACTCCTATTACATCCATATGCATTGGCTATTTTAACTGTTATCAAAATGCTGATAGTTTCTGGAGGTTGAAATTTATTAGACTAGATCCTCAAGCTTCTATTGTCAAACTTGTCCCTTTAAACTCCCTGTTTCTTCCATTCTATTGTCAAACCTGTCCCTTTAAGCTCCCTGTTTCTTCCATCCAACAGCTGATTATTCTCTTCTAGAGACTCCCTATGTACTTTGTATTGATCCATTCCATTAGAAAACCAAAAGGACCCCTATGCTCCCTACTCATATCATCTATAGAAGAGTCTTAATTGATTATTCTATTAGGCTACCTATCTATCTGTGCATGTAAACATATATGTCATGCATACATATACAGTCAGTGGCATGAAGCACGGTCACCTGTCTGATTGATGGTTGGTTTTAGTTGTACCATCATCAATGTGGCCGAAAAGGATAGGCTGTTTAAAGATGATGGCTAGGTTACAGTGGCTTGCTTAAAGTTGGCTCACTGATATCAGATTTAGAAGGTCTAGGGACATAGTTGACTAGGGATTTATTGGAATCAATGTGGAAAGTCATGTGCGTCACTATACATCTTCATGTGTATTTTGCTTTCTGGATATAATGCAATACTGTTACCTTTTCTTAATTGGAAAATATAAAGGGATCTTAAGTTAAAGGTAATGATAAAAAAGTTAGGGTTGGTGAAGGTAGAGTTTGTACTTATGGTAAGTTTTCAACTTCTCATGTACTGCAAATCTAAAGACAAATAATTCTCAAATACTGACAGTAATGCAGGGCTCGGTGTGCATAACATATAAATCATTATTAATTTATGATGAGGGGCATTTTGGTCACCCCGCACAACTACCGACACGTGGACGCTGTTGACAACACAATATCCAAGTCAACAGAACAGTCGTGGCACCCGACACCAGGTGAGCGGCCGAGCTGGGGTGATCTTGAGCTGCCATCAACACAAGCTCGCCTAAACCATTCCTCACACCACGCCTCTGTAGGCATCGTTACCGCGACCATAGGAATAACTCGTCTCTGCAGGGCCCTCGCTCAGAAAGCTTTATGACAAGGATACTACTGGCTCACCATGAAGGCAGATGCCATTGAGCTGGTCCAGCGATGCGACAAATGTTAACGGCATGCCAACATCCTACACTAGCCAGCCGTCGACCTAAGGTACTTAACTAGCCCTTGGCCATTCGCACAATGGGGCATAGACTTGCTGGGCCCCTTCCTGCCAGCTAAAGGACAAAAAATTTCTGGTGGTGGCAGTAGATTACTTCACCAAGTGGGTAGGGTAAAAGCCGAACCCCTAGTCACCATAACAACTCACAATGTCTAGAACTTTAGGCGAAGCATAGTCTGTAGGTTTGGCCTACCCAGAGTATTGATCTCAGACAACGGGAAGCAGTTTGAGGACATTAAGTTCCAGAATTGGTGCAATCGGATGGGAATAAGACAAAACTTCACCTCGGTGGCGCTCAAGCTAACGGATAAGCTGAAGTCACCAATAGAGCCATTCTATGTGGCCTCAAAGCTTGACTATCTCGAGTTAAGGGTTTGTGGGTGGATGAGCTACTTAGCGTGCTATGGGCCTACAGGACCACCATTAAAACAACAATAGGTGAGACGCCCTTCAACCTAACTTACGGGACCGAGGCAGTGATCCCAATTGAAATGAAGATCTTGACGCTGCGATCTGAAGTATGCGCTGAAGAATCAAATGAGGAAGACTTGCGAGCCAACCTTAACTTAGTAGAGGAAGTTAAGAGACCTCGCCTATATTCAAACTGCGACATACCAGCAACGTGTAGCTCGGTACTACAATGCACGAGTCAAGAAACACAATTTCAGGGTTGGCGACCTGGTACTCAGGAAAGTTATGGTACCCGAGCCCAGTGTGGGAAAGCTCGGTCTGAAATTGGGAAGGCCCCTACAGAGTTTCTAAAACTATAGGTGGGAACGCATACGAGCTCGAAACACTTGATGGGAAGACAGTGCCCCGGGCCTGGAATGTGGACAACCTACATAGATACTATCTCTAATAAAAAGTGCTTCGAGCCCCGAGCTCGCTAGAGTCAACTAATAGCTCAGTTCGACATCGTGAAGATAGAATCAATAGTGTTGAAGAACAACAAAGTTATACTCTACAACAGAAGCGAGCTGAACAACGTAAAGATTAGCCAAACAAACAAAAGGTACTGCAAGGAACAACTACTTTTATTAAATTAAGGGGGCCAAATGGCCTTACAAGTAAGCGGACCAAGTAGCTGCTAAAAAAAAAAAGAAAAAAAAAAGAAGAAAGAGAGAAAGAAAAAGTTCAGTAAGTTCGGACAATATAGGGCACGCAGGCCTTGGAAATCTTATAGGAGCAAGAAGCCCTCGAAATAGTAAAGGAAACCACCACCATCTCCACCAAACTTCCAGCTGAGCTATAGACTGAGCTACTCGTCACCACCGACATCATCCTGAGCCTCCTCGTCTCCTTCTTCCTCGACCCCCTCTTTGCCATCTTCCTCCTCCTCTGGGGTCAAGGGCTCCTCATCCACTTGCATGACGAGCTCACGTGGGACCTTCCATGTAGTGATGGAGCTGACATCGAGATCGGGATACAGGGACTTGAGATAGCGACGATACAACTTGAATCCCCTCTTCATCGATGGGATACCGTCCATTGCCCTCTGCTTCCCGTATGCGGGGGACTGCAAGTAAAGAGCAACGGCCTCCTCCCTAGCTAGGTCAACCTCCTGGGCACACCTAGATCGTGACTCGTTCAGCTCGCGTCGGGAATGGGTCAGCTTGTGCTGTAGAGTGCAGACTCAGGTTCGCGTTATAAAGGCATTGGTGCTCCATACACTCCCCCTCTGAATCAATCCTGAGCCTCTGCAACTCGGCGTTAAGCAGACCAATGTTAGCCTGCATACTGGCCCTTTCTTTCTACTCGGAGTGAGCATAGTCCAGTAGGACCTGACTATAGGTGTTTGTTTGCCTGCGAAAACCAAAAACAAAATAAGATGCCTTGCAGAAAGAAATCAAGAAGTTCTCAGCGGAAAAGAAACAGACCTGGATGATACATTGGGTCAATCGGGCCCTAGTCTCGACGAGATCCAGCTCGTTGAACTGCTGCATGTCCTCAGGAAGAAGTATGCCCCTACCCAACCGAAGAGTTATGCGAGCATCGCTCGACCAATCAATCATGGACACAACAGGAATGCTAGGGATAGGGGGGATATCGAACACGTAAGGGCCGGCCTCCCGCTCCTCCTGGGCGACTTGCGGCTCTGGCAGGTGCTGCTCGGTGTACATCTGGTCTCCTTCCCTCTCCAGGTCGACGACTGGAGGGGTCCCAGACGAAGAAACCTCTCCCCTAGATGACCTACGCTCAGCTCAATGCTTCTTGCGAGAAGATCTCATTTCCTCGACTGACATCATAGAAGACAAGCTCGCCATACCTGTAGACAAAGACAGAAACATCAGCAGCCGAGCTAACAGGAAAAAAGAATAGGCAAATGCACGACCTAAAGAGAATACGCAATGTGCGACTTGACAACTGGCCCACCTATATGGCTCAGTCCTGCTTGCACAAGCATCGGCTCAGCTAGGAACTCTCCAATCCTAACTCGTTCCTAGGCGAGTTGCTGGACAGCAACTTGAAGCTCGACATCCCTGCACATAGTAACTTTCTGGCAACTACTGTACCAGGTAGTGTTGACATCCCAACCACCATCATTCTTAAGGAAAAAGAACCTCTGCTTCCAGCCCCTAACCTTGTTGGGAAAATTAAAAATCTCCCTCATGCTGCGGAAAGGAAGGTAAAAACAAAATGGGCTAGAAATTCTTTTCATCTGTACTAGAGTCGAGAAGGCCTCGAGACTCAAAGGGAAGCCCCGGTGGTGGCATAAGCTGATCAACCCAACTAGTGTCCTAACCCCATTTGGGGCGAGCTGACCCAGCGATACCTTGTAGCACTTCAATACAGCAGTGATGAAGGGGGAAACGGAGGCTAGCCACCAGTGACTCCTCATAGACGCACAACTCCTCCCTGTCGTGGTCCCAAGGATAATGACTAGCAGTAGGCTCAATCCAACGATACTCATCGAGGATCTCGTACCTTTGACATATATCAACTATCTCCTCCCCAGACAGCTGGGTCGGTTCGAACGAATCTATTACAGCCTCTACCTCCTCCCTCCTGCCCACTAGGTCCCCACCGAAAAAAGACTCGTATGAATCCTCACTAGAGGAGCTCGATTCCTCATCTGACCTATCACCGGATGGCCTATCTTCGGCAAAACTAAGACATGGGGAAAAAGACAAAAGAAACTCACTAGAAAAGCAAAGAGAACTAGAAACGACAACAATAGCAATTGGGATAAGGAGAAAGTATAGATCGCCAACGAAAAACAGAGCTCGCCTAAGCAGACCAGCGCTGGAGACCAACTCGAAGATCACCCTCCTTCGGAAAAATCCAAAAACAGTGAATATGAGGGGACCTCACCAGAGGCCCCCATATTTATAGCTCGCGGGAAACAGAATCGACGATTCATATGAAAACCACAGCTAGCAGAGGCGCACTGCTAGAATCCAACGACACAGGCATAGGACAGCTTGGCAACAGCGGGGGACTGGTGTGCGGGCTCGACCTCTGAGCACGCCAGTTCAAAAATTCAAAAATTCAAAACTAAGCGCGCGTGCTCAGTTTGAATTTAGGTGGGCGTTTAAATTCAAACCGCCTGCCACGAACGCCGTGCGTGCAAAGCCACTTCCCTCTCTCCGAACTCTAGAAGGTTCTAGAAGAAGCGGTTCAGACCAAGCCCAAACCGGGCGAGCTGAACCACCTACCAAGGTGAGCAGACCAAAAACGCCCTAGAAGATTCGAGAGTGGGGGGCAATTGATGAGGGGCATTTTGGTCACCCCGCACAACTACTGGCACATGGACGTTGTTGTTGTCAACAGCGTCCAAGTCAGCAGAACAGCTCGATAAGTCAACATGTGGCACCCGACATCAGGTGAGCGGCTGAGTTGGGGCGAGCTTGGGTCACCGTCAATACAAGCTCGCCTAAACCATTCCGCGCGCCACGCCTCCGCAGGCACCGTTACCGCAACCATAGGAACAACTCGCCGAGCTGTATGCCACAAGACCCGCGGGCGACATGTAACCGCCGTGCGAATCTAGAAACAAATGCGCTAGTACGCCTTAAACTGCGGAAACAGCTCCACAGGAGACTCTGAGACGTTGCCTAATGGCACCTGATCCTCAGATAGCTATAAAAAGCCCCAAATCCACTCAAAAGGGTAGTCGCACTAAAGCTCTTGAGCTCTATCACATATTCTCACAAAATCCCCATTCTAACTTGAGCATCGGAGTGTTCTCCTGGGTAAAACCTACCCAGGCACTCTATCTTTCTTTCTTTCCAGCTTGGACGCACAAATACTAGCTCAGCACTGCCAGATCAGAACCTTGTTCGAGCCCAGTCACTAGCCATGTGGGAGCGAGCAGATCGTGCGTCACCAATTTATTTGTTTTTTCATTAAAAAGATATACAAATTCAGTAAATCATTTATTTAGGTTTATTAAAACTAATGAAGTCCTTGGGTTTTAAATTGTGCGTAAGTTATCTAAATATTGGTATTTGGCATAACCGCATAAGTGTACTTTTCAAGTACTCCATCGGGTTCTTTAATCATGTTATCAAGACATTTACTTAATACATAAATATTTTATTTGGACTGAATAACTCCTGCCGGAAGTAAAATTGAGAACTTAGGTTCTGTACTAGTCAATTGGGAAATATACATTTAACTGATTAAATGCATTAATGAAATAAAATAAAAATTGATCATTTGGTTTCAATTTGCTTTATTTCTTGAGGTTTTAAGGCTTTAAGAGAGTAGCATTGAGTTTGAAGGAGTGTTGGAATTTATCCTTTTCTCAGAACTTCTTTTTCGTCAAATTTCCTATTACCTCTAATAATATAAGCATCGGTCAGCATATTCAACTGACTCTGATGGAGGCAACTTTGAGTGCAGAGCCAAGGAGTTGATTCTTGAGTTGGCAAGCTATTATTTGGATTTTGGAAAAGCCATAACCACACCATATTTTAGCTTGGCAATGCAAGATGTCCTTGAACTAAAACCGTTAAATTATGTTCTAAGTCTCTGGGATTGATATGGTATATTGAGCTTCCACCCCTCTGAGATTACATTATTTTTCAAATGAACAGAAAAGGTTCCAAATGGTATCGTGTTTCTACATAGAGATAATATTTATCTGTTAGGTGAAGATTTCCTTGCTTGACAGTTTTAACTTCAGTTCTCCACCTAGGTAGAAAGTTATCATGGCTCATATTTGGTTTATTTCTTCGTTTTTCTTTTATTATGCGCTTTTTGCATACACAAACATGTTTTAGGCCATAACTCCATATTCTAATAGGGCAGATACCCATTATTTTGGGATGGGATGCCTTCAAGCAC
Organism: Nelumbo nucifera; assembly: GCF_000365185.1. Next base: position 1,569,347 of record NW_010729098.1, read on the forward strand.
ACACATGTACACTAGATTGTATTTTTATGTTGTTTCAAATTCTTATGCTAGGTTTTCCTGGGACAGATCCAAGCATCTATTGCCCAGACTTTACGGCGACAATCAGAAGCACTTGGCAGGAGACGCACCACAGCTAAAGCCACTGCAGCTGCATTTGTGAGAAAATCTCAGGGTAACTATCGAAATTTGAGAGGGAGGAGAAGCTCTCGTGGATCTGAAATTCAAGGATCTGATGATGATGATGAGGCAAATGGTGATGGAGGAAAAGATTCCTCTTCTGCAGACGAACGCTCTACAGAGGTAAAACCAAAACGGTGCAGGAGATGGGGAGGACCCAGGTTCTCTCAGTCTTTTTCAGCAGCTGCAAATGCAGATGGGGGTTGTGATGAAAATGATGACTTAGAAGGGGGCAGAGAGAGCACAGGTGCATCTCCTGGCCGTATCGGGAATCCAGAAGTACTGGCTTGGGGTAAAGGTGGTGTGCGGAGCCACACCAGATATGGTAGTGTAAGTGGTAGCAATAGTAAGAATGCCAGGAATCGCCTGTCTAGGTTGGTAGATTACCTGCGAAACTTGGACGAAAATGAAGATGAGGTATAAAGGGTGTTGGATTATTATTTTCTTTTTGGGCTCTCTTGTGCTCTTAACTGACATGGTTGTTCACAATCATGGTTCATGTATTCAGCTGGATGTACATCTCATGCTTGTGCCATTGGATGAACAAAGTATGCCAAGTTTGCAGCGCCCATACCTTTGCTGCAAGCCGACCTTGTCAGTGAAACACCTATGCCAAGTTAAATTCCTCTACCACCTTGATTTTTTACTAACTTTGTTTTCAAAGTTTATATAGTTTTTTTTTTTCTACCAACTTTGTTTTCTAAGTTTATATTAGCTTCTCTTCCTCTCATTCAACATGAGTTCTAGTTATTGATGTATTTATACAGTTTGTAGCCCTCCAAACTCCAGTACAAGCTGAAGAAGTTGAAATATTAGTGGTAAAAGAGCCCCACCATATGACTGCTGATCAATGTGGATCTGGGCTTGAACCTTCAACCTCCAAGGATGATCATTGCAAAAATGGTGTGCAAATATTGGAAGAGCAAGAAACTCTGGCAGGGATTCAAGCTAGTTGCACCTCCAGTCGAGGCAATCTGGTCAGTTCTCCATCTTATCTATATGTTATTATCAGTTGCACATATGTTGCAGTTATAATAAATCCCTTCTGCTATGCTAATTTCAGGTTCTGACTTATAGGCAGAAGGTATCAAGTTAGGAAGAGTACATGGTGACTTAAATTATATAGATACAAACAAAGACCTCTCAGGCAATATAGTTCCTGATGAAGCATTGTTTGTCAAGAACAGAAAAAAATAACAGCTTATGCATGTCGTGGTCTGTGCAGCTCATATTTATGTATGTAATGTAGCCTTTTTTCTTCTTTTTCATGTCATACTCTTGGTTCTGCCCCTCTGCGTGTTAATGATTCATCTCGTGCTTTTAACACTTATCTCTGTCTTTGTTCCCATGGCTTTAGCCTCTAAGTAGCATGAACCAGTTCTGTGTTCTGATTTCTGACTGTTTGGGTCTTTGGGAAGAGGTTTCTTGACTTGCCCAGGTTTCTAATTCGCTTTGCAGAGTAACCAACCCATCAACCCTTTTGTCTGTTGCATTGGATGAGTCCAAATTCAGAAAACAAATGTGCCCTTCTGAGTTCTGACATCTGGTTTTATCAATTGTATGTAGAACTTGAACAGTCTTAGAGGTAGAAAGGAATCCGGGTTAGCTGCACTTGATGGCTGTGAGAGGGCGAGCATGGTAGGTTGGTTACAAATCCAACTTTGGAGTTTGGATGGGTATATAAAGACACTGCCATTTTGCCCGACGTGCCTTTGGATATGGGGTTCGTTCTAGTGCTCGTTGGGCCCCAGTCTGTATTTTATGAACACTGATGCTCCATTTTGTGAGTTCGGATCTGGTCCCAACACATGGTCCGACGACTAACGTTGGTCACTTGGTTGGTATCAGTCATGATCTGTGAGCAGTAGAACAATTCCTTAAATTAATTAATCAAACAATTATCTAATAAATGGGGCGGGCCCCACGCAATTAGGATAAGATTAGGATGAGATTCGGATGCTACTGTGTTAATAATTAGATGAGGGACATGTGTAATTATTGCCCGTCGCCTCAACTCATGCAACGGTTGATCTGGAATATTTTCATAAAAAATCATTTCTTTTGTCTGCTTTGTAACAAACAGACGGGCTCTGTCTCCCGTTGAAGAAGTTGCAGCCCATGGATTTATTTTCTTTCTTCTGGATTGAATTCACATCTGCGCCCCACAACATATCCCACCGTATGTAGGTTAGCTACGACCTACGACCTACAAATACGAGGAAGTGATACACACTGATCTGGATAAAATCATGATCATCAGAAAATTCAGTGGATCAGACGGTCATCGATCAGACAGAGGCGTTATCGTGGCTCATGGTAGGAAAGCGAGACCAAGGTCGATAACAAATCTACGGACAGATATGTTTTTTTTACTGAAACAAAGTCATTACATCTTCGCGATCGCACATGCGAAAGCGTAACGTCTTCTTAACATAACTCGTCTTCTTCGCCCAGTTAGTGAACACTGAACACAAAGACACAGAGGACAAACTTAACACTTCAATATGTACATACACACACTCTTCGGCCCTTCTTCATCTTCTTCGTTCCTCAACGGTATTTGCTTCGAGTCTCAATATGCACATACACACACACACACTCTTCGGCTCTTCTTCATCTTCTTCGTTCCTCAACGGTATTTGCTTCGAGTCTCACAGCTGTAGAGCCTACACACAAAAGTCACGTCACGAAATCAAGCAGATGGGATCCAAGAGGATGAAAAAGTAAGATGATCAACTGTCTGGCTTCGGCACACGTGCATGCCATGGGAGTTATGGTACGTACCAGTCATAAACAGTGGGAGAGTTGGGGTGGGGCTTGTCAAACATCTCAGCGCCGATGCTCTTGGTGGCCAGGTTGCTTCCTGGGTGGAACACACTCCTCCACACGTTCTCCTTCCTAGACGTCGACGGTGTTATTGGCGTCACCGGTGTCGTCGGCGTTCCTGGGCTTGCCGGCATCGACATCGATCTCTGGTACTTGCTGCTTCCCTCTCCTTCCACGTCTAACAAACAAGCGAACAAACAAATTAAAAACCCTTTCATGTATGCATAAAAAAGACGAAGAAATAGAAGAAGAAGAATAGGAAGGTGCCTTTAATATTCAAGGGCTTAGTACTGAGCTTCCTGAGCCTGCCGAGGCCACGGTCAGGTTGAGGGCCAGCAACAACGTCGTCCCAGAGCTTCTCCAACAAAACCATGGCGATCCTCCTTATGAGTTGATCAGTATTCACTATTCAGTATAGTTTGGCTAAATGAATTACCATAGCTCAATTATATAGAAGAAGGGGTGGGGGCCCAGGTATTCAAAATTACCATTTTAAGCCTCCCTTAAATATCTCCTCCTAACCCATTCATGTATTGAGATATATATGAGAAAGAGAACAAGGTAGAAATATAGGTGAAGAGCTGGCGGATAAGGATGAAGGACCGGGAGAGGGTCCCCCTACATAATATCTCATTAATGGTCTCATGAGCTCAAAATTCAGATAGCATGTAGGTTGAGGGTAGCCCATGTGTCACCCTCTGATATCGACGTCGTCCCTTCTCTTTCCATTCTTCTAGGGCCCACGAAGGGTAGATGGATGAAGGGACAACGGATGGGCCCTGATTTTGAGAAAGAATCAGACATAAACTGAAAGTGCTTCTGTTTTCACTGTCCACGACCACCTAAAATGAAATGGGGATTCCACTATTCATTAATTGAATATAATAAGTAAGAGTCTGTTTGTAGATGTGCATCTTTTCTTGCATTATTTCGAGTCTTTTCCTGTGAAATTAAATGTGAAAGATGCGGAAAGTTTTATTTGAAAATTTTTAAAATCAGCATAAAATATGTTTTGCACGTTTTTGATGTTTCATATTTTGGCAGTTAAATCTTCAGTATGTCAAATAGAAATAGACTGATTTTCGGTTTTCCCAACTTATAAACAGCCAAAAAATCATACAAAAAGATGCACCAAACAGGCCCTAAGAAAGGAGATTGATTTCATCGCTATTCTCTTTTCTAGTTCAAGTTTCAACACAACTATGAAAAGAAGCAGCCATTGCCCATCCGTTGCTGCTTGTTAATAAAATATTAGAATGAGACCAGCTTTAGATTTTCTTGAAAATGAATTTTTAATCCCCCACCCATGCTTATAAACAGCCGAAAAACCATACAAAAAGATGCACCGGCCCTAAGAAAGGAGATTGATTTCGTTGCCATTCTCTTTTCTAGTTCAAGTTTCAACACAACTATGAAAAGAAGTAGCCATTACCCATCCGTTGCTGCTTGATAATAAAATATTAGAATGAGACCAGCTTTATGCGGCACGATCCAAGCACTCCTAATTGGTTGCTGACTGGTTCATTGTTGGCAACGAACGATACCTGAGAAGATGAAGAAGAAGGATTCCCGAGGATTTGTCCAGCGGGAATACTCCGAAGCTTAAGTTAGAATGCTGGGGAGGAAGAAGAGAGAATACAAAAGGCTAAGAGTGTAGATCGCACTGGATCGCTATGCCTCGAGATTAGCTCGTGAGCAAGCAAGTAAGAGTACAAATTCAGATCTAATTCTGAGAGAGAGCGAGAGAGTGTCTCTCTGCTTTAAGGTCTTTTATAGGGGCGTTCTTATCAAATCAGGCGTAACCGCCATTGGGCTCCTATCGCAGGCGTTACCTGTCAGGGCTGCGCAGGTGATCGTTACAACGTACCTCTTGCTCGGATGAGTGACACACCTTAAAGGGGCAGGCACGCCTCCGCCTGCTGAGAGACGTGGGTGCAGACTGTCAAAAGGATAGGGACTGCGTCATCAGTTAAGAGACGTGGTGCAGTCTGATCGATACGGTTTGTCAAGTAGAAGCTTCATGAGGAACGTCCGCGCTGCTCATTCGCGAACTACTTTGTAGCGAGCATAGGAATACTTTGGGGTTACCCTTACTAAGGTTGTTCTCTGGGGTGACTTATTCGCTTAGGGGCTGGAGCGAGCTAGTTTCCCTAGCTCGCGAGCTGAAACAGTTTTGGAGTATCCCCTTTTGGGTAGCTCAGGGGACCCGGAGCTCGTGTTGTAGCGAGCTCCTCCTACAGCAAACTATGATATAGCGAGCTGCTCTATGGGCTCGTTACTTAGTCGTGATCAGGCTATGATGCTGAACTGTTGCCCGTGCTGAGTCAGGTCCACATGTCATCATTTCATAGGTCGGGTCAAATCATCCTCCATCAATTGCCCCCCACTCCTCGAGCTAAGAATGTTGCCTTAGTGCAAGGAGTTCATGAAGTATGATGGACTGATTTGACCGAAATTCAAACTTGATTGACTGCTCACATTAAATGCGTTTGCGGGAATCGGGAGATTTTCTGACCTTTCGTATTCTGAAAACGTGCTGAGGTGGCTCTTAACTCTGGATGTCGTGCAACCGTCATTACCTTAATCATGGGAGACGTGCAGCTAATCATTTTTCAGTTTCAGAAGGCGTGCGGTCAACACACCTGCGAACCATCAGATCTGCCTTAATCTGGGTCGTTGGTTCGGAGGCGCGGAGACTATAAATAGGAGGGCCCTTTGGGTCTCACTTTCTCTCACGCCATCTTGCTGTCTTCGGATTCTGAGGTCGCGCATCTGTCAAGTCTACTCGAGTTCCTCAGTTTACTTCATCCCGTCTTTTCCAGTGAGTCTCGACCACTATCAATCATGTCTAGATACCCGTACCACACTCACCACCGGGGCGGTGACCAGGATGATGCTCCCCCGAGCTCGGGGAGAGCTTGGGAACATGTCTCAGGGGCTCGGGAGACCTCCGGTGACGGAGCCTCCACTTCCCGAGGAAGGGAGCCTGATACTTTCGGCCCTTCCTCTATGACAGCGGGGAGACTTAGGTCTCTAATCAGCTATTTCCACCTTCCTGGGGACCTTGTCTATTGCCTTCCCATCGGTAACTTCCCGTGGGAGCACGGCCCCAACGAGATAGTCATCTACCAGGAGCCACCCCCAGGGCCATTCGGAACATCGGTAACTTCCTGCGTCTCCCCCTACACCCGTTGATAGTGGAGGTGCTAAACCATTTTAACATCACTATCGATCAGCTTCATCCCAACGCCATTCGGAACATGGTTGGGACTATATCCTTGTGCTGTGAATATTGTCTTCCTTTGGACGTTGACATCTTTTCTGTTATTCTCTGTATAAAGAATGCCACCCCCGGGGCTCCACCGGAGAGGCGTCTCTACTACCTCACCTCCCACCGTGGCTACAAGCTCTTACACGAGCTACCGAATAAAATTTCTGCCTGAAAGCGGGATTATTTTTTGGTCCGCAATCCCGAGGGGTGGCCCTTCCCTACTTCTTGGAGGGGCGCCGTCCAGGACTCCAAGGTCGAGCTGGACTCTGAAACTCACAAAATGATGTTGTCTTGGGCATCAGTAGGCTTCCTCTGTTCGGACTACTTGACCGAGGAGAAGCTCGTCCAAGCCGGCCTGAGCCCGAGTAGGTTGCCTCTTTAGGTTGCATAGTACCTTGTCACAACATTGTGTATATACATATACTTTGTTCTTACCGAACTAATGCCTTATGGTTTCTTCTTGGTAGCCATCATATTTGGTGTTGACTCACAAAGTGAAGAGGTCGCGCCCCGACCAGACGCCCCCCTATGGGGGTACCGAGTTCGGGTCTGCTGAGCCAAGCTTCACCTCTTCGCCGCCCAAAGTTCCGCCACCCCCATCCGAATGAGGTGCTGGCAGGGCCAGCCTCGAGGAGGGCGAGCTCCCGCAACAAGGAGTGGTCCCCCCAGGTCCTTCTCAGCCGTTTCCTTACCTGCGGCTCCCAGTGGGGAACTGGGAGGGCGTAAATGACTTCATTGTGGCTCGTCGGAGGAGCCGGAGAGCAATCCACAACGAAGAGGTTGCTAAGTGGGGGGCGATGGAGCCTAGGGATCTTGTCGCGCTTGCCGCCTCTCACTGTATGGTGGTAAGTGGTCCTTCTCTTCTCCTTCGTCTTTCCTTCCCTTTTGTTGTCCTTTGACTCCAGTCTCTTGTTGGAAGGTAAACACCACCATGCACACCATGGCTCTCCAGACGCATGCCCACTCCTATGACGCTCGTAATCAGAAGGTCAACATTCAGAAGCTCCAAGGCGAGCTCGATCGGACTCAAGGTGAGCTCCTTCACACTCGCAAGGGGAGCGAGTCCCAGGAGCTGCTCGTCCGAGACCAGGAGGTGCAGATTGCCAGGATTTCTGAAGAGAGAGCGCGCTACAGGGAGGAGTCATCGAGGGTGGAAGCGGAGAGGGAGCTCCTTCGCCAATAGGTTCGGGACTTGGAGTCCACTCTTCTGGACCGAACTCGGAACTTCGACAACATGGTGGAGGCCGAGCGAGAGAAGGCGGTCTGGGACTTCAAAGACTCCCAGGAATATCATGACCTCCAGGTAGAGTATGGCTCAAGTTCGTACTGCTCTGGGTTCAAGCTCTGCCGGTGGTTGGTCTGGAAGAATTTCTCTGGGCTCAACCTCGACAGCATCACTATGAAGGGCCTGTCTCCCGAGACGGCGGACCAGGCGGAGGAAGGGGAGCCTAACTCTCCGGAGGATGAGGACGAGGAGGCGGATCCCTGAGGCTTCGACGGCGTTTGATCATTTGCTTTGACTTCTGGTGGCTCCCGGGTGCCATAAACCCGGTCTTGAAAGGATCTTTTGCTGGGCGTTTGTGGCTTTTTATTTTCTATCAGACTTTTTTGAGCTTTTTTAGCTCAGTTGTTGTATTGTTATTTGCTTTGTTTTTTTTTGAGACAGTAATGAAATTTCCTTTTTTCTTCCAAGTAAGGTGTGCTCTTTTTATTTTTGCTAAAGCGATCTCATCACTTCGAGCTGTTAGGGCTACATGCCTAAAATGAGACATTTCGGCAGTTATGTTTAAGGCATCTCTATAGTATATCGCGGAGTGGTCACCATGTATGCCCGAACTACACGTTTGTTGCCTATACTTTGGTTTAACCAATGTGCCGAGACGAGCCATGCCCCGTGGGGTTTAAACCCGAGCTGCCTACGCCTATGATATTCCATACTTTGCCTTCGCTACTGAAGTGGCTAAGTCTTTCCTGATTCCGAGGTCTTTGTTAGCTCGGTGTTTTAGCCCTTAGGCCGAGGGGGTGACATAGTCTGCCCTTGAAGTTTGCCCATGCCGCGGAAGCGACTGGGTCTTATTGCGTCGGGATCATGTTATCTCAACCCTTAGGCTTTGGGAGTGACTCGTGGTCTACTCAGTAGTTTGCCCGTGCCATAGAGGCGACTGGGTCTTATCGCGCCGAGATCATGTTAGCTCAGCATTTTGGCCCTTAGGCTCTCGGAGTGACTCGTGGTCTACAAAGTTGTTATAGGTAATATTGTCTTAAGTTGACAATATTCCATGCCCGCGGTACTTGTTTCCCTTCGAGGGTCTCGAGCTCGTATGTTCCTTCCCCGAGAACTCATTTCACTCGGTAAGGTCCTTCCCAATTCAGTCCGAGCTTGCCAATGCCGGGCTCAGGTACCATAACTTTCCGAAGGACCAGGTCGCCAACGCGGAGGTTCCGCTTCTTGGCCCTGGCGTTATAGTACCGGGCTACTCTTTGTTGGTAAGCTGCAGTCCTGATATATGCAAGGTCCCTTACTTTGTCGAGCATGTCGAGGTTGGTACGTAGCTCGTCTTCATTTGCCTTAACGTCGTATGCTTCTAGTCGTAACGAGGGAATCTCGATTTCAACTGGGATGACTGCTTCGGTGCCATANACGAGGGAATCTCGATTTCAACTGGGATGACTGCTTCGGTGCCATAGGTGAGGTTGAAGGGAGTTTCTCCTGTGGCGGTCTTCTCTGTGGTTCGGTAGGCCCATAAAACGCAGGTTAGCTCGTCTGCCCACAATCCTTTAGCTCGATCTAGGCGCGCTTTCAGTCCGCGAAGAATAGCTCTGTTCGTAACCTTTGCTTGACCATTCGCTTGAGGGAGTGCGACCGAAGGGAAGTTTTATCGTATCCCCATGTCTTGGCACCAGTTCTGGAATTTTATGTCCTCGAACTGCTTGCCATTGTCAGAGATTAGCACCCGAGGTAAACCAAAGCGGCACACTATGTTCTTTCTAAAGAAGTTCTGGACGTTTCAGGCTGTAATTGTTACAAGAGGTTCAGCTTCTACCCACTTGGTGAAATAATCTATTGCTACTACTAGAAACTTCCTCTGGCCTGTCGCTAGTGGGAACGACCCAAGTATGTTGATACCCCATTGTGCAAAAGGCTACGGGCTGGTGAAGTATTTGAGGTCGGCAGCAGGCTGATGATGGATGTTGGCGTGCTTCTGGCACTTGTCGCATTTTCTGATGAGTTTGGTTGCGTCTGCTTTCATTGTTGGCTAGTAGTACCCTTGCCGTAGTGCTTTTTGGGCGAGGGCCCTGCCCCCCAAGTGTCCGCCGCACAGGCCTTCATGAGTGTCGCGGAGTACAAGCTCGGCTTCAAAAGGTCACAGGCAGCGCAGGTAGGGGGGTGTGTAGAATCTTCGGTACAACCGTTCGTTTATTATGATGTATTTGGCCGCCTAATGCTCTACCCTTCTGGCGGTGTTGCAATCTGCAGGGAGGGTTCCATGTAGCAAGAAGCTCGCGAGCGGGTCGATTCAGCTCGGCTCTGCTTGCACGACGGGAGCGACCTCCTCTGCCCCCCCGAGAATGCTAGGCTGAGGCAGGTCCTCTATGTACACGGTCCTCATGGTGTTATCACTAGTGCTGGCCAACCGGGACAGGGCGTCGGCCTCAGTGTTCTCCGACCTTGGGATTTGCCTGATGAAGTATGACTGGAAGTTGAGCAGGGCCTCCTATACTTTGGCTAAGTAAGCAATCATAGTCAGTTTGCGAGCTTCGTATTCTCCTGTGACCTTATTGACCATGAGCTGGGAGTCGTTGCAGATAATAATGTGCTTGGCTTTCATTTCTTTGGCTAGAGCTAGCCTGGCTATCAACGCTTCGTACTCTGCTTCATTGTTGGATGCCGCGAACTCGAAGCACAGTGCGTACTCCAAATTTGTGCCACTTGGGCCGTGCAGGACTATTCCAGCCCCTCTGCCCTACTGGTTCGAGGAGCCATCTACGTGAAGGATCCAGGGCTCCTCATCCCAGTTCGCATTTGGTCTAACTAGGAGAGATGCTGCACTGGCTGCAACCTCACGGTGCTCAGACTCGATCGGCCTGGGAGCTTCGGGCTCGCCCAAGCTGGGGGCCTCGTGCTCAACCGGCCCGGGGACTTCGGAGCCGAAAGTGCATTCTGCAACGAAATCTGCTAAGGCTTGGGCTTTGATAGTAGTCTGCGGCTTATATTGAAGATCGTGCTCGCTGAGCTCAACGGACCACTTCGTCAGTCGGCCGGAGACCTCGTGCTTGAGTAAGACTTGCCTCAGAGGTTTGTCGGTGAGGACGATAACAGTGTGAGCTTGAAAGTACGGGTGGAGCTTTCGGGCTGCGGTAACCAGTCCGTAGGCCAATTTTTCTATCTCTGGGTACCTAGTCTCTGCTCCTTGCAGCACTTTACTAACATAGTAGATAGGTTGTTGGACCCGATCTACTTCTTTTATTAGTACTGAGCTGACCACTTCGTCGTTGGCCGAGAGGTACAGCTCTAAAACATCGCCCTCTTCGGGTCGGGTTAAAATCGGAATACTGGAGAGGTACCTTTAGAGCTCGTCAAACGCGAGCTGACAATCTTGGGTCCATTCGAACCCTTTGTTTTTCATTGCCTTAAAGAAAGGCAGGCAACGGTCTTCCGATTTGGACATGAAGTGGCTCAGAGCGGCTTTCCTGTCGTTCAACCTCTGAACCTCCTTCACTTTTCGAGGTGGTCTCATATCTAAGATGACCTTTATCTTGTCTGGGTTGGCCTCGATGCCGCGCCAGTTCACAATATATCCTAAGAATTTACCCGAAGCGACTCCAAAGACACACTTATTCGGGTTCAACTTCATATTGAATTTATGCAGAATTTCAAAAACTAAGTTCAAGTCTTGTATTAAATCACAAGAAAGTTGGGTTTTGACGACCATGTCGTCTACATAACATTCCACTTTTTGGCCAATTAATGGCTCGAACAGTTTATTTACAAGTCTTTGGAAGGTCACCCCGGCATTTTTTAACCCGAAGGGCATGACCTTGTAACAGTATAGGCCGAGCTCAGTTACAAAGGTAGTTTTCTCCTCGTCTGTTGGGTCAATCCTGATCTGATTATAGCCTGAGTAGGCGTCTAGAAAGCTCAACAACTCATGCCCCAAGGTCGCGTCCACTAGGCGGTCAATCCTGGGAAGTGGGAAGCAGTCCTTTGGGCAAACTCGGTTCAGGTCGGTGTAGTCGACGCACATGCGCCATTTACCGTTAGCCTTTTTTACCAGAACGGGGTTGTTCACCCAGCTCGGGTAATGGACTTCCCTGATAAAATCGGCTATAAGGATAGGGATTGCGCCGTCAGTTAAGAGACGTGGTGCAGTCTGATCGGTACGGTTAGAAGCTTCCTGAGGAACGTCCGCACTGCTCATTCGCGAGCTACTTTGTAGCGAGCCTAGGAATACTTCGGGGTTACCCTTACTAAGGTTGTTCTCTGAGGTGACTTATCTGCTTAGGGGCTGGAGCGAGCTGGTTTCCCTAGCTCGCGAGCTGAAACAGGCTTGGAGTTCCCCTTTTGGGTAGCTCGGGGGACCCGAAGCTCGTGTTGTAGCGAGCTCCTCCTACAGCGAACTATGATATAGCGAGCTTCTCTATGGGGTTGTTACTTAGTCGTGATCGGGCTATGATGCTGAGCTGTTACCGGTGCTGAATCAGGTCCACGTGTCATCATTTCATACGTCGGGTCAAATCATCCTCCTTCAGGTTTTCTTGAAAATGAATTCTTAATCCCCCACCCATGTTTTTGGCATTATTGCCCTTTTCTACGGTAAAAATTTTTAAGATAATGGTTTATTCTGGTGGAGGGTGGTCCCGAATTTCTTCTGCTGAAGCAAGCAAGCACTTAGGTCCAAGATAATGGTCTAATAAATAAATCGTTTGATTGGGGAAGGAAATTTCTACACGCATCAATCCAAAGCCCTGGTCTGTGACTTCACTTCAGATGCAGCAGAAGTTTGCTCCGCTTGGCTTCTTAGCAGTATCTCTGAGACTCGTAAAGCAAACACGAAGACTCGTAATTGTTACACAAAGAAAACAGTCATTCATTTTTTTTTTTTTTGCAAGTCTGAATAACATCACAAAAAGAAGATGATTGAGTTCAAGAATTCTTGAACAATTCTTGAACATTAAGGGTCGCCCACTAGTCTCAATCCTCTCGTGTTCGTAGCAGCACGTTGCTGCTGCAACACTAACCAGTCGCCTTCTGGTTCAGGAATTCTTGAACATTGCAAGGGGTCGTCCACCATTCTCAATCATCTCATGTTCGTGGCAGCACTAGAAGTTGCGGCAGCAACACCAACCAGTCGCCTTCTGTCTTTTCTCTGGGCTACTCGCAGTTTAGGGGATTTTGCCTTTGTTGTTTCTTTGCATGCTCTGTTCCACCACACACAGCAGTTACCATCACAATTAAGAAAATCTATAAATAAAACACGGGGTTTAAGTGAGATTAGTTTTGCTTACTTCTGTGGATGAAAAGGATTTGCAAAACTAGGCATTGATCTTGCATGAGGTATCATTGTCCTCCTCAATTGTTTGAGTGCTTTTTCTTCTTCCATCTGCAAGTCACAAACATAAATCAATGCTCAAAGTAGCAATTAAACAAGGGCTTATTATAACATAAAAGATATATTGTTATTATTACCAATTTAGCAGATTCATATTCCTCCCTGTACCTCTTGTACATCATTTCTTTTTCTTTGATCTGCAAATATAAACAAGTATTCCATGCATCAGTGCAAAGTGTGTAGAGATTGATACTGCTGCTAAAAGGAAAATAGGAAGAAGTTTTTGTTCACCTTCTTATCAAATTCTGCTCTATCCACAGCCCTGTGATCAACATGAAGTGCAAATTCTTGCACTTGGGTGAGCGGTTTCCGTGTCTTCTCAGGAACTGGAATTGGGTCACTGCATTCATCCATAAAATTGGTATACAAGTTTCATCAACTTCTGTGTGGAAAAAAGTTTAATTGGAAAATCATATGTCTTCAGTTAATTTGAAAAGTATATCTGGGTGAAATCTTACTCTTTCATGATAGGTTGTGCCTTGAAGATCCTCATCTGAACCTCTTCTTTCTCTTTCCTCTGTCTTTCCTCCATTTCTCTTTGTACTTCCTCTTCATGCCTCACGAGACTTTCCAACTGGAAAGGTTCAGGTTTTGTGCATGGCTTTGGCTCAGGTTTTGATGGTATCTGCATGAGGGAATTATGCTTATCAAGCTTAGTCTCAGAAATGCGAGGGAAGGAAGAAAATAGGGCATAAGAGCATGTTGTTACCACTGGATAGTCTGTAGTGTAAGGGTATGGTGTAGCCTTCGGGATCCTAGCCTTCTCCTCTTGCCATTGCTTTTGTTGAAGTTCCATTGCCAACCTTCTCTCTTTCTCAGCTCCACGCTCCTATCAGAGGAAGCATAAAAAAAACAGATGAAGAAAACATAGTTGTCTATGATACCCAGATAACCCTTGAAGTATCGGGTTACTGATATTTTAAGGAGGTTGGGTTGATAATACCTCTGTATGGAGATGGAATGGATTTGGTGTAGTCAGTTTCAGAACTTGATGGTCCTGGCGAGGTTCCGAACTCAAAGAAAGCTGGAAAGGTAAAATACAAATAAGAGAAAACCACAGGAAACACCACAAAAGCAGTCGAGGTAGAAAGAAGGGATCCCCTTCTGATATTTACCTTGTCAAAGAGGTCAATAACAGTAGCTGGTGGTGGGATACGTTCATCAGTTGCAAAATGGAACTCTTGAGGCTTGGTCACATTGGGTTTTGAACTATGGAAAATTCCCAAGTCTCCTTTGCTCTCAAATATCTAAAAAATGTTATATTTAAGTGTTAATGAAATAAGATTTAATCTGAATAAAGTTTATTTGATGTTTTATGCCCATATAATAACTTTTAGAGGAGAAGAATAATGACCTTTCTGTTCAGTGGCCTAGCTTTAAATTTCGGCATCTTTTCCAGTTCTTCCTGCTCTAATTCCTGAGAACTCTTAACCCTATTCAAAGTATATGTAGATAAAAATCAATCAGTAATCCATAAATTCTTTTTCTGATTAAAAAAACCAAAATATCACAACTTACAAAAATGACTTACTTGGGTGGCCTAGCTCGTAATGATGTTTCAAGACGAGGAGTCCTAGGTTCAGTAAGCTTATGGGGTTTGTCTACATTCTGTCAATAGTACCATTTATCTCCCATTAACAAACTGTAGAGCCACACATTAGAAAAAGGAAAAGAAACAGTAAAAACAACTCATTCTAAACCTGACAAGAGGATTCAGTTGACGATACAACTGTTGATGTTTCAGCGTGTTGGTTTGCCCTTTCCATTGTCTTCAAATGAAATTCCTGAAATTCTGGTAGTTGAGGGGTGCTTCTTGGCAATGCAGGCAGTGTTGGCGCTTCCAGTATCTGCAGACAAGAATATATGCAACCATAAATAAGCAGTCAACTGGGGAGGAAACTAAGAAGAATTTAGTGATAAAATAAAAATTCATCTAAGAATTATGAGCAAGCAGCTGACCTTTTTGTTTAAAGGCCTGGCCTTAAACTTTGGGATATTGGCCATCATTTCTTCCTCAAGTTCTGCAGTACTCTTCACCCTTGTAGCACGAATCCTATTGGTTGTTTCCAGTTCTGGCTCCTTGGGCCTTGTCAAAGTCAGTTTTGGCTTTCTTTGAATAATAGAAGCAGCAGCATCCTGAGGATACCAACCCATCCCCCCCAACTTTAATTTCTCTTTACAGATGATTAACCTCATATATGATTTTAATGGGAAGGAACAGAAAGAAAAATAGATACAACAAAGGGGGAGAAAAAAGAAATCGTAAGGTACTTCATTATTTACATGTGAAAGGGAGAGGCAGCTATTAGGAATTCCCATCTCTCGAGTGCTTGTCTGGAATTTCTTCACCATTTCTGCCGCAGAAACAAAAGGGGTAGCAGCTGCCACTTCCCGAACATAGACCTGGTAATTAAAGAAAGTATTAATTGAATCAGTAAAATAATTGCATTTTACGTTGATTAGCATTCATAGTCTTTATAAGAACTTAATTGATTAACCTTTCTGTCCTCTTTTCGAGTTTTTGTAGTTAAGGGGCACAACTTAGCATCTCCAGTAATTAAACCTGATTTTGATTTGTGGGGAAGATTCAGGGTTTTGACATTCAGTATCTGGAATTTCAAAAAAAAAAAAAATCCACGAATATTACAATTCAGTCATAGTCATTGATAGTAATGGAAGAGTAAGAAATATCGTATCCAAAAAATAAAAACGAGAAAAGTTGCAAGAATAACCTGTCTAGATCTTCCCCCCTCTAGCTTCTGTCTCTTAATTGCCTGATTTTCTTGAGCAAAATCTGGTGCCACAACTGTGCTTTTGGCAGTAGTTACACTATAAATCGGGAACAAAATATTTAGAATTATAACAATTTCAGCTTCAGAAATCAGAAATAACCACCATGAATCAATCTAATACCGACCTTCTAGCATTGGTTGGTTTTCCATTTTTAGCTTGCGATAGCTGGGACTGATTTTTTGGCTTCAGAGCAGATGGGTTTCTAATTGCACTAGCTATCTTCTTTGCTGTCAGATTATTCTTCGAAGTTGTCGCCAGTGGCTTTGCTTTCCTAGATACAGTCTGTGGTTTGGGCGTACAAACTTCTGTACCTGCCGCTAAAACATAGAATATTGAAAAACTGTGAACTGCAATGCGACTTAACATTCTAGGAGAAGGATAAACCATGTAAACATTCTAGGAGAAAAAAAATCTGAATATGATGACCACCTTGGATGACACAGACCACAGAGGAAGTAGTCTCATTGGCACCCTCTCTCTTAGTCTCCACAATTGTAAGGTTATTTCGTGCCAAAACACTGAAACCGGCAGAAAAATGGTACTATAGTTAAGATGTGGGAACTAAACTAACAATTTAGATCCAAGTGTTTCAGGATAAGTAAGGTTAACAATAAAAACAAACCTTCCACTGTCTCGAGTATGAACACCATTCTTGTCATCACAAGTTTGCTCAGCAGCAAGAGTCTGTTAGAGGGGAATTCGTTAGAAGAGTTTCCAAGACTGAAAGGTAGTATCAGGTGGAAAAAAGTTCCCTTTGATGAATCAACATACTTGTTGTTCAATGCGACATGTTTTACTTTCTTCTTCAATCTGATTTCCCTTTGCAGTTTCCACGGGGATGTGCTCAGACTGGGGCCTGGACTAATGAACTAAAAAAATTAGAATTTCGTGTGGACGATAAGAACTAGAAAAAGAAAATGTGTTTTATGCATCCCTGATGAACGTACCTCGAGGCTTTTACCTCTTCGGCCGGCGCCAATGCTGCTTCTTGAGCGAGAACGGATGCAACCGTGGTGTCCGATGATCCAGATGCCTAAAACGTCATTAAGGTAGCGACCGGGTGTTGATTAGGTCATATCTCTTGTTAGCAATTGGTTCAGAAACCAAGTCTAAATGAAGGTTTTAAAAATTACCTTCTGGATATTTTCCGCATCACTGAAATCGCAGAGGGTTTCTATTTGAAAAGACCTACCTGTTTTAATCCTTGGCATGAAAGCTGCATTAATTGATAGAAAAGATTTAATCTTGATCCTATTCTTTGAACATAGAAACAGGAAAAAATAGATCAAGTAAAGTGAAACGACACCTCATATTTGCACAAAACTTTTAAAAATCTTCTAGGAGTTCAAGAACAATTTTCCGAAATCATGAATTTCTAAGACATTTAAGTGCACAATAGATCGCAGAACCCAAAGATTTTAGAAAACAGAGTCTGATTCTGTCTCGCCAGAAACTAAGAAAAACTTTACAAGAAATAATGAGAAGACAACATACGCGAGGGGGCGTAGCTGAGAGCGGTCTCGAACCAGAGCTCTGCTCTTTGCATCTCCTCTTCAGTCTCGCCATTAATGAAGTCGAAGTAACGAGGCGCAGAGAACTCGTACGTCTCGTCGATCATGGCAGCTTCCATTGCCATTGATGGATCGAATACCTTTTGATCGATGAAGCCCTTCGGATGTTCCGCAGTGAGGGAACGAAAAGGAGATGGGAGGAAATAAACGGTCAGACTTGGGAAGTTGGAGAGAGGCAATGTGTTAACGTTACAATGCCAACGGTCGAATATTTGAAAAAGAGAGTAGCAGCCCAAAGAGACCGAGACGGCGTTAACAATAATTCATGGAAGCGACCCTCCGATTCGGAAAGGCGCTTATATTCTAACGGCTATAGCTGACGGTCCGAACGCGCCCTGATTTTCTCACCATTAAAAGAGAATAATGCTCCTTGACACGTGCATAGCCAAAGACTGGAACCCACATCAAATAAACTGTGCCAATTACCAACACGCTCCAACAACATCATCTTTGTCCGCAAACCGCAGATGAATTGGGAGACCGGATCTGCTCCTCACCAGCTGGCGCCTCACACGCACATCCTACCTTGCATTGGGAACATCTCCCGTGAGTATTAGTTATTATTCACGGGAGATGTTCCCAATGCACGGTGGATGTGCATGTGAGGCGCCTATTTGTGAGGAGCAGATCCCGTCACATGAATTGGGATCTGCTCGTCACAGAGCGCTCCTCACACCGACATTCCACCGTGTATGATATAGTGAATCCCATTCTTATAGTGGGTCCTGATTATGTGTGATCTGGCAGTTCCTTGTTGGAGAAGCAACTCGAATCTTAGTTTGTCGGGTTGACCTACAAAAAAAACAGTACTAGAGTGCCCGGACTACTTTATTTGAGGTGGGCACTCCGATGATTGAGTCAATGAATTAGAAATTTTGGAGAGAGCTAAAGAGCAAAAAGAGATAGAGAGATGTGAGAGTTAAATTGCGCATACTTCTTGAAATTGGAAATGAGACCTTTATATAGGTATTGTTTGGGGTGAGCTCCACGCACTGCGTCCGAGATCTTCAAGAAGATGTGGTTGACTAGTCTAAAGTCCTTAGAGGTTGTTTTGCATGCATACTAGGCTTTTGTGCCTTCCTTCGATACATTTGGTATGGGAATTGACTTCCGAAGCACCTAGGAATGGTGGGATGCCCACGGAGGAAGTCAGTGAGCATGTCTCACAGGTTGCCACCTGGACCTCAGGAAGGTCGGCAAGTCCTCGAAGGAGACTGCTCCTCACATCGAGGTTCCTTGACCAGTACTGACTAGGGGTGTAAATGGTATTCGAAAATCCGATTTCGAATTCAATATTTGACATAATCGAATCAAATTCAGATAATTTAAATATCTAATTGGTCGAAATTGGATATCCTATTCATACCAAATAGTTAATCAGATTTGAATTCAAATATGACCTGATTCGATTCGATAAATATCTGAATTCAATCGATTATTTAATTCTTCTATATAATATATAAAATATTTTATATAATTTATATATAATTAAGTTATATAAATAATTTATATATTTATATACTTTATATCAATAAAATATTTATTAATTATCTAAAACAATTAAATAATTGAATTCGGATCGAATCAAATATTTGAATATTTAATCGGATTTGAATTCGGATAATAATTTTCAATATCTGTCGGATATTGAATCGAATTCAGATATTGGATTTTCTAATCGGATTCGAATTCGGATATTGCCGGAACTGATTTGAATTCAATCCGTTACACCCCTAGTATTGACAAGTACCATAGCTCAACAAGTCATCGAGGGAGGTCGCTCCTCATGCCAAGGTCCCTTGGATTGATAACGGCGAGGTACCACAGGTCGACCTTAAACAAAATGCTACTAGTCGCCTTGCTGAGGTGCCCTAGACTAATTCCGGAGTGTATCTCCTTGATTTGGTGAGATACGCATCTATCCACGTGGCGCTGATGTGTCAAGCAATAAAAAGGATGCCATCTATTGCTAGATTAGCGGAAGGCCAAATCACCCTCACCAGATCCCAATCTCATGGTGATATGCATGAAGTATTGGGACAGTTTTTTCTGTGAATAGATCCCAGTCCCAAGACTAAGGCTCACCAACTATGAGATATGTGGTGTCAAATCTTGTTTGGAACATATTCTCTTGAGAGTAGATTGGGGCTCTAAATCTCTAATGTCTAATAGCCATTTTGCCCTAACACTAGTGCAATGTGTTAGTGTTAGGGCTATCAATGGGTTTTGATTCTATGATTTTGGGATTAATAATTCGGTTAATTCCGGTTCTTGTTTGTGTTGAATGAATTCAGACCCAAACCAATTATTTTATTAAATATGTATAAGATTTTCTTGTTTTTTTTTATAATTTTCTTATATTTTATATTTGAAATGATAAATTTGATAGAAAATATGCGATATATATTAGTTTAAATGTTTAATATATTAACATATAAATAATTTGGCATTTTACTATCATTTTTATTAAGGTTCTATGATCATTATTTAAATTTTAAGTTATTATTCAAATAAATAAATATACTTTTCACATAATTAGGTACCCAATAAATCTGACTATTAATTGGGACAGTTTTGGGTCTTTGATTTTGTCCTCATTAATAATCGATTAGTGACTAAAACCACCTGCCCCAGACCTGACCCGTTGGCAGCCTTGTTCTTACACCTAAACCGCCAAACGAGTGAACTGTGCAAACATTTTTATTGGGCTCAGGTTGGAAAGAGTACAAATGCAAATACATATAGAAATTTGGATAGATTGGGGAAAAAACAATGGACTGAAATTTGAAAATAAAAAACTGACCCAAAAATCAAGAACTTTATATGGAAATGCTCTCAAAGTTCCTTGGCTGTGAAGGAAAATCTTTATAATAGAAAACTATCAAATGACAGCCTTTGCCCTATTTGCAACCAACATCCTGAAACTGTAATGCATTACCTCTTTGAATGTGATCACGCAAAAGCTACATGGTTTAGATCTCACCTCAGTTTCATGGGGGGGAGAGTTGGAACAAACTCAACGTTTAATACTTGGTTTCAAATCTAGGTGGAGTTTTGTTTAACCGACAGAGAGAGAAAAGAGGACCTAATGTCTTCTTCCTTTCTGCTTTTATGGAATATTTGGAAATGTAGAAACAGGAAAATTTTTGAGAACATTGATCCATCCCCTAGAGTCACTCTTGCATCTTCTTACAGGATGTGGAGGGAGAGAGTGATGATTTCCCAAACAGGATCGCAAGATTCTTCATTTCAACATCCAAACTCGAATGATGGAAGACCATCTTTTTGGAAAGCACCAGATGCAGGGAAGCTCAAATTGAACGTGGATGGGAATGTTGAGGGTCATGGAAGGTCAGATTTTGGAGCAGTTCTAAGGAATGAAAATGGTGCTGTCATAGCTGCAGTTTTTGGCAAGTCAATAGCAACTTCCCCCATATAGGCAGAAGCAATAGCGATTCTAAATAGCTTGGAGATTTTGAGCATGTACAAAGAATAAGTAATCGAAGTGGAGTCTGATTGTCATTTTTTGGTGCAGGCGCTTCAAACAGGAAACTTGGATTTAGTTTCGGATGCAAACTTTCTCTGTTTAGTTATTAAATCAATGACTGATGATTTTTTGGTGCAGGCGCTTCTCTGTTTGGTTACGTAAATAGGTCTTGTAATGCTGTGGCACACTTGCTAGCAAAAAAGGGTCTACAAGAGTCTGGGTTGTTTATCCTTGATATGCCAGAATGGATTCAAAATCTGGCCAACCAAGACTTAAATAGACCTTAACCTCTGTTTGGTTTGTGTATTTTGAGACTTTATTAATGAATTATTTTGCTATCTGTTTATCAAAAAAAAAAAAAAACATGCAAAAATAATTCAAAATACAAGATTTTGCACTGTACGTATTTGTATTTGTATTCCTTCCAAACTGAGCTTAACCAAAAAGGAAAGAGAAGGATAGCATAGTGGTGTTATGCCGCTATGAAATGATAAAAGGATGGGCTTAGCACATATGATCAAGGTTCAAAGTACCTATAAGATATGCTCATACGCCCCCATATCAGACATGTTGAGAATCCTTTTTTTAATGAATATATAATTGAAATTAAGGCCATGTTTGTGAGTTTTTTAAGTGTTTATTTAGGCCATTAAGCACTTACTGGTATTTGGGAAATAATCCCAAAATAAGTGCTTATTTTAAAAATAAGAGCTTATTTTTTAATTCCAAATTTCCAGCTTTTTTTAAGTGCTTATACACATTCAATTTTTTCTTTCAAAATTATCCTTAATTAAATTTTAAAATACCATTTATAAAGTTATCCCTACTTGAATTTTATAAAAGTACTTTTATGAAAATACTTTTACGAAAACACTTTTACAAAACTATTTTTATGAAAGTACTTTTACAAAAGCACTTTTAAGAAAGTACTTTTACGAAAACACTTTTAGAAAAGCACTTTTAAGAATAAAAAAACTTTTATAGAAATGTTTTTATAAAAGTACTTTCACTAAAGTGTTTTTTAAAAGTAATTTAATAAAAGTGTTTTCCAAGAGAATATTTTAAAATTTTGAAAGAAAATAAAGGATAAAATAGTCACAAATGCTTATTAGAGAAAAAGACTACCAGATGCACTATATAAAATAAATGATTATTTTAAAAAAGACACTTGAAAAAATTAAGTGCCAAATGCAAATAAATGTTTATTTGAATAAACGCTTATTTTTAACTTAAACATTCCCAAACATAGCCTAAAAAGACTAAAAAATATTACACACAGGTGTATCGATATTTTGAACTTACCGTATATTGAACCTTCCATATAATGTGAGCCCTAGGCTTGATCGATCTCAAACCCCGAGCCAGTAATGAGGCTAGACTTTTCAGGTTTAAAAATTTAGTGGTCAAAAAATATTGGGCCCAGGCCCAGCATTCAAATTTTTAGCTTGATGCGAGTCCAGGCTGATCTAGAGATGATCAAATGTGAGTTCGTCCCTTTGGGCTCAGCACTCATAAGGGTACAAACACAAATGTTCAACAATGCAAAATTTTTTATTCTGTATTATTTTATATGTACTCTTTCTTAGGCTAAGGCTCAATTTGAGAAGGGTACAAAAATAAAATGTATAACGCAAAACAAAATCTTGCCCTGAGCTCTGAAGGAGTATAAACACAAATATGTAAAATGTAAAACTTTGTATTTTGTATTATTTTGTATGTATTTATATTTAATATATTTGTATATTGTATTGAAAAGAATACAAATACAATAATATAAAATCTTGTATATTGTATTATAAATTTCATATTTATATTTTAAAAAAGCAAAATGTTTTTTCTCATTTTACATCAAATATTTTAACTACTATTTCTGGGACCATCAATTGTATGATTGCATCCAATTTGGAGCTCAGTTTTTTATTAAATTGGATTTAAATATATATAAAAAAAAAAGAAATCAGATCTATTACTTAGTCGAAAATTGAGGTTAAATATTAAAGAGGAAAATACAAAAATCTCCTTGACAATCATAAAAAACCTCCCAATAGTTTTATTTTAATAAATATCTCCCCACTGAACTTTTGAGAAATTCAACAAAAATCTCTCTTCTATCAATGTCCCGACGGAAACGTTAGATTGATGCACCAGTTTTTTTCAAATATCCATTTTACCTTTTATAAATTATTTTACATACAAAATTACTGAAATAATCTTATTTTAACTCAATAAAAAAACATATTTCAATAATTTTGTATGTAAAATTACTGAAATTATCGTTTTTTATTGAGTTAAAATGTGATTATTTCAGTAATTTTGTATGTAAAATAATTTATAAAAGAGTATAATGGGTATTTAGAAAAAAAACTGCTGCATCAATCTAACATTTTACGTTATAGGGAAGGTTTTTAAGATTGTCGAAAGCTTTAGGAGAAGTTTTTGTATTTTACCCAATATTAAATATCAAAATTATATTACTAGTAAAAAATACCGTTAAGCAAGGTCAAAGAATAGCGTGGATTGGAGAAGTGCAAATGTGGCCAATCCAGAATTTCCCAATTGGTAGTAGTAGACAATACCGATATACCACAGTGAGAAAATATGGCTGATTTTCAGATCCAACCCTAAACCCCTAAATCCCAACTCTAAACCCTAAAATCAAATATTCTTAAACTAAAAGGAAAAAACTTCTTTTAGGCACCAAAAGTGGGCCACAAAGGTTCCTCTCACTATTCTCTATTAATAGGTCAATTTTGAGGAAAAAACCCTTGTCTTGTTATCAGAGATAAAGCCCTCCTTTTATCAAGTTTAATAAAGATTAAATTAAACTTGATGAGACATTGTTTGTGTAAAACACTAATAAAGGACAGGCTACAAAACTGCTATAGATGTAGATTGGATGATTGCATCAGGTGGCCAAACCAGAGTTCATTGCTTTGTGGGCATCTCATATTTTCCACAATGCCGCATCTTGTTCATTCCTCTTTTGTGGGCCATACATCCCATATGATGGAATAAATCAAATATTGCTCTTAGATTCATAATTTACATAATTACATCTGCATTCTCCAATAGACTGCCTGTTCACTCATGAAAAAAAAGGAAACAAGAAAGAAACCTTGACCTTAAGTATCATTGTATCAACTTTGAATTTGATCAAAAGAAAGAAGTAAACAGGGACCGGAATGCTGACACAGTATGTTCATTCAATCAGTTGTATTTTCAATGGGTGTACATCTACAACAACTATTACAAACAATAGAAACAATAATAGAAAGAAGCCTTTACAAATTTATAGGGACAAAGAACAGGAGTAATGTGGTTCCTTATTTCTAAAATACAGACACATCAGCTAAGTACAGTGTTGTGACTTCTGTCGAACAAAATCGAAGAACTTCTAGCCAAAAGGAGGGTCAATGGAACCTCACAACTATGCAGGAAATGTCATCCTTGCTTTTCCTAGAAAGAGCCTCCTCTGTGAGGTGCTTGGCAGCTGATTGAGCATCCTTTATCTGTCTGATAGCGTCCACAGATTCTTGGTTTGACATCACCTGGGGAAGGATTCAGAGATAACCAGAAAACGTGAATATGTTAGGCCAAAAATGGAATGTAGTAATCAAGAAAAAGGACTGTGACAAACTGATAATGACCACCCTCTTGTTCCAACATAACATTCAGCAATAAGAATGAATAGACAGTGATTTTAGACAAGACCCACCTTCCATAACCCATCGCTTGCCAAGATGGCAAACTCTGCTTCATCATCTATCATTTCTGTCACTACATCTGGTTCTGAACTGAGGTGTCCTTTCAAGCTTTTATCCCCAAATGCCCTAGCCACCGCTAACTGCCCATCAACTCGTGGGACGTCCCCTGAATCCATCATGAAATAGAAATTTAGCCCTCACTCACCATAGACTTGAAACTTGAAAGATCTGTATGTATGGGAGACTTCTGGTTCAAAACAGCATGCAGATTTCCCTTGTAATAATTCATAGGTTTGACTACACATCTAATGAAGCAGAATGATTTTTTGAAATGAAATACTAATTAGAAGAAAATGGCATTCAGTAACAAAGATTGGTCCTCGTGGATCATATCTTGCAAAACTTGTAATGCTTTCCAAGTTGAGAAAAATTAGAAATATGATAGCTTTTCTATTCAATATCGTTTTCTGAGAAAACCCAATTAAGAAATATGATTTGTATTTCCCATGTAATGACATCGGACTAATCAACAATTCAACATTATTCTGGTTACCTGGAAGATTTGATACAAAACCCCCTCTGCTCTCTATGCTTTCCCGCTCTTTACTTGGTTCATGATCAACTGAAAGCTGTTTGGCCACACCATTCTTGCAAATAACAGCTCGAGAATCTCCAATATTTGCTACTACCAGTTTCTCACCATTAATCAAGATTGCAGTAACTGCAGTTGAACCTCCTCTCCCCAAATCAACTGATTTCTCCAAAATAATAGAATCAGTAATGGAATATGCTTTCTTGATTGCAGCCTCTGTTTCAGTCCAGAAGCCAGGCTGATTGGACAAAGAGAAGGAACAGGTCAGAATGATATAAAACAAATGATGACAGAATTATCCATACTCAATCCCAACTATTTGGATAGAATTATCTATCAAGAAATAAGAACAGAAAAGGGAATCTACTATGTAACATATGTCACCTCATCTAGAATATTGTTAAAAAGGTGAGAACGCAAGTAGTCTGGAACATCATGCCCCATATGGCCATCAAATATAGCGAATAACCCCAATTCATTGTCATTAACTTTCTTAAACTCTGCAACAACATAGTCTTCCATGGGATGATGGGATTTTCCCTTAACCAAGTGGAAACCATGTGTGATGTGCTTGCCAGACATCTTGCTTTTGCCTTTCCCTGTATCTGTTGCAGATGAACTAAAACCTGCTTTTTCCTACATTAAAAAAAAATCACTTACTAGTAAAATACATTGATCAATTATTGCTACAAAAAGAGTTATATAATCAGCACTCTAATTTATTAGTATTTTCAGCTAAAACTGTCCGTGCAGGCTATCATTATTCTCCTATTGTAGAAGGGAGCGGGGATATAGCTCAAATCTTTCATCCTGCAAAAATTTGTCCATTTTACTTTTAAGCAAATCATAAGTAATAAACATCAAACAACATCGATTTATATAAGTTCCAAGAACCCCAGTTTAAAATGAAATGACCCAACAAATGTCAAAAGAATGATAAACGTAAAACACTCAAACTGGAATTATTTGTTGGTTCAATGTGATCTGTTAGGCCAAAAATAAAACAAAAAAGTTAAAAATAAATGAAATAGAAGCAGGCTTTCCAAGTTGGAATTGGGTACGTAATTCATACAGGCTTATCACATTGCCCCCAATTATAAACCCGAGAGGAGATGGTCATTCAACAGGCTTATCTCATGTCCTGATCTTGGAAGAACCTCTCATATACTTTGATGCCTTAACAATTCAAATCATCAAACGTTAGCTGGGAAGCCACAACCTTCATCAATGGTTAAGCAACAAAAACTTCATTTGTAGTTTGTAAATGTCAACTTGAAATGGATGGTTCGAAGGATGAACGATGAATCATGAAGAAAAAAAAAGACAGCAAATACTGTTTCAATAATTACCGCTCTTTCTAATTTATTTCATCAGCCAGTGCAGAAGAATCCAAAAACACTGAAAGCCAAATTCTAGATCCCAAAAAAAATAAAAAATAAAAAATATAGTGCAAAACCCAGAATAGCAATTGAACCAAAGAGCATAAACATCCATAATCTGGTTCAATTTATAAATTTCAAGGCGCAAAAAAAAATCAGCGAAATAACAATTACCAATAGAAGAGCAAAAGGAAAGGAAAGAAAAGAAAGCCAGAGAAATGGAAGAAGGGTCTAGAGGGTTACCTTCATCTTATGTAGAATTTCTCTTCCGGTCATGGTTCC
Source organism: Nelumbo nucifera (assembly GCF_000365185.1). The sequence goes on from NW_010729098.1 coordinate 1,596,040, forward strand.
TTTGATGGAGACTTATCCCTGATAAGCAACGAGAGTTTCAAAGCAAGATCCAGAGTGGAGAATGGAATGAGGGACAAGTGTTTATATACGTGGAGAGATTCTGAAGCGCCTGCTGTCGTAGAGACGACACTCATCATCACCATCGTTGCCGTGAAGGCAGAAGGACGCGAAGACCGCGTCCCGTCGACGACTTTTATCTTTTCTTTCCTTTACTTTTCTTCTTTATCTCTCTCTTTTACTTAATTTATTCTCTCTACTCATAAATACCAAATAAATTAAATATTAAATAAAAAAATAAACGAGAAAAATTACCAGACATTCGGAGTATGCTTCACGAACTTGGACTCACTGCAGACAAGATGGGGCCCATGACGGAGACACTAGAGACAGAAGATGACTGGGTCCCGCTGTCGACATGTCCTGGATTAGTTGGTGATATTGTATTATCTAGTGTTAATTAAAATATTAAATATTATGATGATTAAGGTCGGTAGTAATATTATTTAGCGAAGTAAACCCACCACCTGCTGCGTGACGCGTTTGATTGCTATTTGGCTTCTTGAACAGTTGAACGCGTCGTGCTGAGTAAGTTGATTCAAAGCTCCACCAGCGCACCAATAAAAAAGGTGTGTAAACGTGAGGTGTCTCAGAATGCACCAATAAAAGCATAAATGTTACGGTAAAATACAAAAACTTCCCTTAAAGTTTCTTACAATTATAAAAATCTCTCCTATAATTTTATTTTAGTAAATTTTTTTTTTCTATTTTTGATAAAATTAACAAATACCTCCCTTTAGCAAATGGCCAAGACAAAAAACGTTAAAAAGATGATATTTTTTCAAAATGTCTATTTTGCCCTTTCTCGAATACTATTCATCTTCTTCCAATTCGAACCCAGAAGTAGAGGCAGCGGCGACACCCCTCTAATTAGTTATTACTTGAGTTGAGAGTTGCTTGATTCTCTCTCCTCTTCTCAAACGATAAAAGATAAAAGGTACATCAAGAAAAAGCGGACACTAAATATCGGCAATGATATATCGATTTTGGGGATTGTAACGCCCGAAATTCTCTTTCTCTTGGTTATCTTCCATGGGTAACAGTTGCAGGAAGCTTGGCACCTCTTGCTTCCTTGGCGCCGGTGGAGTTTGTCGTCGTCATGACATAGCTATCGTTATATTCGAGCTTCTCAATGAAGGTCTTGGCCACTCCTGCTATGTTTGCCCCGATCCCTCTCATCTCTCCTCTTCCAAGGTTTACTCGAAGGAGACCACCACCTTTCGATCCATCTTTGGTCCTTTTGTAAGTGCTAACATGTCTACCCCTCTCTCTACAACTTTTGTTGATCTCTATTCCTATAACAGTCTTGATCGAGCTGCTGCTTTTGAAAGCTCTACCTCCTTTGCTTCCATTCCCCTGCAACCTGCTCCTTGCTATCTCATGAATTCTGGTCCATTGTGTGGAAATTTCGGGGGAGTTATGGTCCGATCGAGAGAGGCTTCATGTTTGGACCTCTTGAGTGTGGATTGTTTTCAGGTCCTTTGGATAAAGGGTCTGATCGGTTTCAGAGGAGCTTCTCTCATGGGGGTTATGCGTTTAGACCAAGATCCAAAAAGGGGTCTCTAATTCAGGTTCTACGGTAGGCCATCACAAAGACCATCAGTCGCGGCTAGAACTCTATAGTTGCCCCGGTCAAAGGGGTCGTCTCCGTCAAAGAATCCGATTGAGTTGTTGGGTCGGAGAAGAACGGGGAGAACCTCACCGTCAGCAACACTAATTTGAGCAACGAAGGGAGCTTGAATGACGATTATTCTTTCGAAAGCCATAATCTTCAATGGGCTCAAGGGAAAGCTGGGGAAGATCGAGTCCATGTTGAGAGTTGCTTGCTTCTCTCTTCTCTTCTCAACCCAAGGAAAATATAACAAAGCGAAGAAAAGATTTTTGGAAAAGGTCATTGGCTTCAGATGAGGACCGTGGAATGAATCGCGTAACTAGAAGGTTGAACTAACATATCTATATGTTGGTACAAAATTATTTAGAGGGGTGCCAACGCTGCCTCTACTTTTGGGTTCGAACGAGGAAGAAGATGAATAGTGCTCGAGAAAAGGTAAAATAGGTATTTTGAAAAAGATGATCATCTCTTTAACGTTTTTCGTCTTGGTCATTGATGGAAGGGAGGTACTTGTTAATTTTGTCAAAAATAGAAGGGAGGTTTTTGCTAAAATGAAACTATAGGGGAGGTGTTTATGATTATCAGAAACTTCAGGGGAGGTTTTTGTATTTTACCCTAAATGTTATAGCAATGCCATGGGAATTTTCGGATAACCTGATTCATTCTGAGTCTCTGACCATAATAATAGGCAAAGTTGGAGATTAGCATTATGTAATTTGGACTCATTTTTTGCCTTTGAATGGCCACGAGCCGAGTTCTTGACGAGCTACTCGAGCTCGGCTCGTAAAAACCTCGATTTGGCTCGGTTTCAATCGAGCTTTGAGTTGAGTTTTAGCCTAATTTACAGGCTCGATTAATAAATGAATCGAGCTCAAACCTAATAAAACTCGCTCATGAGGCTCGCGAGTCAAGCTCGAATATATATATATATAATATTATAATTTTTAATTATTATAATTCTTAATTTTTAAAATATTAAATAAAAATATTTTTTATATATAATTTTTTATTTTTATAAAACATTTTTTTCTCAAATCGAGCTCGAGCCAAGCCGAGCTCAAGCTTACGAATTTTTGACTTGAACCAAGCTCAGGCTCAAGGTTCTAGCTCGAATCGAGCTCGAGCCTTGTAGTACTTTGGTGAGCTGAGCTCAAGCCTCGTACTATTCGACTCGGCTTAGCTGGAATCCACACCTATTTGAACTTTAAAATGTGTTAATTCAGTATTTAAACTTTCAATACGTGTTAATTTAAGTCTTTACCGCCAACCAACTGTAAATGGCATATAGAAGGACATAAATGCCCTTTGTATGTCTTCTCAATTTCTTTATCTACTACACTCATATAAACCTCATCACTAATTTTTCAAAATGCTTCTGTTCATTGGGGCACTCTACAAAATGCCCTTACTCCCCACAAATATAACAATTACTATCACCACCACAACCACCAAAATATCCACCAGATCTCTAACCGCTACTATCACCACCACTTTACCTTCTTCGGGAGTGATAAACCCAAAACCCTCCTGCCCATAAACACTTTACAATTCCCTTCACTCTCATTCTCCTTCAAGTCATGTCTCCTTATGTCCTTAATAACAGTTTTGTTGGCGATATTGAGTAAGAGAGAATTCAAACTTCAATTAAAAACTTAAACACATATTATGCAGAAATTATAACACCATTAGAATTCATTGCAATAACTGACTCAATGAGATGAGATGTTAGGCCAAAAAAGTATAATGAGGCCACATGATATGACTGATTAAGAGATTAAGATCCGCTTAAACCAATCCATACATATTGTCTTCTCGACCTGACTATAGCTATGTGTTCGTTCAGCACAGAAATGGCGGGGTCTTATCCAAGCCATATAAATTTGAACTGAAAGATATGGTAAAGAAGAGTGTTTGGATTTTGAAATAGAGAAAAAAAAAGTTTGGAAAGCATACCTTTAGACTTGTGACCTTGGAGTCTCTATTCCAAACACCTTTATTTATGTAAAATGTAGGGAGAATTTCTATTTTGCAATCAAATGAATAGTAACGTTATTGTTCCACCATTTTGTTCAGCATTGTTGCTACCAAAGATGGGGCCGAGGGCAACAATGAAATTTCACTGATGTTCAAGGCCAATGGTCCGACCTGTGAGCAAGAGAAGAGAACATGTCAGAGGCCCTAGGTGTTAGCCCAGGGGTGGAGATTCTGATGGTCAAGTTAGTCAGGTGCTATAGGGGTCGGACTAGGCTTGAGACAAGGGCTCAGAACTTAGTCCTTAAGAGCTCAAAGGAGGTCTCTTGGGATTCTGAATGCCAGAGAGCAAGTGTGAACAAGATGGATTTACCTTGAGATGGGCACCCCCTTTTATAGTTGACCTTGACATGGAGTGATTGGTGGCAGTTAGAGATGTGCGGTCAGAATTCCATCTGGTCGATGCCACATGGCGCAATCCGAGGACTACAAAGTGCACCTACATCACTTGCCCTCACTCTCGAGGCCGTAGTGGCCTAGGTCAGGCGGTGCGCTGAGCGAAGACCTTGGCCTTAGCCGAAGAGAGTACTACATAGCTACGTGGAGGCGTCGGATGGTGCATTGGGTAGAGACCTTGGCCTCTGTCGAAGAGAATACCATGCAGATGTGTGGAGGCATCGACCATAGTTGTCGAGGACTCTTCTTGGCGACTGTGTGGAAACCACTTCCTTGTTTGCTTCTCGCCTCATTGGAGAATCACGATGGGCTGAGAGCACGGCACCATGGATGGCACGGGTGTGAGGCATTCACGTTCGTCGGTCGTGTCCCGTACTGGTGTCGTCGTCATCCAGTGTGGATCCGTATGCGGGATGAGCGTTGGTGTTGACCAGTCGTGACCGTGCATGAGATGGCGCAGAGGGTCGCTCTTGACTCGGAGTCAATGGGCGGACCGACTTTTTCCTTTGGTGTTGTTTCTTCTCCCCGAGGTCGATGCCACATGTAATGCGTCGGTTTGGGCTGTCAGGTTGGCAATTCTGCGGCCATTGGATCAAAGCGGTCTGAGCCGTACATTTTCCTTTAAATAAGGTCACTAGTTGAGAAAGTTTTCACCATTCGCTCGATCCTTGAGTTCTCGCTTGTGATCCTAGAGACCTCAGCCACCAAGTAGTTAATTCTTTAAGCTTCTCTTCTCTTATTCAGGCATTAGGTAAAGGACTCCTGTCTTCAAACCATGTCGTACTCGAACTCTAGACCTGAGTGTTACGAACTCCCTGACTTGAGTGACACCAGTAGTCCCTCTTCCACCTCGTCTAGTAGTGGGAGTGACAATAGTGAATCCGAGAGCTCCCCTCGGGCGTCTGGTGTCTAAGTACTGAGGAAGAGGACCGCCCCTGGAGGAGCCGAGCATGACTAGCGGGGCAGGGATTCTCCCGATGAAAGTACTAGCTCCACGAGGCTGAGGGTCGACACTACGAGGAATGCCCCAATCCATCCTAAAGTGGTGGAGTCGAAGGAAGTTGAAGAACCTACTCTCGAGGAGCTTACCGAGGCCGAAGGCCGAGGCATAATGTTGATGCATTTCCCTTGCTTCGATCTTGATAGTGAGCTCGACAAGGAGCAAGTGAGGGCTCTTTCCGAGATGTACCATATACCCGAGGGCTATAGGGTTGGAGTCCTTAGTGTCGATGACCAGCCGTGGCGGCTAGCCGAGGGGGAGGTGTGTGTGCACGAGCACTACCTCCACTTTGGCCTCTATTTCCCTTTGCCTCCTCTCATCCCTGAAATCCTCAACTACTACAATATCTCCCTCAGTTGACTTGCTCCAAACGTGGTTAGGACCACATTGGTTGTGCTAGTGATGGCTCGCCTCCAAGGTGTGTCTATGACATTGAATGTCTTCCGGGGTTTGTTCGCCTTGAGGAAGCATCCCACTAGGGAAGGTTTCTGGTACTTCTAGGGCTGACGGGGTAGGGTAGTGGACAACCCGTCGTTCGTCCACAACTGGAAGAAGAAGTACTTCTTTGTCTCTTGTCTAGAGGGGTGGTTCTTCCAATCTAACTGGGGGATGCCAGATTCACTAGTCGAGAGGATTAGGCCATACAATAATGAGAAGTCTGCCGTGACGACTCGAATATGGCTGACGGGGGTGATTCACGCCGAGCCCAGTAATGGAGGAATCCTTGGTGTGGGCTTGTCTCAGCCTTGCCCCCTCGGTACGGGCACTCTAGTTGTTGACTAGTTATGTAGCTTTTTCGTCTTATTAGTCCTTCTAACATGGTCTTTATTTGTTGCAAAAATGGATGCTGGCTTGAAAGACAAGCTCATGCAGCTGGCCAGGCGAACGCTAAGAAGGGCCCGGTTGAGGGGCCTTCGAAGAGGCTTGTCGGGAAGGAATCACCTTGGGCGAAGGCACCACCAAGGCCGAGAGGAGGAGGGCGGCCACGCCCAAATGGCCGGCAAAAGCCCCTCAAGGTCAGAGGGCGAAGAGGTTGGCGGTGAGGGACCACCTAACAAAGGGTACTACTGGAGGCTCTCGGTAGTCGGGGCCTCACTCGTTTGACCCCTGTGAAGACATACTGCTGGTCGCATACAAGCTCTTCCGCCCTAATTGGAACGTTAGGGAGGGCGAATCCCTCAGCAACCCCGACGTCGGCTAAGCCTTGGTGATGGGGATGCTTCCGGCGAGGGATCGACAATCTTGGACTCAAGTCTCTATCCATGGTGTTTGGGACACCCTGTTGGATAGGCTGGCCAAGGTAAGACTTGATCTTCCTATACTTGGTGCTTTGCTCCTTTTTACTTTGTTTTTTCAATTGATGAAGATTTTTTCTTTGTGTCTCTGCAAACGTCTTCTTGCGTCGTCAACCTTTGTGACAAAGTGGAGGTCCTACTGTAGTAGCTCCGGTCTTTGCAAGAGGAGAACGACTAGCTGAAGTGTTAGCTGGCCGAGGAGCGGGCCAGCTGAGTGGCCTCTACTGAGGCGGCTCATGGGGAGCATGACTGCCGAAAGTGCACCTACATCAAGCACCATTCTATTCTCTGTGAAAAAGATGATGAACAATAATCTTATTGTTTCACCCTTTTGTTTAGCACCATTCCGTTCTATGTGAAGAAGACGATGAGTAGTAACGTTACTATTTCACTGTTTTGTTCATCATTGTTTCGTTCTTGTGAAAAAGACAATGAACAGTAACATTATTGTTTCACCGTTTTGTCCATTATTGTTTCATTCTAGGTGAAAAAGACGATGAACAGTAATGTTACTGTTTTACGTTTTTTCTCTAGAGAATATGTGAATGGCAATATTTGAAATTCCATTATTGTTCTGTACTATGGTGAGAATCAAGCAAGTTGCACATACCTCTTTGTGTCTAGTCTCAATGTAGAAAACAATGAATAGTATCTTCTTTCAAAGGGTAGTTTTGACTTTTTTAATGGTTTTAAGTCACACATATCATCACGTGATATAAATGACTGACAGGCTGCTAAAGGAGGGATTAATTGGCATACTTTGAAAGTTTAAGCACGGGATTAGCAAGTTTTAAAGTTAAGGGATCAAAGTGACACTGATCCCAAAGTACAATGTACTAACTAGGAATTTTCCCTTATAAAAACTCTATAATGCTTGGGGTTTTGAGTCTTTAACCTTATGCTTATGGTATTTGATACGTGAACCCAATTATATTTAACATGGGTAAATATGTCTTATATTTTTAATAATAAATTTATCTATCTATTTTCAGTCCACATGTCGTCTTACTTCTCTTCAATTTTTGTTCTAAAATCTCCTTTGCTACGGGAAAAAAACTCAAAATTTTGAGGAAGAAAATTATAATTTTGCTTAGCAGAAAGGTAAGATATTGGAATTATAGGTCACTGCAGAAATCGTTAATTATGTAATTAAGAACCAAAGTTCACATGAAAATAATCCATCGACATCAAATTGGAACTTGGAACCCAACTTTCTGGTTCTTAAACTTTATCAATCTCAATTAGGGGTGTCAATTGGATTAGATTTGGTATAATCCGATCCAATCCAATGTAAGTCCATTACAAATGGACCTAATCCAATCCAGTTTAATAAATATTTTGGACCATTTTGGACCGATTCAAAGACTATTCAAACTATTCAAATTCCTGTTAATTTAGATTGGTTCCAACTCAAATCTGGTCCATTGAGACCTGTGTTCTTATCTTCTATCAATGGACCAGATATTGGCTCAATCCAATATAAATTCATTATGGACGGAGCAGGTCCAATCCAATATGTCATATTGGTCCGTTCAGTCCATCTAAGTTCAATATGTCTTATTAGTTCATCCAATTCGTCCAAATTGATTTTCATTTGGACGGAGTCCAACCCAAAACTGGTCCATTGACACCCTAATCTCAATCAACTTGAAAAGAAATGCAAAAACAATAAAGTAAATAGGCCACTTATAATAAGTAAGAAGCACAAAAAAAAAAAACAAGTATATAGAACCAATGCAAATGAAAAAATACACATATTTACAAACATCTCTATTTAGAAACTTTAGAAGAATAAATAGGTGAGATCTTGAGCTATAGCAACGGACGTTACCCTCCTTTTTTCCTCTCTATTGCAATTTGCAGATTTAGAAATTTCTCGATTTAGAAACTTCAGAAGAATAAATAGGTGAGATCTGTAGTGACGGACATTAACCGCCATTTTTCCTCTCAGCTGCAATTCACAGATTAAGGTGGTGTTTGATAATGATTTTAAGGGGTCTTAAATATGAAAATATTATTTTTGACTCCAGAAGTGTTTGGGTATGCGTTTGAAAGTTGATCTGAAATGCAATTTCAGATCTGAAACGTTTAGACCAAGGGCCATCGCTGAACGTGCTCAAACGGGTTTCAAATGTGTCCAAAAGTCTAAAATGCCCTTGATAATATTCGAATAGACAATGCATGTCCCTTTTTAAACCCAAAATTCTTCTCATTTGAGTTCTCAAAGAGAGGCGACGATGGAGAACTCGAAGAAACCCTATATTGCTAGCGATGAAGAATTCATTTCTGTTTAGTTGTTCGATCTCTCTCTCTCTCTCTCTCCTTGTCTTTCCGCCACCGCCACTGCAACTCTCAGCAACGGTGTTCGATTTCCCTCTCTCTCCCTCTCTCCCTCTCTCCCCCTGTCTTCCCGCCATCGTGCAACAGACCTATCTCAATAGTGGCATTCGATTTCCCTCTCCCTCTCCCCTCCTCTCTCTCTCCCTCTCTCCATCTCTTCCATCTATTCTCCACTCTCGACTACTATCGTGGTCTCCACCCCATTCTCTGTCTCTACAACTAATGTAAAATACAACACCAAATTAATTATTAATTATTTTAATTTTTATTAAATATTAAATATTTTAATAGTTTTTAAGATATTAATTTGCTAATTACTAAATATTTTTTAATTACTTCATAGACTTTATTAATATTTTAATTCTTAATAATTTATAAATTTATATGTATATCCAATTTTATTCTTATTTTAATAAATTATTTTTTATCTTGGAGATACTGTCACGTGCAAATGCATGTACATGTTTACTAGTACATATAAAATAATACAAAACATAAGGCTTTGCACTCTACACATTTGCATTTGTACTCCTTCCAAACTGAGCCTAAGGCTGTGTTTGGTTGCAATGCAAATGCAATTATGTACACAAAATATTTGCCCTCTTTTTAGTTCATGAATGCAAACACGATTCAGATTTTAAACCGTTTTTGCACTCATCTTGTTTGTTTGAAATCGATGCTAAGTGTGGGCCCATCATTAAATGCTCCAATGCCTTAACTTTGGTTAAAAAGTTTATTATCAAAAGAATACAAAATTGTATCCAAAACATAAGTATAGTAATGCTCTCTTTTCAAAGTACGGAAATGTCAAAAAATACATTTTTGATCTGATAATCATTACTTTTTTACATGTCAAACAAACGCTCGCAAACACAAACTACAGTACATAAACACCTCAGTTTGGCGTTTATATTGCAAACAAACGGAGCCTAACTGATCAACACTTATACCTACAAATTGAATCTAAAGCTGAAATCAATATTATTTTTGTGTAAATTGGAACCAAACATCTTTGCATATCAACATTATATTTTAATTTCTATTAGTAGAAGAAATATCAATGGTGACCTTTAACCAAAACATCACTCTACGGCAGGTACCATTCGCTTTTTGGGAAATTACTTATCTGAGTAAGTGCAATTATTTGGGTTATTCGAATAAGGTCAAATTTGGGTTGGGACCACACCATTAAGCACTTATTGATGTTTGGAAAATAAACCTGAAATAAGTGCTTATTTTAAAAATAAGTATTTAACCAATAAGCTCAAATTTCCAACTTCTTTTAAGTAATTAAACTATAAGCACTTACTCGGATTTTTCTATACTAAAACTGTCCCCATTTATTTATTTTTTTAAATTTTGCAACTAGCGGCAAAATTGGAATAGCTAGCCACTGTGCTTGGACAATTGTTGGAGAGATTAACTCCAATGATGAAGGCATTAATCGGCCACTAGGTGGTTATCATACGTTACATGACAAGTTATCATTGTTTGATGTCCTCCTACCGCTTCGACTGTCCTTGTAACTAGAAATGTATTTAGCACTACTAAGCAAGGGAGCAACATCATACTCACCTATGCCCACCTTCTCTTCTCTGGTCTTGTAGAGGTCCTACTACAAATGAGGCTGAGCTTGAGCACGATGCGCATTTCATCCTGGTAACAAGCTTCTTTGATTTGCTTGTCCAAAGCATCCACGATGGGTTTGTCCTCTTGCAGGTGTCGCCACGCGCATTGTGCCAGACATGTATCCTCATCTCCGTTGCTTGCTTCCCTTTTAATTGTTAATTCCAACAACACCACCCCATCAGCCACCACCCAAATTTCCAATTTATGTGTTTATCACTCACACAAGTTTTGAAAAACTCATGGTATATTTTAAAAATTTAAAAGAAAATGAAAGACAAAAGAGTCACAAGTGTTTATTGAAGAAAAGACCACCAAATGCCCAATATGAAATAAGTGTATATTTTTTAAAATAAGCATTTGAGAAAGTTGGGTGCTAAATACAAATAAGTGTTTATTCGAATAAGTTCTTGTCTTTGAACACTTATTTTTAACATAAGCATTCCCGGTAAATAAGAAAATAACCATTTTATCTATAAAAAAACCATTAATAAAAGGGATAATTTTATTTCGTCCAATCGTTGGTAACTATTTGCCAAGTGGAAAAGTTACTTACTCGCATAGAAGATGGGTATCACTTACCCGGGTAAGTAGAGAGAACTTTAACTCTTATTAAATTGTGTGTACAATCACCTTTCTAAGGTGGATTTAATGCCACTTTCAGTGAGCATTCATAGATTCTCACAAAAACAAGGGAGGCATGGATTCTACAGTTAAAAGCAGTTGTACCTACAATTTAAAAGGACTGAATGTTTGTGTAGGAAAGTAATACATAGGAAAAATAAATTTTTCATGAACCCCACATAAATCTGAAAAAAGAATATGGGTATCTTGGTCAATGGGAACTAAAATCCTATTGACCAACTTTCCCATCACAATAAAAAAAAAGAATGGGCCATAAATTTAAAAATAAAAAAGAAAATAAGAAATAAGCTGTGTTTAGTTGCAGTGCAGTTTTATTTGCACTAGTACAAATGCATAGGAGTGCAAATGAAAGAATGCAAATTCTGGTTTAATTTCGTTTTGGGTTTTATTTTATTTTGCTTCAAATCTTGCTTTACTTCATTTGTACTCCAATCAAACAAAATAAGATAAAATTTGAAATAAAAATAAATTATAATTTGCACAGAAATCATTCACACTGCTATGGTTTTGCATCAGTACAAATAAATTCGCATTGCAACCAACACAGCCTAAGGGTTACAAATGGAAAGCAGATTTTGCTGCATTTTTTTACTGCAATTCCATTCGATCTGCGCCTCAATCCTAAACCCGACCAAAGGCCCAACCCAATAAGCCCAGACTTAACCCAATCTAAGAAGCACGAATTTCATAAGTGGGTTAAGTTGGATCAGATTGACTCGACAAGTTAATTAATATATTTTTTTTTCTTTTTTTCCTGATAATAACTTAAAAGGAATTATGTAAACATTTGATAATACTTACAAGAACAGTAGGACTGGTACCTGATTAAAATGGGCCCGGCCAGGTTCAGATTGAGACTTTGGGTTGGGCCAATCGGGTTTGTGTTGATCCAATTCCAATTTACACCCTGATATTCACGGGAATTTACATGGCAATAGCCAATAAGGTGAGGGGGGGGGGGTTTGGAAACAAATTAATCCATATTTTAACCAATAAAATACTCGGTTTGGCCGGATCGCTAATTGATTAACTCGGTTTGGTAACTCGTTATCGAGTCCATGTAAAAAGGGTATTTGCGTCATTTTGAAGGGTCAATCGAGGCCTGGAGGGTTACGACATTCGGGACGCCGCACGCATCTATGATCTAACCCCAATCCCAACACCACATTCCCTTCCTGCAAGTATGGACCATAGAATTATAAAATGAGAAATTCTACCGCCACGCGTGTAGCAATTGAAACGGAAATAACGACAAGGAAAATTATATTACCATGAATCCATGATACCCATCTTCCCATACTCGCGTCCGGGCTAGCTTTTCCAACCCTTAAAAGTTAAAACACCTAACAGAGGATTCGCGAACCACCGACCTTTCTATCGACGATCGGCGTTTCAGAAAGTTCTACAGATTACGGTGAGTTTCAATACTCTCACAGTTGCTCTTCTTTTTCTTCCTGCTTATAGACTTCTATCAAGTATTTAAGCTTCTTTGATTTTGATGCGTTTATGGTGTTTGTTCCCTGTTACTAAATTTTTTCCCTAATAAAATCCAGTGCCGTTCAGATCTCTCTCACCTGACAATGATGAGAGGTTTTAGTTCTTTTCTTTTGCGGATTTTTGCATTCAAAAGTCGACGAGTTACTCAATCTTATTGTTTTTGGGGATTGTTGGGATTGGTAGTGCGTAGTTAGATGGAACTTAGTACCTGTAATGGATTGTCATATTGTTCACAAATAAAAATACTTTGAAATTCACGGATTACAAACTCAGGTTGCACATATGGAGTTGGGTATTGATATTGTAAGTGTTTATTATAAGAGGAGATTGTTGTGATTTCTTAGCATGGATTTATGGTTAGTTCCAAGATACAATGTAAGTTCATGATATTACTGGAATCAGAATTGGCTGTATAAATTTGGTCCTCATTCATTGTGCAAAGATATCGAAAGAAATAAATTTTCTAGGTGGATGCGATGGCCATATATTTGGAGACTGAAAGTTGAATTTTTACTTGTCCCCAAGCTCTTTTTCTTCTTTTGTATATGTAATGGTTGTAATGAATAATAATCAAAAAGAGAAACAGAAGATCAAATAAGACTTACCACAGTCAGGAAGGTTCCTCACTGTTTTAGATACTTTCCTCATTCTTTGGCCAAAATGTTGGTGATTTTTAACAGTTTTTGTACTCTAAATGAGGATATTGTGTGAAATGTGAGACAAATGTAACATCAGCTTTTAACTCAATACCTAAAGAAAGTATAACAACGGGAAGAAAAACAAAAAGCAAAAAAAGGAGAATATCAATACCTAAAAATTAAGACTCTTAAAGCATGCAACTTACCTTGGTTAGTAGATCTGAAAAGAAGTAAATTAAGAAATTAAAAGATGAAAATTAAATTACATGTGATAAATTGTTTTGATTGAAATTTAAAAATGACACTACCATGATTAGCAAATTTGCAGGTTTCAGGGAATGGAGGGAGAGAGAAGAATGTAAACTTTAATTTTTATCCCCGAAGTCATATTCTAAAAGCTTCAGAACAGAAAACAACTCAAAGGTCTTAGATCTATGATGACTGAAATATCTACAGATCTGTTATCAAGGTCTCGATTAGTCAACTGATTAGTCAATTGAAGGCTATACTGACTGCATCACTAATTTGCTTGTTTTTACCTCTAGTTATATATAATAATATTAATTATCATATAATATTCATTGAGCATTTGAGATGGCATGGGGTAGGATGGTGATATATTAAATAGAAAAGAACATGAGATAAAAGAATAGTGTAGGAGTTCCAATCAGTGTTGTGCTGTTCTGGAATTGCCAAAACAAGGGAGCTTTGTTTTGAAAAACAAATATCACTCCCTATCTCATATTATTCGACCTTGTTTTGTTTTGAGTGGTTAAAATTGCAGCCTTTCTTTGAAAAACAAATATCACTCCCTATCTAATATTATCCGACCTTCCTTTCTATGTTTACCAAAGAAAAGATGCATATTATGTTTTCTATTTCATTTATTTGTTTGCATATTTGCACTTTGTATCATTGTTTTAAAATGTATATGTGGTTTAGCCTCAATGGAATTGTCTTGAATGCCTAAAAGTATACAGGGCATTTCTCACACCTTGAGATGTCCCTTGTGTGTGTTTGTACATGTTAGGGCTGCAATCAAATAGTTTGGGCTCAAGTTCGGTTAGTCTTGATTCAAGTTCGAATCCCAAGGTAAGCCCAATTAGTTATTTGGGCTCGAACTCGACCAATAAAAGGTTCAGCTCGAAAGCTCGCAAGCCTATCTCAATTAACACATACACATGTATGTATCACACACATATATTATAGAACATAAAAATATATTTTGTAATACATATTATGATAATATATTTTTATATTAATATAAGAATATACTATATATCATAAAAATATAGGGTAAATTACAAAGACCCCCCCTGTACTATGGGGTCTGTGAAAAAGTCACCCCCTGTACTATGACCGTGAGACAAAGACCCCCTTCTATTAGTTTTCCGTTGAAATCCGCCATTTTAATCCCCATACTACCCTTGTAGTAAATATTCGAAGAATTGGGAGAAAAGCACTGTTCATCTTCCCTGACCTCACGATGCACGAACAACACCCTAATTCTTGCTTCTCAAGCCTTTCTTCACTAACCACCCAAAAAACCACAGATCCAGAAGAGCTCTTCAAGCTCTCCTTCCAAGTTGCCCTTACCAAGCCCTCAAAGCTCGCTTCTTTACCCACGAAGCTTATCCCCAAGGTCAACGGCGATCCTCTTCTTGTGGCCACGCTGTGTGATTGCCAAACCCAGTTTGAAGACACCATAGATCAACTCAACATGTCTATCTTGTCCATGCACCCTGGTGACTGGAGACTGCTGCAGGAGACGGTTCTGTGGATCCGGTTGGTCATACATACCTTGTTGTTGAAGAATCAAAACCAACAAATAGAGAGCACCAACTCTTTCAACCGTTCAAATGTTATTGCGGTTCTATGGCTCTTGCTGTGGCCGCCGCTCTGCTCGGCACACGTTGAGGGAAGAAACGAAATTGAAAGGTGGGGTGATATTGATTTCAATTCAAGGGCTGGATGTCGGTAGGCAGTTGGTGGAGTGCTTCGCAGAAAGAGGCAAAAGGCAGTTTTAGCTGAGGACTGATTCTTAATTGGTTTCTCTCTGCAAGTACTCCTTCGTGGAAGTACAATTATTGGACAAACCGGCCTGAACTTGACTTGAGCGTTAACCCGAATGACCTAATCTATCATCACTAGGTCCACCACCACACACATCGTCCAATCTGTTGAAGAGCTATGAATGGCTTGGGTCTCCTTGCAGCGAAGCGACAACCATTGCAAGAACCACAGAACCGTGATAACATTTGAACGATTGAAAGAGTTGGTGCTCTCTATTTGTTGGTTTTGATTCTTCAACAACAAGGTATGTATGACCAATTGGATCCACAGAACCGTCTCCTGCAGCAATCTCCGGTCACCAGGGTGCATCCATGCCGGAAACTCATCAGAGTCGGACCCCACATCCAATAGCTTCCGATGGATTGGAATATCGAGGTTCTCGAGAAGGGTCAGGATCTTGGACACGATGGCTAAGTTATTACTTGTAAACTCGGTTGAGTTCTTCATTGCTACCCTCAACTCTTCAAGCACTGTTGCAACGGTGGTGCAGTTCAACTCTTGTAGCCCGTCTAAGAAGGACTGCTCGTTCGTGATTCCCGTGCTAAGCCATGTCCTGAGGTCACTGATCTTGGAAGCCGATAGCAACTTCTCACAGAGCTCGGTAAGGGCAACTTGGAGGGAGATCTTGAAGAGCTCTTATGGATCTGTGGTTTTCTAGGCGGTCAGTGAAGAAAGGCTTGAGAAGTAGGAATTGGGGTGATGTTCATGTATCCTGAGGTCGGGGAAGATGAATAATGTTTTTCTCCCAGTTGTTCGAATATTTATTACAAGGGTAGTACAAGGGGGGTCTTTGTCGCAAAACAAAGTACAGGGGGGTCTTTTGTAATTTACCCAAAAATATATCATATATTTATAAAATATAAAAATATATTCATTTTTGAGCTTTCAACGAACTCGAGTTCATCGAATATTTAATCAAACTAAGCCTGAAATAGGAAATAGACTTTGATTCGAAGGCGAACCCGAACTCAAAGTCTTGAACCTAATAGTACTTTAGTCGAACCAAGCCAAGACATGCAGAAGTTCAGCTCAGGTTGGCTTGATTACACCCCTAGTGCATGTACATATTTATGTATATATTTTTGGCATTATGTATATATGCATGTATTTATGTGCTTGGGATTGAGGAAGATGTTGCCCATTGAGTTAGAGAAGGATGGGTAAAATGGAGATAGGTAAATATCATTTATATTAAAAGGAAAATACTATAAAACAACTATAAAGCCAGTTATGCCGTATGGGGTAGAGTGCTGGGCAGTCAAGAAACAACATGTTCAGAAAATGAGTGTGGCAGAAATGTGTATGCTGAGATGGATGAGTGGAGAAAACTAGGAAGGGAAGGGTGAAAAATGAAATCACTGGAAGGAACTTCAGAGTAGCTTCAATAGGTGATAAAATGAGAGAAAGTATACTAAGATGGTTCGGTCACTTGTATAGAAGACCATTGACAGCATCCTTAAGAAAATTGATATGTGTCAAGTTGAAGGGGCTAGGACTGGGGGTGGACAAAAAAGACATGGGTCGAAGTAGCACAAAATGATTTAAGTGTTCATAATTTAACAATGGATATAGCATTGAACAGAATGGAATGACAAAACAGGATTCATGTAGCCAACCCCATATAGTTGGGGTAAGGCTTGGGTGATGATGATTTATGCCAAAAAATGTTCAACGCCATTTTAAAGTGTTATTTAATATGTAGAGCTTCTTAATAGTTATTAAATGATATGCAAATAAATTGCTTTTTTATGTGATCATTTATTCATTCTTATGCTTTTCCTACATAAAAATATACTCCTATTATGCATATTTCTATATTTTCCAATATTAGCATGATATTTTTTCTTAAAAACCAGCCATCGCATGAGTCTTAAGCCTCACACTTTGTGGCTTATGCCTAATAAAAATTTTGAACTTTTTTTTTTGTGGTCAACTAATCAGCACCAAGGCATCATTGAGTCACACATTGCATATTGAGGCAAAAAAAAAGTTAATGGTTCACTGCATTGACCATGTACAGATCAAGGGGTATTGGTAAGAAGGTGCCTCCTTCAATGACAACCGATTTTGCTTTGAAATGTGTAAAACTAATGAAAAATGATATAAAGTAGGGCAAAGAAGGCTTTATCAAGAGCAACCAAAGTGCTTTTGTGGAGGGAAGACAGATCACCGATCAGATCCTCATTGCAAATGAGAGCTTGGAGAGCTTTAGAAAGTCAAAGAAGAAGGGAGTGGTCTGCAAATTGGATCTAGAGAAGGCTTTCGACTTGGTTGATTGGTCATTCTTGA
>NW_010729098.1:1614753-1652354 GCF_000365185.1 Nelumbo nucifera
CTTGCAGCGCTTGAAGGAATTCGAAGAGCAAAAGATCTAAATATTAGCCGTTTGATTCTGGAAGGTGACTCGAAGGTGGTGGTTAATTGGTTGAAGACAGAGGACAGTGGTTTGTGGAACTTTAACAATGAGAAAAAATAGTTCTTATGGCTGGGGGGGGGCATAGAGATTCAGTACAGCTGGGTGAAGAGAAGTGCCAACTCATTTGCGGATGGGTTGGCCAAGCAAGGAGTGACTAGGGAGGCTGTTTTCTGGGCTAGTTTTTAATTTTCTTTGCTTTTCCTGAGTTTTCTATTTTTTGGGGAGCTAAGTTATTTTATCTCCCTCTGTATTCCTTTCCCTCTATTCTCTTAATTTAATGAAATTGATGTTATTGATCAAAAAAAAAAGGCTTTATCAAGAGAAGGAAAGGAAAGAATATGAGAGGTTCTGAGATGGATTTCATAACATTCTTTCAAAAGAATCATTGTAACTGTTGGTGTTTAATGTTTTTTATGAAATATGAAATAAACCTCAGATGTGGTTCCATGGGTATTTAGTTGATGATCTTCTAAGGAGACAAGGTGATGTATGGAAACAAAAATGGAGAAATAGAATTGTAAGTTCTTTTGATCATTGACAATTATTGTAACAAAATGTAAAATCCGACCTTTCTTTTTTGGTAGAATCTTGCAATTCATATGATTGGAGTCTCAGTTTGGTTCATCTAGATTTCAGATAATTTTGAGTTTCTATGGTTTGCATGAGTGGAATACCTTTTAATGGTGTTATAGAAAACAACTTTGAACTTATGGAAGGAAAAAAATGAGAGAATTTTTAAGCAAGCACGATGCTTTGGAGCTGGTATTTAGCAAAATAAGATGGCCTTAATTAAATAAGTAAACCATTTTGAATTGAAAGGTGTAAACCCTTACAGGTTGCTTTGGATTGTGCTTAAACTATTTTTGGAATTGAAGGTTAAGTGTTAGTTGAATCTGTGTTTTTGCCCTTCTGTCTCCCTTTCCTTATTTTTTTTTTCTTTCTTCCCCTGGTCTTGCCTTTGGAGGCTAGTTGCATGGCAGGCTTTGTTCTTGTGGTGGAAATGGGAGGTAGGTGGTGTTTGTTGCTGTTTCATTTTAGTGGGTCTTTTCTTGTTGTTACTGACTTTTCCTTGTGACCATCTTGTGTACCTTTTATTTGTTTTCCTTCTTTCTATATGTACTGTTAAATCCTATCCATAAAATTGAAGATTCTTATTTAAACTTTTGACAAGGTTGAGTTTTGTATATCATTGAATGAAAGTGATTGGAATATCATTAGGTATGATTCTTTTCAGAAATTATCCTCAAGAAATTTATTTATTAGTTTTGAGGGGAGGGGTGTGGAGGTTGTGATGGTATCTCCTTAGGTGTATTAAACAAGATTGTCCTCCTGAGGCTGAAACTGTTGGATTGATTTTTCCATCCTTTGTTCCCATGTTTCATGGTAAATGTATTCTCTCGTTCATCATTTTCTGCATTTCCCCTTTTAATTTGCTATGCCTCATATTTCATAATTTGATATTTTCACTCATTTTAGGAATTGGTTTATTACAATGTGTCAACCTTCTTTGTCTTCATTTTTAAAGCACAATTTGTTTCTCTGCTAATTATGTAATAATGTATTGGGATTTGGTAAATGGTTTAACTTTTCTGGATTTGATACATGTTGAAAATTTCCTTCACTGGGTCATTTAAAAATGCTTGCAGTTTGACCATGGCGGCCAAGTATATTGTCGGTGCTACTGTGGGATCTTTTGCAGTAGCATATGTATTTGATACTTTGATTGCAGAAAATAAGATATTTGGAGGTATTTTTTTTTAATCTTTGGTGAAATTTGTTTCACAAGTATTGGTTTTAGCAATTTGTAAGTACTAAGCTTCTGAATTCAGGAACTACCCCAAACACTGTTGCAAGTAAGGACTGGTGGGAAGAAACTGATAAGAAATTCCAGGCATGGCCACGTACTGCAGGACCTCCAGTGGTGATGAACCCCATCAGCCGCCAAAACTTTATTGTCAAGTCTCGTTCTGATTCTTGAAGAAGGTGCTTTTTGCCCATGAATTATGAACTTGTTTTACATATCATCTGTGTCACAGTTCTGCTTGAACCTCAAAGGATTATTGTTAGCATGGATTTAAACCTATGATCCTAGTATGAATTCATTCTCCTTATATCCCTTCTTTATGTTGACATGGAATTGATGGATAATAATAGGAAATGTTTTCCGAGTATGAATGTCTATCACGGAAGCAACATCTCAAGGTTATGGATGTCCTGTCACTTGTTTGCTCCAGAAATTGTCTGTATGCTGAAACTTTTAAAAATTCATTATCTGTGCTACATGTTTGTATTGTACATTAATTTGCTTGTATCCCAAAACCATAAGCAGGAGTTACAAGTAGCTGATAATTTGAGGTGCCTTGATGATATGTAAATGGAATAATGTGAACCATAGAGCATCTTAGGAGTTGGGTCTACAGGCCACGGGATGCAGTGTGGTCTGTGGCCCCATATTTTTTTTTTATCAGTAAAAAGAAGTTGAATTTATGTAAAGAAATTACAGGGGTTATAGTTTATGAGTACCCCACTACGTTGCATCCACTAGTAAATTTATTTTTCACTTTTACAGTTGAGCCCAGAAACATTGATCCCTGTTCACCCCTTGTTTGGCTAGCTGGTCTACAAGTCCATTTGCTGCTCTATGGGTCCACTGAATTGAAAGTTGCATGTCCCTGGATAGACTTTTAATCTTCTTGATGCCATTTCTGAATATCCAGGGCGTACTGTCATGTTGTTTTAGCCAACTGATGATAACTTTTGAATCCCCTTCCACAACCAACCATTGCCTTCAGTTCAGTTGTAATGGAATTTCCAATTCCAATGGGACCCGAGTACAGCCCCAGAACATTTCCTCCTTCATTTCTTATGACCCCTCCGATTCCAGATCTTCCTGGGTTTCCGCAACTGCTGCCATCAAAGTTCAATTTGACAAAGCCTGGTTCAGGGGGCACCCACTCCTTCATGATCTTCTTTTTTGCCGAGTAAGAGCAAGCAACTAGCCTCCAATTCCTAATCATATCATCCACTGTAAAATTTGAAAATAAGTTCAGTGTTTTCACCCATGAGATCACCTTCATCATAATACTTTCAATCATTTCTGCCTTGCAACTTTCCTTGTCTCCAAATAGGTAGAAGAACCAAATATAACAATCTTTCCATGTGTCATATGTGTAATTTGTCAGGACCTCCGACAGAGCCATTCCTACCGAAGAAACTACAACATTGATGATCAGTTGAACTTGAACCATTTCTTTCCCACAGTTTAATCCTGAGAATGAATAACATTTTTGGACTCTGCATTTAGATTTCTGTAGAACGAATTTCAAATGGCTAATCAATGTGTTGTTTCTGTCTGGTCATGGGGCTTAAATGCTTAATGGCTTGTTTCGACTCAAGTCTTCTCTCCGTACACATTTGAAGCATGCCCTAGGGATTGGCAGGTGGCAGCCACTCTTCTTTTGACTGGGTCGTCTACACAATTAGTGTTCCCTAAATGTGACATTAATTCCGATGGCGTCTCTCGTATAGAATAAAATTGGGTAAATTACAAAGACCCCCGTACTATGGGGTCTGTGACAAAGACCCCTTTGTACTTTGTTTTGCGATAAAACCCCTACGACCGTGAGACAAAGACCTCTTTCCGTTAATTTTTCGTTGAAGTCTATTGTTACAATATTTTTTAATTCCCATATTACGTTATAATAATTATTCAGAGAAAGCATTCATCTTAGAGTGTGTTCATTTGCTGCCTCAGCCCCCTGATCATACATGTCGTTTCCCCCGCCCAATGTGAAGGAATTTGATTATCAAATCGTCTAACCGGGACAGGAACATCTTCCACAACTGAAAGCATTGGAGGGAACCGTGGAAACGTTCTTCCAATGAGAAAACCAGTTCTGTAATTTATTTTTTCATGTGTTGGCTCCATTTCCGCTTCGGAGCACCACCAATGCCAAACACGCCGCTAGGTTATCTATCACTCGCGAAACAACGCTGCTATTACTATGATTGATCTACTGAGGTTGTAACAATTCTTGTTGGCAGTCGTTGTGGGTGATCTGATCCTGTTCTGATTTGCTTGTGCGCTTGTCGTCGGTCTCTTCGTTCTTTCTCACTGCTTTTGAGGTCAGTCAATCAACTCAGATTGGTTGATATTTGTTCTGATTCAAAGAGTTCAAAGAAATAGGTGGAACTAGTGGGCTAGTTTCCATTTGATGATCTATGACTATTTTCTATTTCGATCTTAAGAAGTTTGAGTATAGAAGTAGTTCTTGGAGGTGGTTGGCATGGCGCCAAGCATCAGAAAGGCGATTGGAGCCGTTAAGGACCAAACCAACATTGGATTGGCGAAGGTTGCCAGTAATACCGCTCCGGACTTGGAGGTGGCAATCGTGAAGGCGACAAGTCACGATGATGATCTTGCCGACGAGAAGAATATCAGAGAGAACTTGACTCTGACTTCGTATTCGAGAGGGTACGTCAATGCCTGGATCGCTAGTTGCTACCGTGTCGAGGCTGCTAGGTAAAACACGGGATTGGATTGTGGCGCTCAAGGCATTGATTCTCGTCCACCGGCTGTTAAACGAGGGAGATCCGGTGTTTCAACAAGAGATCCTTTACGTGACTCACAGAGGAACTCGTCTTCTGAACATGTTTGATTTTTGCGATGAGGCGCATTCGAATTCATGGGATCACTCTGCCTTTGTTTGGACCTATGCACTGTTGGAGAAGATGGGGTCACTGTAACTTTGGAGGAGAAGATCTGAGGCGCGTCTGAAGACACTGTTTTTAGAACATTATTTGCCCCCACTCAGTTTTACTAAGTTTGCTGTTGGGTTATAGGCAAATTCGTTCCTAGGATACAACAGAGCCTTGGGCAAGAATCTGCAACTAACAAAGTTGAAGAGTCTCCAAAAAAACCTTATGTGAGACTGTAGCAGACCAGACTGAGAGAGAGAGTGAATTTCAAAATTGTGTATTTTGGAGTTTGATTCATGCTCCTTAAATAATTTGTGAAAAGGTATGAAGAAAAGGTAGGTGTTGGTTTAGAGAAGGTACTTTGAACAGTCACAATTTCAAACATTGTGACTGTTTAAAATGTAGTTAACAGTTGGTGACTGTTAACTTTGAATTGTGCCTCTTGATCACACCGATTGAATCGTGACCGTTGATCTCATCAACACGCGGGTGCGCGCGAAGTGCGAGCAAAGTGCACCTCTAAAGCGCCTCATTGCGCCATACACACACGCGCATGTGCGCGCATTGCGCGGTATCGAATCCCCATACTTTTCTCTACTAATTCTAAGGAGTGTAAATCAGCTTCTATTGAAATACTGAAAACAAAACTTAAAATTTTCTAATATGGGACAAGTTCAAAACTGGGTTTTGTAAGAGAAAAACTGATCTTTTCAATCAAGTGTGCAGGTGCAATTTCTCATGTAATTAATCAATCAAACCCATTGGATTTAATCTCTGATGAGATTAAAATCCAACAATTCCCCACATTGATTGATCAATTACATAGTTCTCTCTCAATCCAAACTATTATGACACAATTATGCATACAAAATGTGTTTATCAACTTAAACATCTTGTTAGTATAGTTATCTCAGAGCCTTGTCAAAGTTATTGGTGGTAAGACCTTAAACCAATTACTCTCAAGACAGACCGAAGACACCTATACACACAAAAATGTCCAATCTTTGCAAGAGTTTTAAGTTTGGCTCAGCACTGTTATGGCCATGTGCTTCTTTCCTAGTTTCATGAACAATCCCGAGAGTAAACCCAAACCCTCATGAAAAGCGACACCACTTCTATGTTCACATAGGTGAAGTTCCACTATGTGTTCCGTTATTTGACACATTTCAGAACTTCATTAAGAGTTTATCTCAACCTCTCATCATAACGGACAACACTGCTTATGTTGTGATGGGAAATTTTTCAATGTCAATGCTAACAGTCACATTGCTGTAACTTGTTGTTACCCATTAAACCCAATACTGATGGTTTTCAGTTCAGGTTGAGTTACCATTACAGGTGACTAAGCAAAAGGTTTTAATCCCATCTCTTTGGTTGTCATTCTTACCAATTCTCTGGCCAAGCCCTTGGTAAGAGGATCAACCAACTTTTTACTTGACTTCACATAGGTTATAATGATAACTCCATCTTGAATCAGTTGCCTAACAAATTCATGTCTCAGACTTATATGTCTAGACTTACCATTGTATGTACCACTGTAGGCCCTTGACAGAGTTGCATCACTATCATAGTAAATGGAAATTGGAGGCATAGGACTAGGCCAAAGTTTTATATCCAATAATAAATTCCTCCATTTAGCCTCTTTTCCAGCAGCCGCTAAGGCTATGAATTCGGATTCCATGGTCGAGTGAGATATACAAGTTTGTCTCTTGGATGCCCAAGAGATTGCACCCCCACCAAGGACAAAAATCCATCTAGATGTGGACTTGTTATCTCCATTACCGGTAATCCAACTTGCATCAGTGTACCTTCTAGTACAGCTGGATAATCACAGTAAAACAAGCCAAGTTCCAAGGTTCTCTTGAGATACCCAAGAACTCTCCCAATTGCCTTCCAATGCTCTACACCGGGGTTACTTGTAAACCGACTAAGTTTACTTACTACAAATGCAATATCAGGTCTGGTACAAAGCATAACATACATCAAGCTTCCTACTGCACTAGCATACTCAAGTTGTGCAATTGCTCTACCAGTATTTTCTACTAGCTTTATACTAGAATCATATGATGTGCTATATTCTTTAAACCCTAAATGCTTAAATTTCTCAAATACTTTCTCAATATAATGTGATTGACTTAATGCATAGCCCCTACTATGTTTTTTAACTTTTATTCCCAAGATGGTATCTACTTCTCCTAAATCTTTCATTTTGAATACAAAGGATAAGTAGTTTTTAGTTTCATTTATACCAACCATATTTGTACCCACAATAAGCATACCATCAACATAAAGACATACAATTACTCTATAATTTTCAGTGAATTTTGAGTAGATGCATCTATCAACACTATTATGTTTAAAACCAAAAGCTATGATGCAAGAATCAAATTTCTCATGCCACTGTTTAGGTGCTTGTTTTAATCCATATAGTGATTTAACCAGTTTATAGACTTTCTTCTCATTTCCAAGAACAAATCCTTCTGGTTGTTCCATGTAAATCTCTTCATTTAAATCATTTAAGAAAGCAGTTTTAACATCCATTTGGTGAACATATAAGTGATAAATGGATGCTAATGCTATGAGTGTTCTAATGGAAGTTATTCTAGCCACTGGTGCATAGGTGTCAAAGTAATCAATCCATTCACTAAATCCTTTTGCTACCAATCTAGCTTTAAAAGTTTGTACAGTTCCATCAGTGTTGTATTTTCTTCTAAACACCCATTTACATTTTATTGGTTTTGATCCTAGAGGCAGATCTATTAGTACCCATGTGTTATTTGACATTATTGAATCTATTTCATCATTTATAGCTTCCTTCCAAAATGCATCATATCTAGAGGTCATTGCCTCACTATAGGTTTTTGGATCATTTTCAATGTTTAGGACAATAGGTATTTTATTTAAAATCTTCTCTCTATCAGCCTTAACCAAAAATACAATTGACTGAGTAGAGATAAAGTCTGAACCTAAGTGTTTCTCTGTTCTTTGTCATTAACTTCTTCTAAGTCATATTGTAAGTGTTACAGTTGTATCATTTCTTCTTTCAGTCTCATTATTATCAACAGGTATTGAGATCTGAGTTTTTTTGTCATTTTCTGTGGATTCATTTTCTGTAGGTTCAGAACACAGTTTATTTTCATAGAATTCAACATCTCTAGTTTCAATTATTATGTTGGACTTTAAGTCTAGAAGCCTATAAGCCTTGCTATGTTTTACATATCCAACAAACATACTTTTCTTATCTCTGAATCCTAATTTGGTTCTTTTATGATTTGGAACTTTATAATATGCTAAGCACCCCCACGCTTTTAGATATGCTAAATTAGGCTTTCTTCCTGTCCATAATTCATATGAGCATTTGTTATTAACTCTAGAAACAATTCTGTTATGTAAATGGCAAGTTGTTAGGAGTGTTTCCCCTCACAGATTAAAGGGTGCATTAGCTTTTAACAACATGCAGTTTATCATTTCTATAAGTGTTCTATTTTTTCTTTCAGCCAGACCATTCTATTGAGGGTATAGGGAGCAGAACACTAATGTATTATTCCAAATTCTTCACAAAAAGAATTAAACTATTTTTTAAAGTATTCAACACCCCTATCACTTCTAAGAATTTTAATTTTCTTTTCTAATTGATTTTCAACTTCAGTCTTATATAGTTTAAACATGTCAAAGGCTTCATCCTTAGTTCTCATAAGGTAGATATAGGTGTACCTACAAAAGACATCTATAAATGTTATGAAGTATCTCTTACCTCCTCTAGTTAATACACCATTAAGTTCACAAATGTTAGAATGGATTAGTTCTAGAAGTTGAGAATTTCTTTTAACACTAGAAAAATGTTTCTTAGCTATTTTAGATTTTACACATATTTCACATTTTTTAGTTGATTCATTATTGTAAGCAATTATACCAAGTTTGCTCATGTTTTTTATGGATTTAAAATTCAAGTGTGCTAATCTATCATGCCATAAAGAGAAATAATCAACAATATAAGCAGAAATTTTTCCTTCATTAATACTTAATTTGAACATACTATTACAACCATATATCTTTCCAACAAACATCCCATTCTTGGATAGGATTAGTTTGTCGGATTCAAAGACAACTTTGAATCCCCTCTTACAAATAAGATTTACTGAGACCAAGTTCTTTCTAATGTCAGGAACATGGAGAACATTCAAGAGAGTCAGTGTCTTTCCGGAGGTGAAGTTCAACTCTACGCTACCTCTTCCAGCAACTTTGACACATGTTTGGTTTCCCATCTGTACCTCTTGGCCATCAGTCACTTCTTCATATGTCTTGAACAAGGACTTGTCCTTGCAAACATGGACTGTGGCGCCTGAATCAAACCACCATCCAGAAGATGATTCTGCCATGTTGACTTTAGTAATCATGGCCACGAGATTGTCTTCTACCATATTTGCAGACTTGGTTCCGCCTTTCCGATGTCGGCAGACTCAGGCATAATGCCCCTTCTTTCCACAAACATAGCAGGATCATTTCTTACTATTGCTCTTCTTGAAATTCCCATCCTTCTTCTTTACTTGTAATGCATGGTTAGTCTTCTTCGATCCGTTTTTCACAAAATTGACCTTAGAGTTTAGCATACCGGCCAGGGTCTTATCCCTACTGTCTCTAAACCGAGACTCTTCTTCAATACGAAGGTGTTGCTGAATTTGCTCCAAGGTAAGTTTTTCAGCCTTGTGTAGAAGCTTCTTCCTGTAATCCTTCCAAGAGGGTGGAAGTTTGGCAATGATTGCTCCCACTTTGAAAGATTCAGGAAGGATGATGTTAAGGGATCGAATTTTGTTGACTATCACCTGTAGTTCATGAACTTGCTCCAGTATGGGTTTATGGTCGTTCATGGTGAAGTCAAAGTATTCTTCAATAAGATACTTATTCGTACCTGCTTCTTGCACATTGTATTTGAATTCCAGGGCCTTCCAGTATGTGTCATCGGCACAGAAGTGAGTCATCTTTTCGTTTTGTTCTTTCCTTCTTCAGTTTCTCTGAGTCTTTGTTAGTGGGTTCAGGAAGTGATTACAGATTCGGGTCCAGCAGATAGTATAATTTTAGTGTGGTCAGAAAGAAGATCATCTTGTCTTGCCATCGGCTGAAATTTGCTCCATCGAACTGGTCTAGTCGAACAAGATCTTGGTTCATCATCTTGATCGAAGTCATGCTTGCTTCTACCTCCATTGCAGAATAATGTTCTAAAATTGTTGGAGAAGATGGGGTCACTGTAACTTTGGAGGAGAAACTCTAAGGCGCGTCTGAAGACACTGTCTTTAGAACGTTATTTGCCCCCACTCAGTTTTACTGAGTTTGCTGTTGGGTTATAGGCAAATTCGTTCCCAGGATACAACAGAGCCTTGGGCGAGAATATACAAGCAACAAAGTTGAAGAGTCTCCAAAGAAACCTTCTGTGAGATTGTAGCAGACCGGACTGAGAGAGAGAGAGAGTGAATTTTAAAATTGTGTGTTTTGGAGTCTGATTCATGCTCCTTAAATAATTTGTGTAGAGTATGAAGAAAAGGTTGGTGTTGGTTTAGAGAAGGCACTTTGAACAGTCACAATTTCAAACATTGTGACTGTTTAAAAAGTAGTTAACAATTGGTGACTGTTAACTTTGAATTGTGACTCTTTATCACACCCGATCGAATTGTGCCTCTAAAGCGCCTCATTGCACCACACACATGCGTGCGCGCGCGTTGTGCGGTATCGAATCCCCATACTTTACTAATTCTAAGGAGTGTAAATCAGCTCCTATTGAAATACTGAAAACAAAACTTATAATTTTTCAATGTAGGACAAGTTCAAAACTAGGTTTTGTAAGAGAAAAACTAATTTTTTCAATCAAGTGTGCAGGTGCAATTTCTCATGTAATTGATCAATCAAATCCATTGGATTTAATCTCTCATGAGATTAAAATCCAACATGCACTCTATCTTGATCAGCGACTTGAGTGTATGATGCATGAGAGGAAACAACGAGGTGGTGGCAGTGGCCACGGCAGGGATGATAGGTTTGGGGACAGAGACGAGCGGTGGAGGCCGCCACCGCGGTCTTATGAGTACGAGTATGGAGAATTCAAAGATGAACCTGGTTATGGAAACTATGGTAGACTGCCATGGTAGTCTAGGCCTTATGGGGATTTAAATGAATCACAAGGACGGGAGGAAAGGAAGCCAGTGACTCCGCTTAGGGACATGAAGCCCGAAAGAGTTTTGGGCAGGATGCATCAGCTGCAACGGCTTCTCGATCGGTTCTTGGCCTGTCGACCCACCGACACAGCCAAGAGCCCAAACCATAGCAACAACAGGTAACAACGGACTTGGTGGATTTAAGGGATGATGATGCTTCTGCTGAAGATCGGTCAAACAGGTTGGCGCTGGCTCTGTTTTCTGGAGAGCCTAATGGAAATGCCAATAACTCTTGGGAGGCATTCCCGTCTGATGGAGGTCATCTAGACAGCCTGAAGTAACCTTAGTGTGGCAGACTTCTGTTGCCGAAGCTGGAAAGGCAGATTGGGAGTTGGCTCTGGTGGAAACAGCAAGCAACCTATCAAAGCAGAAAGCCACATTGGGCAGGGGGGTTTTGACCCATTGCTCCTGAACGGCATGTATACTGTGAGGCAACAAATGAGCTCTCTCTCTCCCAAAAAAACCCCTCTACTGTTCGTGTATTGTGAGGTTGGAGAAGATGATGAGTGTTTTTCTCTGAATAGTTATTATAGGGGTAGTATGGGGATTAAAAAATATTGTAATTGTAGACTTCAACGGAAGGCTAACGGAAGGGGGTCTTTGTTTCATAGTTATAGTACAGGGGTTTTTGTCACAGATCTCATAGTACAGGGGGGGTCTTTGTAATTTATCCATTTTTTTTTTCAATTTCATTATTTCATGTTTGTTTTATTAATTTATTTTAAAATTTTCATTATTCTTTTCATCTTTTTAAATATGCCTCTCATAGCTTAGCCCACAAGCACAACCCAGTCTGGTCCAAGCTCGCCTGGTCTTATCCCATGGGCCTTGCTGGGCATGACTTGTTAGTAATTCCAGTGGAGACAGGCACAACCCTCTAAAGCACGGGAGGCCTGTAAAGTTGTGCTGTGACGGCCGTGATTTACACCTCTAGTGTCACGTGATTATCTGCAATTCATTATGCTCGAGCCCTTAACCCTTTGAGACAATATGAGCTTTGGAAGCAAGTGCTAACGGCACCTGAGCATAATTAGCGGTAACTTGTTAAAATCAATTGAAAGTTTTATCAAGGAGCGGGAGTACAACCTGAGCGAGGATTGCACAATGAAACCACCTCATTTACTCATTACCAAAAATGTTTTTTTTTTTTTTTTTGTTTTCAAACACTGTCCTTAGAGTCCCTGCAATCGTGCATTGAGAATATCTCCCCATGAATAAAATTATATAAGCATATAAATGTTTCTTACAGAGTGGAGTTGGAAAGAAAATAGATTGCTTTTCATTCATGAAATGTGTAATTTATATGGTTACATGTGATTGAATTCTAGAAAGTTCACATTTAAGTTAGTCCTCTAACTAGCTAGCTGGCCAACAAACTCCAACACCCCCCTCAAGTTGGAGCAAGAAGAGATTGGATGCCCAACTTTAATATGAGTCGTATGAATTAGTCTGAACCCAAAGCTTTGGTTAGAAGATCCGCAGGTTGATTCTCACTAGCAATATGATGTGTCTGAATTGTTTTGTTTGAGATATGTTGCCTGATGAAATGTCAATTTATCTCAATATGCTTGGTGCGCTCATGATATACTGGATTGTTGGCAATGTGTAGAGCTGCTTGATTATCGCAAAATAGATGCATGTGTTGAGAGATAGACACACTAAGATCACGAAGGATTTGTTTGAGCCAAAGTAGTTCAGATGTAGCAACTGCCATAGCACGATACTTGGCTTCTGCAAAGGAACAAGAGATAGTAGCTTGTTTCTTTGTCTTCCAAGAGAGCAATGAGCCACCAAGCATGGTAATGTAGCCAGTAGTTAAGCGACGAGTGAGGGGGCAAGTAGCCCAATCAGAGTCACAATATGCCTTGAGATTGAGTTGACTTGATGACAACAAGAAAATTCCTTGATCTAGTGAAGACCATAGATAACGCATGATGTGCATGGCAGCATTCATGTGTTCTTCATGTGGGTCATGTAGAAATTAAGTGTATGTACTGAAAAACTAAGTTCCGGTCTTGTAACTGTGAGATAGACCAAATGACCCACTAACCATTTGTACTGGGATGGATCTGATAGCAGTGGACTGTCTTTGTTATGAAATAGGCATTATTGTTCCATAGGAATGGAGTTAGGCCTAGAATGGATCATGACAGTATCTTGCAAAAGATCAAGCACATATTTATATTGGCTCAGGAAGATGCCGGATGCTGAGCAGTTCACTTCAATCCCCAGAAAATATGTGAGGGGGCCAAGATCTCTTATACGAAAACAAGTGTGAAGGTAGATGAGTAGTTCCTCAATGTGTTTGCAGTTGTCACTAGTGACTATTATATCATCGACATACACCAACATTGCTGTGAAATATCTATCACGATAGGAAGTGAACAAAGAATAGCCAACTATGAACCGTGCTCCTTGAGTGCAATTGTGAATTTTTCAAACCACATACGGGAGGCCTGTTTAAGGCCATATAAGGACTTGTGTAATCGACACACTTTATTGAAAGAGCCTATTTCAAATCCTTGTGGTATGTGCATATAAGCTTCTTCTTGAAGGTCTCCATTCAAGAAAGCATTGTTAACGTCCAATTGTCGGAGCGACTTGCCTTTGATTGATGCAATTGCTAAAAAACATCATACAATCACCATTTTGGCCCCAGGAGCATATGTATCAGTGCAATTGAGACCCTCAATTTGATTGTAGCCTTTAGCTACTAGGTGGGCTTTATATCACTCAATGGTTCCGTCATCCCAATATTTGACTTTGTAAATCCACTTAGAGCCAATGGCCTGTTTTCTTGGTGGAAGATCTATAATGGACCAAGTGTTATTTCGCTCCAATGCCTCAATTTCTTCGGTCATAGCTTGTAGTCAGCAAGGGTCATGTGCTACTTTCGCAAAATTCTTTGGTTCACTAGGTGTACTATTGTCAAAAGTTGTTGTTTGAACTCTAAATGATATGAGTGAATGGGGAAGATCACAAATATAGTTAATGAGATGAATGGGAAGTTTGCGGATGCGGGTAGGTCTTGTAGTAGGATCGTGAGTTGAGGTGTTGTGGATCGGGGGTTGAGGTTCACAAGTGGTGGGTTCATGGTCATCATCTAGTTGAGGTAACGGTATTACGGGTTCTAATTGGGGCTGATGGGCTTGGAATTGGAATGGGAAATGGGACTCATAAAATACAACGTCCTAGGAGGTGAAAATTGATTTTGACTCCAAGTCATATACTCTGTAACCTTTTTGCACATATGGATAATCCACAAATATGCATTTGTGTGCTCATGACATGAATTTGTCTCAAGAGGGTGAGGTGTCTTGGGCAAAGCATAAGTTGCCAAATATTTTGAGATGCGAATAGGATGGAGGTTTCTACAATAATACCTTAATATTATCTGTTAAAACTAATGTAAGCATGTAGTTGATAAGATAAGCTACAATTAACACATACTCACCCCAAAATTTAATGGGAAGAGCAACTTGAAATTGAAGGGCACGAGCAACCTCCAACAAATGTCTATATTTGTGCTCAGCAATTCCGTTTTGTTGCGAAGTGTCAACACATGATCTTTCATCAACAATTCCATGACTCAAATAGAACTGTTGCATTGGCCCATAGAGAAACACTAAGCCATTGTCAGAATGAATGCATTTAACAAAATAGTTGAACAGTTCTTGGTCATTTCACAAAATGTAGTAAGACAATTGTATGTCTCTGATTTATAATGGATAAAAAAAAACCCAAGTACATCTATTATAATCGTTCACGATTGTGAGAAAAAAATGAGCTCCTATATGAAAGTGTGTGCGATAACCACCCCAAATGTCGTAATGCTGAAGCTCAAAAGAAGTAGTAACTCAATGATGACTAACTAGGAAAGGCAAGCGAGTGAGCTTAGTTTTGTGACAAACTTCACAACAATGATCATGTTTTGAAGGAGTACTACCAAAGATAGATGAAATGCATTGGGGAGAGGCACACTGGTGCCATAACATGTAATCAGATGAAGGGAGAGGAACAACAGAGGCATGGATGATGGATGTGGGAGATGTGTTGAGGATGTATACACCATGGTCCATTCTACCCAGCCCAATCTGTTTCTTCGATACAAGGTCCTCTAAGATACAATGCCCAGGAAAGAAGGAAATAGAACATTATAACTATGAAGTAAGTTTATTGATTGATAACAGGTTGCACTGGAAATCTAGAATATAAAGAACATGATCTACAATGATATCTAGTGTGATTTTCACAGAGCCATGATGTGTAACAGAGATTAAGCATCCATTGGGTAATCGAACAATCTTATGATCATGTAATTCTGTGAGTAAAGTAAATGAGTCAAGAAGAGGGGTCATATGATCTAATGCCCCATTGTCAAGAATCCAGGATGTATGTGAATTAGTAATAAGAGAAGCAACAACAATACCATCAAGATTGGTTTTGTTGACGGATGGCATGTTACCATTTAGGAGGGACATTAATTGTTTGTATTGATCAAACGTGAGTCCAAGAATTGAAGAGTTCTCAGATGCCAGAACAACTTGATCATTAGTGTTTGGGGTCGAAATAGCATGTGCAACAACTAAGACTTATTTCTTGGATCGACGTCCTTTGTCCCAATTAGCTGGGTATCCAACCAATTCGAAGCAATAGTCCTTGGTGTGGCCATTCTTCTTGTAGTGTCGCAATGATATCTTGCATGTGAATTTTGATCAGAGGTGGCCTTGGTCTTTATGAACATTGTAGCGACACCAAGATTTTGGAATCCCTATGCTGAAATGAGTGACTGATTGTGTTCCTCTTGAACGATCAAGGCATACACTCAATTAATGCCAAGCAGAGGCTCAATGCTCAATATGTTGGATTTGATCGTGTTGAAGTTGTCATTCAGTCCCATGAGGAACTGATGTAGTTTCTCACGTTCTAGTTCAGCCCTGAATTTCTTGACCACACCACAACTACAAATAGGGACAGAAGACAAAATAGAGAGCTCGTCCCAGAGCCCTTTCAATTTTGTAAGATAGGCCGAAACAATTAGTGAGCCTTGATTCAAAATGGTGATGTCACACTTCAGCTGGTGTATTCTTGGGACGTTTCCTTGAGAGAAACAATCCTCAGGATCCTTCCAAATTTCATATGCAATATGAGTGTAAGCCACGCTTTTGTGGAGATCTGAAGCCAAAGAATTAAATAGCCATGAGATTACCATCGAGTTACACTTTACCCATGATTACAGGTCGCCAGAAGCCAGATCTGGACGAGGAAGTGATATGTCGACAAAGGCAAATTTATTTTTTGCCTGAAGAGCATTTCACATAGCATGCCTCCAAGTCGAATAGTTTTCACCAATTAATAGTGTTGAAACAAGAATGGCACTTGGATTGTCAGAAGGATGGGGGAAATATAGTGACATTGGATCATTTTCTTGCATTGAGATTGCCGCCATTGACGAGATTTAAGAGATCTTGAAAGAAATTCAGGTTTTTAGAGTTTATGCCTCTGATACCATGACGGAGTGGAGCGGGAAAGAAAATAATTGCTTTTCATTCATGAAATGTATAATATATATAGTTACATGTGTTTGAATTCTAGAAAGTTTGCATTTAAGTTAGTCTCTAACTAATTGTCCTAGTTGGTTAATGAACTCCAACAATTTCAATGCACGACTGAAAAGGCTATAAGGAAGGTGTGAGAATGGTTTTGTGAGGACAAAATCCGAATTCCTTTTTGAGCCACCTGCTTTGTTTACTCATCTACTACTAGTATGAGGAAAATATAGACCATATTATTCACAATACACCCTCATGACCAAAGTAAATTTTCAAATTTTCCATATAAAGTAGATACAACCACTTGAGAATTCGATTGGTAAGAGAAGAAATCCACTATAAAACAATAGAGATTAAATATTCACAACCTCTTTCACCAAACCCTTACTCTCGTTACACCCAAGCTTCCTCTCTCTCTCTCTCTCTATTTATTTATATGAGAAATCACAAAATTAGGTCAGCTCCTACTAAACCAGGAATGGCATAATTCATAAATCCTTACTGCAAGGCCAGAGTAGTGAGATTCTAGGATAACTTGCAATTCCCACCCTATGAGACCAAGGCCCCATTCAATTTTCAGGAAACTACTAGCGGGGACCAATGCGATGTATGGGATTTGTTAAGTGAAAGCTAAATAATAGAAACACATAAGAGTATATAATTATTTTATATTTTTAACTTTTTAAATAATTAATACTTATTTATATTTTATATATTACTCTTAATAATTTTTTACAATACAAAAATAACAATAATTAATTTCAATCAGGGTTGTTCATCAAACTAATGAAACTAACCAATCCGACCAACTCGACCCGAGTTAGTCAGTTTTCTAGAATTTCCAGTCGAATTTGCTTCAACAATTTTCCAACCTAACCAGGTTGGATTTGTTTCACTTTGGCCATTTGTAAATCGACCAAAAATCAAACGACATGACCATATATATATATATATATATATATATATATATATATATATTAAAATTTTATATTTTAATATGGAAAGTAGGAAAATTCCCATATTTATTAGTCTAAAATATTATATATCATAAATTTAAAATTTAAATTTATTTTTTAATAATGCCATTATATTTTTTAATTTAAATTTAATTCTTTTAGTTTAAATCTTTCAAACTGACCAACCAAACTAAAAATTGACTTAAAATGATACAACCTGAGTTGGCCAATTTTCACTAATAGTCAGTTGGTTTCAGGTGACCAACTCCCCAACTTGACCAAGTCAATTTGGTTGGTCAAACAACCTATAACCGAGTCGAACTAACCCATGAACACTCTTAAGTTCATTTGAATTAATAGTCTAATCTCTAATAAATAATAATAGTTTAATATCCAATAATTATTGAAAATTTATAGAAAAAATACACAATTATTGAGAATATATTGATAATGAAAATTCAATAAATAACTAATAAAAATGTAATAAATACAATAATTACAAAAATATAATAAATACTAATAAATATATTAAATTAGTCAAGAAATAGTGTAATCTCAAATAATAGTTTAATCTCTAATAAATATTAATCAATAAATTATAACAAAAATACAATAAGTACATTAAGTACAATAAATTAAATTTAAAAAGTTAAATAACAGTAGTTTAATTTCCAATAGTTATTGAAAAATTTCTATTAAATAACAAAACAAAAATAAACTTATACTTAATTATTGATAATATATTTATCAAAAAACATAATAAATAATTACAAAAAATATTAGTTATAGTGTAGATAAGTATAGATTAAGATTCTCAAATTATTATCAATAAATATTAATTTTTTGAAAGTTCTTTTCTAGAATTATTAATTGATATAAGTGAAATTAGTTATTTACAATATTATTTAGTTATTTAAATAATATCCTTATTTAAAATTTAAAATATTAATTATTTATTGTATTTAATAATCCACAAGATTATAATTTATACTATTATTACATAATTTTGTTATTAATTTTGTAAAATATTAAATTATTATTAATTTGAATATTATGTTATAATTATTGTTCTACTTTTAAGAAATTTTTTTGAATTTATTATATGATTTTGTTATTTTAACTATTTAAAATCTTATTGTGTTAAATATTTCATTATTTAAAATACTTATTTATTTAAATATTCAAATAAAATATAAAGTTTTTAAAAATTTTCGTTATTTTAAAGTTATTACATAACATTAATTACTTTGTTATATAATTATTTAGCTATTTTAGAATTTTGTTATTTAAGATATTTAATTATTAAAATATTTTAATAATATTTTAATTTTTAATGTTAATTTTTTATTATTTTAATAACATTTAAATTGAATAATCTGGAAAATCTTTATTTATAATGTTAGTACATAATTTCATTATGAATTTTGTAAAAATATAAAATTATTAATAATATGAATATTATTAAATCTATTATAATTATTTTTGTGTTTCTAATAAATATTTTAAAATTATTATATAATTTCGTTGGAATATTTAAATATTTTAACATTTTTTAATTCAAACTTTCTTTAGATAAATATAGATAAAAAGTGGGGGAGAGGATAAATAAGAAGGAAATAAATAGAAATTAGAAATAATTTAGAAAAAAATGGAGAAAGTAATTTAATAAAAAATTTAGGAGAGGATATTATTTAGGTTATTAAGAAACGTGTAGGATAAAGAGAGATTTTAGATAAATCTGCGTTCTATGTACCGGTGGATTCATTGGACGCGTACGTGAACTCGCCAATCTGAATCCACCACGTCGTCCAGGCCCAAAACTCTTAAAGCTAACGCGTCTTTCACCGTTAGCATGCACTAGCCGGTTGAACCGGTCACAAAAGGACAAAATATAATTCAAAAACACCCAGCCCGCATTCCTACTTCACTATCTTTCCCATTTTGTCTGGTTTTCGTTGCTTTTCCTCCACTGAACGGTTGAAATCGTTGCTTGAATTGCTGGAGTTTGGTTTTATTAGGTGTATTTCTTGATTGACTAATGTAAATCTGTCATCTCCCTTTTTGATTTTTATATGGTCTTGATTGACTTTTAGTTCTCTTGTCAAATCTCCAGAATTGCATGAGATAGTAGAAGTCTGAACTCCCAAGCGGATCAGTGCTCCTTGGGCGCGCAGTTAGTTCTATTCTTAATGTTATGGACTGTTAGGTTCAA
Source organism: Nelumbo nucifera (assembly GCF_000365185.1). The sequence goes on from NW_010729098.1 coordinate 1,634,459, forward strand.
TTTGAAAATCTATCTCAGTTCAAGCCCAGGAGATTGCTTTTTGTCATGGGGTTTGCAGCTATTATTATATCTTGTTGTTTCAGTCATTGATGATTCTATATCTAAATGCTCTTTTGTCTTTATCTCCTAATAACAAGGTTATACAACTTGGAAAAACCATCTTTCCAAGTGGAAATTCTCCTCCTAAAACCATGAAGTCTGGTAATTTTCCACTTGTAAATTCGATTGAATCGTCTGTAATTTTTGGGGTGGTCAAAGATTCCTCTTAAGAGATAAGAGTTAAAGATGAAATGAACAGACCCCAAGTATAATGAAAAAATAAATAGACATACTGGAGACTAGGATGATAATTTTGTATCAGGGAAGAACAGGGATCTAGATAATGCATTTGAACTAGATGAGATAAAGCAACGAAAAGTAAACAAAATGGGAAGGAGAATGGCGGGTTGGGTGTTTTTGAATTATATTTTGTTCTTTTGTGACTGGTTCAACCGGTTAGCGCATGCTAATGGCGAAAGACGCGTTAACTTTAAGAGTTTTGGGCCTGGACGATATGGTCAATTAAGATTGGTGGGTTCACGCAATGAATCCATCAGTTCACAGAACACAAACTCATTTTAGATAATTTTTATGGGGAAGGAGAGCATTTCATTGGTTGTTTCAAAAATGACATGCAATAAAAAAATTAAAAATTGACAAAAAGGAGAAAATTTCTAGACAACTGTGTTTTAATATATATATATTATTTATTTATTTATTTACGGTAAGTGTTTCCTCTTACGAAAAAAAAAAGAAAAAAGGTTAGTATTTTCTGGTCTTCTTTAATTTGACAAAAAGTGTTTCCTAATTAGGTTAAACAATGTAGGGATGTAAATGGATAAAATCGGATTCAAATAAGGGTATATCCGAACCCGACCCGACATTGTTCATGTCAAATCCGATCTGATCAGATTTGATAGGAGTCGATCTAAATTCGAATCATATCAGATCTTCGGATCAGATTTGATCCGACTTGTTTTCTTTAAAAATTAATAAATTATTAAAAGAAAAAATAAAATATACTAATTTAAATAAAGAGAAAACAAAAAATACAGTATTTTTAATTATTTTCATCATATATATACATGTTTTTATAAATAAATAAATAAATAATATAACAAATTTATAAAAATACAATATAAATAATATATTTATAAATAAATAAATAACACACACACACATATATATATATATATGTATTATATATATGTATATATATATGTATATATATATATATGTATGTAGTGCAGCTGTTCTGATATGCCATGTGTCATAATGTCAGTGGAGGGCCAAATCTACCATCATCAATTGCCCCCCACTCCCGAGCTGAGATCAACTCAACGAAGGGAGTTGATTTGTGCTTCGTCGGAGGTCCTTTGGTCTGTTACCAACATATTTTGAGGTCGGCTTAGGGGTCCTTGATGTTGAAAGCAGTTTGGCTTCCCCTTGTCATATGTGCGTCAATGTTAGAAATTAAGTAGCGGGTTGGTATCACGGCTGCTCTGTGTTAGTCCTCTAAGGTGCTGGTCATCTACTCCTATGACAAGCCACAAGGAGCTCAACCTACGGGGGCAACTTTACTAACTGCAGGTTGCCAACTCGCATGGGAACTTTGAAAGGCTCAACCCGCAAGGGTGACTGCAGTCCGTTGGCCGCCAACTCCCGCGGGAACCACTGAGGACTCGACCTGCAGGGGCGACCTCACGAACAGGGCTGACAAGGCTCATCCGGGCTGATTATGTGTCACTAGGTCGGCGGAGGTAGGTCGCCATCTTGGAGGCAAAGGCAAATCGCTAGGTCGGTGGAAGTAGGTTTCCAGGTCGGCAGAAGCAGGTCACCAGTTCAGAGGTAGGTCTCTAGGTCGCCAGTTCGGAGGCAGGTCTCTAGGTCGCCAGGTCGTCGGAATTTTGATAGTCTAGTTTTGCTCTCAGCACCTCAACCTACAAGCACCTTGTCACCTTGGCAGGACTAGCCTGCAAGGGCGACTCCACAACCAGCTGGCCATCAACTCCCACGTAAAGCATGGAGGGCTCGATCTACGGTGCGACCTCACAATTTGTTGGCTATCAACTCCCATGGGAACCACGGAGGGCTCGACCTAGGGGGTGGCCTCACATTCTGTTGGCCGCCAACTCTCGCAGANCTATCAACTCCCATGGGAACCACGGAGGGCTCGACCTAGGGGGTGGCCTCACATTCTGTTGGCCGCCAACTCTCGCAGAGAGCACGTAGAGCTCGACATATGGGGGTGGCCTCATAGTTAGGGAGATTCTGTTCAAGCAAGACTGTGAGAACTCGTTTGGGCTAATCATTTTGTTTTTGCCCACCTAGGTTCTTTCGATCAAGCGCTATTGTTGTTGCTTGAAGATGTTATTACTTGAGGCTCAGAGAATCGAGTGAGAACATAGCCTTTTGTAGCGTTTCCCACAGACGGCGCCAATTGATGATGCACATTTTGGCAGCTCTCGGTTGGTTAGTGACTCAGATGCCCGGCTGAATAATCCTTACCTGGAAGGTGGCTTGGACACCTAGCTGAATGGTTCCTACCTGGAAGGTGGCTTGGTCGCCTAGCTGAATGGTGACAAGCTGGAGAAGTGGCTCTGATGCCTAGCTAAATGGTGACGAGCTGGAGAGGTGGCTTTGATGCCTAACTGAGTGGTGATGAGTTGGAGAGGTGGCTTTGATGCCTAATTGAGTGGTGACGAGTTGGAGATGTGGCTCCGATGCCTAGATAAATGGTGACAAGCTGGAGAGGTGGTTCTGATGCCTAGCTGAATGGTGATAAGCTGGAGAGGTGGCTTTGATGCCTAACTGAGTGGTGATGAGCTGGAGAGGTGGCTTTGATGCCTAGCTGAATGGTGATGTGCTAGAGAGGTGGCTCTGATGCCTAATTGAGTGGTGACGAGCTGGATAGGTGGCTCTGATGCCTAGCTAAACGGTGACGAGCTAGAGAGGTGGCTCTGATGCCTAGCTGAATGTTGATGAGCTGGAGAGGTGGCTCTGATGCCTAGCTGGAGAGGTGTCTCTTATGCCTAGCTGAATGGTGACGAGCTAGAGAGGTGGCTCTGATGCCTAGCTGAATCGTGTCGAGCTGGAGAGGTGGCTCTAATGTGGCCTGCAAGGAAATAGTGTCAGAGTACCTGGGTTGCTTTACCCAAGGTGGGCACTCTGATGCTTAAGTTAGCGAATCAGAGATTTTAAGATAGCTAAATGTGAGAGAGTTGGAGAGCTGCGGGAACTAAAAATTGTGCATCTACCTAGGTCTCAAGGGCTGATGCCCTTATATAGTTGGGCTACCGTGGGTCTCGCGAAACGCTCCCGGAATCCTCGACCCATGACGTAGAGGTCCGTTCCGCTTTGGAAGGAGGATAACGTGCCAATTAATAAGGCTTATCGTTTCCCTCCGATTCGGGTAGGATGGGGATAAGGCCTACGATTACGCGGCGTGATCCCGAAAGGTTCGGAGACAACTAGCAAGCTTATAGAAAGGTAGGTTGCCAAGTTGGCGACAGAGGCAGATCGCCAAGTTGCTAGGTCGGCGACAGAGGTAAGTTGCCAGGTCGCCAGGTCGACGACAGAGGTAGGTCGCCAGGTCGACGATAGAAGTAGATCGCTAGGTCGACGGCAGAGGCAGGTCTCTAGGCCGGCGACAAAAGTAGGTCGCCAGGTCGACAATAGAAGTAGGTCACCAGGTCGACGGCAGAGGCAGGTCACCAGCTGGGACCCCATTTTGGCCAAGGCAAGTTGTCGCCTAGGTGATGCTGGGATGTAGTCCAACTGTTCTGATATGCCATGTGTCATGATGTCAATGGAGGGCCAAATCTTCCCTCATCAATTACATTATAGTAAAAATAAATAAAAACACATTAAAATATTTATTTTATTAATAGATTAAATTAAAGCTTTTTGTACGTACGATCAAATTTAAAATCAATGCATTACATTATCTTAAAAATTATTATTTATAAATTATAAATGCAATAAAAAAACTTATCTCTCTCACCACACACATTATCTTAAATTTTAAATTTTTGCCTCTAGGTTTCTGGTAGCTTGTTCAACCAGCCGGGTTGAACGTTTTAGACTCTGCCACATCACCATATACATGTATTAGGTATATATATTTATATACATATGTATATATGTGTATAAATATATATTTTATCAAAAAATAGTGTATAAATATATTTTAGATATGTTACATGTATTTTTATATTTAATTTATATTTTTTAACTTAGTTTTTAATTTTTTTTATTTAAAAAAAATATTAAAAAATGCAATTTGAGGTCAAAAAAGGTTTTTTTTTTTCAAAAATAACGGGGCAAGGCACCTATGGCCCATTGAGACACATAGATCTCAAAAAGTTACCCAAAATAAAAAAAAAATACCCCAATCGGACATCGGAGTGCAAAGTTATGGCCTCCGAAAGTTTGTATACATTGAGTGTGCAATGGTTGAACTGAATGGGTCGAACCAAGGTTCAAAATATCAATACATGGTGATATGCCGGTAGAGCATATTGGTCTATATTGGTACTGTTTTTATGTTTTCTTTTTATTTTTTGAAACTGGTTCAAAGGGACCAATTTAAGGCTGGTCTACCCCTGAACCAGTTGTCGACCCGAAACACCTCCTAGAAGGGCATATCGGGAAAGCTCTGATACGATACATATCGACTGATACATGACAAAATTTTGATCCTTAGATCGAACGGTTCTTGATCAAATCAATGATTTTTTGACCATCTAACTAAACAAAACCCAAAATCTTGATCGAATGACTGTTCAAACGGTTCCAACGGATTGAAAAGACTATATATATATATATATAAAGTTGGTTAACCGCGTATCTTGAGATAGCAGAGCAGGACAATGTAAGTGCAGCTTCCCCAAGTCCCCAAGAATCAATCCGAGGATGCAATGCAAATGCAATCCGATAGTTACGTGCAACCATGCATCTTGGGAATTGGGAGGCGGGCTGCAATTGCTTGTTTCATCGGTTTGGCTTTATTACATGGTGTCTTCCAAATGAGTGAAGCTGCCGCTGATTTGCATGCGTTAATCTCTCCATCCCCATTCCCCAGCAGAGTCAGACCCAGACAATGGCTGCACCTTCCTAGCTAGCAACCAAGATTGTTCATGCATGGTATAAATAGCAAACACTACTCTACTCGGACTACATGGAAGCTTTAGCCATTTGTCCAGCAGCTGGATTAAGCTAATTAATTCAATTCTTACATGACTCACTGCACCTGTGACCTCTCTTGTATGTGTAATTTTCCAATTAATGATGCGTTTGTTGTTCTGCGTCGACGTAAGCTAGCTGCACAACATTATTGTCTTTACATATGGTAAAGTTTTGCAGACAGGAAGATGGTGCCTTGTAATTTTAATGGTTCAGAATAGTACAACCTCGGTTTGCTTGAGTTCAACAATTTCAACTACATTCAGAATTTAACAGCAGTACTGACATGAAAGGAGCTAGCTTCCAGCCTGACTGGATATCTAAGTATAACCTCCTTAATTGGTGATCAGACAAATTAACAGAATGTAGACAGTCATTATGCTATACAATCTTGACACTTCATTACAGCCGGTCATGTTGACAAGTTATGCTACACTATGTGATACAAATTAATATATATATATATATAGATATATGATTCACATGAGATGGGTTTTACCAAGCTTGAAGGAGACTGAAGATGCATGGTGTGGCCTCCGGTCCCAAGAGCATAATGAGACCATGGATTCAAGGTCCTACTGAAGGCCTTGATGGGTGACAAGAAAATTTTATAAATCCCCAAGTATGTCTACTGTCGCCATAAATATTGGGAACTATCAAAGGTGATCAATTGATTGTAATTAGATTAATTCCTTGTAAAAAGCTTCTGTCTCAGAAAACACAGAAATCTAGGTTCATTCCATCATTGCAAGCCCTTGTGAGAGACCAAAAGAAAACCATATATTAAGACTGTAGTTATACTTTGGTGCAATTCTCATTTAAATAACACGTACATGGAACAAAATATTTTTATAAGATTTCTTTATTGGAAAAATAAAAAAAGAAGGGTCTCTCTTAAAAACAAAGAAAAGCCATGGAAGATGTGTGGGGATTCAATGATTTCTTATACCCCAACCAAAAGGAAATTAATTAAAGGAGGGTTTGAGTGTTTGGGTGATGACCCACTGAATCATGAGCATCCAGACCCTTCAATTGGTGCTGGTGGGTCACTCCATGGATGTCTGAGCTGATCGGGAGTGTTTTGGTTGTGACCCCACTGAATCATGATCCAGATCCTTCAATTGGTGGGTCAGGCTGCATGCATGGATGTCTAAGCTGATCGGCCGGGAGTTGGGTTGATTGAAAATGAGAGACCCCTTGGGTTCATTGCATAGTACAACAATAGTTAGAATATTTACCAGAGCACTATTTATTGAATGATGTCGATCGAATTGGCAAAGTTTGGAAGACATGATTCATACCACCTAGATTTCTGAATGGTCCCAAAACAGTCCAGATCATCCCATGTTTAACCCTTGAGCGTTTAAGCTCCCTAAGCTTGTATATATAGATATCAGGGACCCAGTTTTCTCCATCTGCAAGCAAGTTAATTGGCACAGAATTCCATGGAAGGACTCTGGCACGAACATACTATGGGCGTTGCCGCCGAGACAGATTTCTGTGATACCTTCTCATCCTTCGGCATGGGCACACAAGATCAAGATCAAGACGAAGACCGGTACTCGGAGTTCGAGTTTGGCCATGTCATTCCTGAGTACCCGACTACTGATACTACCGACGATCATGATGAATCTGATTTCGAGTTCGGTTGCATCACACCAGACTCTCCGGCTAATGATCCGGACAAGAACTACCCAGCTGACGTTTTGTTCTACAATGGTCGGCTTCTACCACATGCGTTTCCATTTCAACCGGTAAAAGTTGCCGGGAGTGGGTGTTCTCGACTGAGCCGTTGCACCAGCAGCAGCGTTAGTAGCAGGGACTCGTTCATGTCGTCTCGTAGCAACAGCAGCAATAGTAGAAGCAGCTGCTGCAGTAGTGCTCGAACGAGCTACAGCGAAAACTCAGAGAGGAGACCATCCATTTCGGACAAGAGAGTTGCAGCTCGACCACCAATTACTGGAATGAGAAACCAGGCGAATAGGCCCATGCCGCCTCATCAAAGATGGCAGTTTATAGCGCCAGCACCAATTTTGACACCATCCAAGGAGGTTTCCCGCAGAAAGAAGACTGGAATTTTGGTGCAAGAAGACCTGAAATCCAAGAAAAAAGTCAAGGATAAGAAGAAATCTGCACGCTCATCGTCTGGCTGGCAGTTTCTCCGATCATTTTTGTTAGCTTGCAGAGAATGCCACTCTCTCCAGCCGACCTTGAAAGAGAATCAGTAAATAGATATATATATATATAGATCTCGAGTAACGGCTATTTATGGTTCTGGGGTTCTCATTATCTGCGTGAAATCGCTTGATTACTGGGTTTGTAATAATTTCTTCTTCATTCCATAATTCTCTGATCTGCAACTTGTTCACTTGTAAAAAAGAAAAAAAAAAGCATTACAAAGTCAATTGTTTTACCTTTGCAACCGATCGAGTTTCTTTTCCCTTAATTCTTTAATTAATGGTTACTACAACGCTACCACCAATTGATCGAGCTGTTAAGGTTTGTTTCCAGTGTTGCAATATCACTAGCTTAATTAATTCAGCTTTTTCTTTAATATTCCGCAATGGAGAAAGATATAAGATGCCGCTGGGTCATCAGGGTCTCTCCTTCTTGAGCTGTAGTAAGTCCTTAACGAGGTTCAACAAATCTTATTTATTCCACGAGGAAAACTATCACCCGCCTTAGAAAACCGGGGACTCTCGCGCGTCCGATCGAGTTTTGCAGCATGAAAAACCACGCTTATATTGTTATATATCCAAATCCAGCTTCTTGATCTTCTCAAAATTTCAATTCATCAACACTTATAAGTTTTAACCACTCCACTAGTGGTGTCAATTATCCATCTCTCATAACCTTTGATCTTCTCTAAGGTGCTTTATTACTATTCTAGGGCCTTATATAGAAGGTTTCTGTTAACGCTTAAATATGGAAATAAGCGGGGGGATAATAAAAGAATAGAAGGCGCTTCGTCAAAGCAGAACAGGGAATCCTGGTTTAAGTACTGTTTATTCATGGAAAGCTCTCGAGGCAGGCTCCAAAGCTCATTCGAAGTCAGCTCTTAATTGCTTATTTTTCCCCATCAAAACATTAGTTTTGATGAGAATATTGGAAGGCCACACTGTTTAATTCATGGACTGCATGGTGTGTCCAAATTATGGTCTAAACCAAGAATTACTCAATTACAAATGTAGGGTAGATATTCAAGAATTTGTCCCATTCTCCGTCGTAAATTAATTTTTACATTGACAAAGTTGTTGAAAATAGTCGGCATCATAAATAATTGATCAGACTGTTTATAACATTTTATTCTCTTGATGACCAGGCAACCTCATTACTGAATTTCCTGTGGAACAAAATGACGAATTGACTTTGGATGAAGGAGAAAAATGGATGTCTCGGGTAGAAATAGAATTAATCATTTCAGGTTCTTAAAGCATGGAGTTGGGATCTCTCTCTCTCTCTCTCTCTCCAGTGTGGTGTCTCTTTCCAAATGGGAATAATACGGTATTCAACATTTTATATCTCTTACACCATGCAGTACTGAGATTTTTAAGCGTGATTTTCCCTACAACTCCCAATATGCGTGCTGCATGGTCCAAAACACTTGAATGTTTGTGTTTCCCTTCTTTGCTTTCTTAATTCTTGTTATTGATTGTACACGTTGTGGTTATTGTAATCGTTTATATATAGTTTCTCTGAAAGGGTCTCTCTACATTTCTTTAAATCAAACGGAAAACATGAGCAGATGATTGGTCCAAAGATTTTATTGAACTTCCATGAGAAATGAGTCAAGCAAACTAGGATTAGTGTCTTAAATCTTGAAATAAAAGCTGGCGGGAGTGATGATCATTACAAGTTTAAAGGATAAAGTTTATTTATAGATGAATAGCAGATGAAGGTAAAGTCCCATGCAATGACAGAAAATAGTAAATGGGGCATTGAGACATTCAAGTAGGAAAAAAGGACCAAATTTGCCTGCAGATAGAGTAGTACATCATCTCACCCTTATCCTCCTCCCATACAGATCATTATCCAATTATTCCAAAAAGGTTTCCATGATATCAGAATAGATGCCAGCTTCAGAACCTCTATAGTCCATAGGGTGGTGTGGATGATGATCTAGAGAAGAGGAAGATGATGATGAAGTCATTCTTGCGGGTAATGTAAAACTCCTCTTGAACTTGTTTTCCATCTTCCGGACATTGTTTGAATGGCTCTCCAAGCTCAAGTAATCAGTAGGGTTTGCATTACCAGGATTCTCACTTCCATTTCCGTGCTGGTTCTGTGAGTTAGAAGCTTCAGACATGACCTTATTAGATTCATCGGTTCTAACACAGAGGTTCATTGCAGACATAGAATTCTTCCCTGCAAGAACAAGGGGATGGTGTTGTTGGTTTGGCTTGTTCCCCAAGTTTTCGGGCCCGAACAGAATCTTAGCATCATCAACCCGACCAGTAAGAGCATTGAAGAAGGAGAGCCCATTTGGCCATTTTAAGTCAGAGTCATGATCTGCAATCATGTTATTGACTTGGGTCTCTGATGAATGGGGTAGGAGAAAGAGATGCGTTTCATCTTTGGTCTGTGGCAGCCCAAGGCGAGAAGCATTATGGAAATTTGGGGAACCCATGACAGAAGTTGCAGTAGGGAGTGGCCTTTGGCTCCAATTGAAAATGGGAGCAGGGGGACGGCTTGGCCCTGCCACTTGCTTTGAAGGAGCAGAGGTTGAGGAAGAAGTGTTCCTTGTTGAAGAGAAGAGCTGGGAGAGGTAGAAGCCAGATTGGTAGCCAAGAGATTCAAAGGTATGTCTCATTCTCAGCACAAAATGCAAGTCTTCAGGTATCTGAGGAGGATAGATGTTATTAACCCCCGTGTTATTCAAACAATGAAGGTGTAAATGGTTCACAAAATCCAAATGATCATTGCGAAAAATAAAAAAGAAAGAAAACAGCACAGATTAAGCTTTAATCATAGCTGAGCTAAAAAGCAGAAAGAAAAAAAGGTAAAGGTAAAGGTAAAAGGAAAAGAAAATAGTAACTCACAATCTTGCAGGATCCCAATTGTAGAAGGCCATGGCCAGCTTGAATCACAGCAATGGTCTATCCAAGACAGATTACAAAAGACAAATCTAAGCTATTAAAAGGAAAGAAATTGCAAATTACACAAAACGACATTGGCATACATGATTTTGTCCACACCTGAATTCCTGAGTTAAACTGATCAGTCCATTCAGGAGGAAGCTGCAATTATATCAAGTAGAGGACATTAAACAATCGTTATGATGGTTACATTTAGGAAAGAATGAAGCCCATCTGAGGCAGAGGAGTGTGCAAGCTTCTATGCCTTGACATTCTAAAAATTTTTAACCTTGCAGTAAAGTGGGGGTTGGGGAAAGAGAAGGTAGGAGGCTACATACAGCATCAAAAGAGCTTTGCCAGTAGTTGGAGATGTTTGGCTCACATTCAGAAGGTTCTTTGAAAACCCATTTGTGACACTTATCAGAAGCAACCTTACCCATCAACCTGTTCAAATCGATGAACCAGGCATAACCACATTGATGAGATAATTAGATAACTATATTTTTTCCACACCGAAATGGAGAAACAAAAGAAACTGAACTGAAGAAAGAAAAAATAAATAAATAAAAGAAACACCTACCCAGTACCCACCCTTCTCCATAATTATACAACTGAATGGACATTTTGCTGAAGGCCTTTCTGACTGGATCCTCCCCATCTATATCTTCCAGACACTCGGCAACTCTTCCTCGGCAAAACCCATCTTCCCACATTAACATCCTACAAAAATGAAAACCCAGCTCAGAAAAAGAGAAGTGGAAGTAAAACCCAGATCGTGTAATCTTCAGGGCCCATCTTTATCTAAATTATCCATCTCTGTCCTTTAGTCCCCTGTTTTCTACCCTCTGTTTCTGCAAGTACAAGAGTAAACAGAAATCATACTCACAAGCTACCGTTGTCGTCGCCAACCTTGCATCCATTACCACCTCTACTTCTCCTGCAATCAGGATAGAAACTCATTTACGGAAAAAAAAGAGCAGAAAAAGTACTGAGAGATTTAGTTAAATTCCACAGAAGAGCAGCAGAGTGTGTCTAACATACGGGCGTGGTCGAATGGTCCAGAAGACGGCGTAAGTCCAGTCTGAACAGAGACAGACACTCCTGAGGGCCTCGTGCAGGGCCATCATCCCAACCGCTTCTTTGCTCCTGTCTGATGCTCCTGAGCCCACCATCTCTTCCCTCACTACTCCTTTTTTCCCTCGTTCACTTCACAACAACTCCTCTTTTTCTCTTTCTATCTCTCTTAATCTTCGAATAATTATAACGTATGTGAATTCCTCTAACCAAGCCCTTTTATCTTCTTCAGCAACTCTAATGTCCTTACCAACTGCAGAGAAGATCCTTTCTTCATCTCTCTCTCTCTCTCTCTCTCTCTACCACTTCCCCTTTTGCTTCTCCAACTCCCAAGTAATCAGGTTTGGTAAACTCAGAAAGGTAAAAAAATATGAGAGAGAGATTATGAACCGTGCATGGTGCGGGTGGAGAGCTGATGATAGTTGTTGTAGTTGGCTATATATTAACCATTAAAAAACAATCTCTGAGACAGCTTTTATACGTTCTTTCTAGCAAAGCTAAGTGACAGTGAGGAGGCAAAGAAAAGGAGACTAGTTCCAATGACCGAATTACCTTCTTGCCCTTGGACTTACAGGATGAGAAGTGTATCAAGCCCTAGCATCCAAATTCCACAACCCATCATACCAACTGGACCAGGCCGGGTTCAAGAACCAAAGCTCTGTGGCCTGTGACTGAGTTGGTATATTGCCCCCAGTGTACTGGAGACATGGTACTGGATTAGAATTTATTCCTCTGCAACGTAGCTGGTTCATTAGTTTGTGCAAGAAAATCTAATTCAATTGTTCAAATCATATTTATTGTTTCGGTTAGTTAGAGGTTGTAAAAATATAATTGGTTAGAATTAGATTGGGCTTGGGTCACTCTTGATCAATAATCTGGACTAAAAATGTCTAAACAAAGTCTACCCATGTTCTTTTTAGTGGAGAATTTTGTTTAGGTCTGGTGGGTCAGCTGAGCTGAAGTCTGAACCCCTAGAAAAAGCAGATGGGTCTTGACTCTTGAAGGTGTATGCCCATCTTTAAATGCAGGTAATGAAGTATAGAATTATAGATAGATGAGAACCCAACTTCGTCTACATTCAAAATTGGCTTAGGGCATAGATTATAGGTTGGTCTTTTAGCCTCTTAGCTTTGGGCATTTCATTTCATGGAGGGCAATCAAGGCAAACCAAAGTGGCATGGAATCTTTACTGATCAAAAGATGATGGGGCTTGTGAGGATTTGGATTTGGGTTAGTGCTTAAACAAATGTAAAATAGTACATGGGGTGTCAGTTGAAAGGACCCCCTTGGGGGGCCACAATGGTAATTTTGGGGCCTTAACAAACTAAATTAAGCTGTGATAAGGGCAAAGGCAAGCAGGTGGTACAGTTTAGGGGTTGGGATGTCACGTGCGCCACGTGACATGGCAGAGGGGGCGGTGCATCGTTAAGCATAAAGAAAGAAAAGAAAGTGGGGGTGGGAGGGAAGGAGTGAAGGATTACAGAACAGACTACAGAGTGAAGATAGAGTCGTAGAGGTTTGTTTGATTGATAAATTTGATAATAAAATAAAAAAAAAAGTGTTGAATTAATAAAATAAATAATAATAATAATAATAATAATAATAATAATAATAATAATAAAGAGGGGAGGGTGGAGAAAGAGGAAGTGCGCACGAATTGCGGTGCGCTGCGCCCCCTCCAGACGACATACTTCTCCTAATCAAAAATAGGAAAATAATAAATCATCTCATTCTCATCAATCTCTCATCCTTCCTCCGCTTTGACCGCCCGTGGCTTCAGCCCCCGCCTCACTGACCATATCTCTTTGTAGGACCACTATCTTTCTCTCTCCTCCAACTCCACCTTACCTTTTCCTAAAAACCTTCTCTATCTCTCTCTCATAAGGGTACCTATTTCCCCATTCTTGTGGGACTTGTGGACTCAAATCCTTTGTGGTAGGATCAATAAAATATTTGAAAGAAATCTTTCATTCCAATCCACTGAGGGGTATTATTTATTATTTTTTGGGTACAACCTCACAATTTTTTCTTTTTTTTTTTGTAAATAAATATTTTTGCAAGTGTTTAATCTTAGGGTATTAATTGAACACAATAAAGATATTGTTTATAACCTCTTTGCTTATGTTTCCCTCCAATCAATCCTCTATGAAGGAATCTATGTGAAATATTCTAAAGTCTCTCCTATTATAATTTAAAAAACCAAACCAAGGATAGATTAACAAGGATATATTAAAAAAGAGTACTAAAACCCATGAAAAACTTCTTTTAGTTATTTATTTATTTATGAGTGAAAAATCATGCAAACTGTGGTTAGACATTCTGCCCAATTAATGCATGCCGTTGGTGGACTGGCATTGCAAGCTGGTTTGGATCCAACTAGCTTATGTATTTGTACTTCACTAGTTGTAGAGCTTTAAACTATTTTACTGATCACACAATTGAAGATTAAGTTCAAAGTTTATTGTGAGAGACAAAGAGAAAAGATGATTAGTTATACTAATTAAGAAAAGTAATTAGCTGGTGATTAAAGAAATAAAGAGATAGATCAAATTAATAAATGAGAAAGGAAAAAGGTATAATTTAGGAGGCATTACTGGGTGAAAGCAAATCTTAGGCTGATGATGAGGATTTGGAGCTTGAAAATGGCTACCTTGTCCATGTCAATTGCAGAGGTTGCGTTCATGTCAATTCACCCCTCCCAAGACCTCGGTAGCCGAGATGAGCAATGTATTATGGCCTTTATGGCCATAAGAATTGTAAAAGTAAAACATTTTGGCTCCTTTTTACTTGCCACCTTTCCCATATCAAAAGGATGGGAACCCCATTATTATTTCCATGGATCCCACTATTTTGCTCTTTTGTTTGTCTGTTTTCTTGTTCATCGTCATTGCACCCAGCTCAACCAAGCTGTATCTTAATTACAGGGGTTTTGACTTTTGAGCACATCACGCTCACTTTTTAAGAAAATACTTGGCTCTTACAACTATGGTGGACATGCATCCTACTCCTTTTTTTTGTATTTAGGGTTTAAGACTTAGGATTTATAAATTAAAAATCTAAAGTTTAGATTTAGGATTTAGAATTAAGGTTTAAGGGTTTAGCATTTAAGATTTAGGATTAGGGTTAAGATTTTAAGGGTTTAGAGTTTAGATTTTTAAGGTTTAAGATTTAAAATCAAGGTTTTGGTTTAGGTTTTAAGGTTTATTGCATGTCGTCCGATGTGGTAGGAGCCAAGTATAACCCCCTCTTTAATGGAATCTTTCAATCCATCACTTATTAGAGCTATTTTGTATAAGTTTGGATAGATTCAGCTACTTTTTATAATTCTATTGTTAGTTTTGTCATCTATCCTTTTTAATTTCCTCATCTTACGGGATTTATACTCTAATTTTTCCAACACTTGTTCCAATGTGTACGATTTTGCTTTGCTAAAACAAATAAAATCAACGTTTCTGATGCATAATATAAAGAACCTTAAAATACTAAACAGAATGGAATGGCCAAATGGGAATCATGCAGTGCACCCCTCAGGCTTAGATAATGATGATGATGGTGGTGGTGGTGATGGTGGTTTATTGCTTTCAAGTATCTCTTGGTAGTTAATCTTGAGTAGTATAATATGACTTCTGATCCTTTCAGTGTTAGATTTGTGCAGTATTTATATTTTGTCTTAATTCTTACTTATCTTAAAACATTTTAAGGGAAAAACATATTTGCATAGATAGGTTCGACTTAAATGGCATGGCTTTGAAATAAGCTTAAGAACAAAAGAGCAGGTTGAAGTTGAACTGTCTTCGAATTGGGTACCTATTTCGAATCAGTAAAGGGTCAAATACAGCTGGTTCAACCCAATCTGAATGTTCAATCTTTTTTTTCTTTGACAACAATCTTACTTATCAGTAAGAAAATTAAAGGGCATTGAATAGTGGTGATGGTGGTGGTAGTCCGTACTAGTAACCAACGCATTGCCCATCGCATTTTCAATAGCCCAGTTTGATTCATTTTCAAAATAACCATCTTTCTCTACAAGTGGGAACCACTATTCACTACTCTAACATTCAGAAGAGATAAATTCTCCTTGCTGGTGCTGATAAGCGGAATATGCCGCCGGAAAAAAACTGAAATCGACGGGAAAACACCAAAGACCATCATATGAAGATATTCACCATTTTATTGGAAAAATATCATTGGAACAGAGTGCATTTTCCACCATTAGAAGTGATTTTAATCCTATCATTGTCGGAGAAGACGAACAAGGTTTTTTTTTTTTATTGCTATTTTGTTTCTATCCATTTTCTATGTAACTTACTACAAGAGTTGTTTTATCGACTTATTACAAGGTTATTTTGTCCTTCATGAGAATGATGTCGTTCGGGGTGTGAACTATCTTGCCAATGCTGTTGGGGATGCAACTGCCGCGATTATTGCAACTGCCGAAGTGGCTGTCATTAAGGAAGATGGCATCGAGGTCCTTATCAAAGAGACCGAAAGGGATGGATCCCTCGAAGCCATTGAAGTGAAGATCCAAGTATTTGAGCGAAGAGAGTGACAGGACAACGTTAGGGAACCGACCGACGAAGCGGTTGTTGCTGAGATCGAGCTCGTATACAACTTGAGACACCGAAGGTATCTGGGACGATGCCGCAGAAATGGTTGGAGTTGAGGTGGAAAAGAGCCAAATCCATTAAGAGGCCAAGCTCGGGAGGGAGATACCCATTAATGTTAGCGTGGTTGAGATCAATGCCGGAGACTTATGGTTTATGGTGTAAATTGCTAAGGCAATAGGAAGTTAAAGATGAAAAAGCCTTTTCTCCCCTCTTTTATTTGCTTAAAGACAAAGGATAAAATGATCCAAAAATTATCAATAAGGGTAATTTTCGTATTTTCTAATTATTTAATTCACATATGATGTCACACTGATTGATGGTCCCTTAACAACAAATACAGTGTTGCATTCCAAAAATTCGTTTAAGGAATTGTTTAAGGATCAAATTGTTATTCGAACCAAAATATAAGTTATTAATTGAAAATTTTCCCTAATAATAAATTTCATTTTTTTTTATCTTAGTTTATCCTCTTTCCACTCTAATAATCTTCACCTACATTTGTTTTTACTGTCCCTTATATATACATTTTTCCTTGGTAGGTTTCTTAACATGGTTTATCCCTCCAAGTGCAAGGCGTAAGGGGGCCTTCATAGTCTTTTGTTGTTCGTTTGGAGATTTATACATTAAATCATATGAAAATAAGAGAGAAAGGATAAAATGCAAAATCTATTAGAGGAGAGATGAGAAGAATTTAAGGATAATACTATCATTAATATTAAGGATGAAATTTACTCATGAGGAGTAATTTGGCATTACCTAGTAAGTAAAGGTCACGTAGACGCGATTTGCCCGTAGAATGATAATTCAGCAAGGGGAGCCTACTCAGCAGTTTACAGAGTTCGGATGTTCCACCACCTTAGCATAAAGTCACCTTGACATAATGCCATTTCAGCATAACACCACCTCGACATAAAGTCACATCGGCATAAGGTCAACTCAGCATAGAATCACATCAGCGCATAATCAAGTTCGGGGCCGAAGAACCGAAATGACACGTAATCAATTCAAGAAGCTTTCCAATAGACTCCAAATATCACGGGATCACGCCGCGTAACGGCAGGCATTATCCTCTCCCCACCCGTATCGGGCAACGACGATAAACTTCATTGACTGATACGTTACTCCCTGACTAAAGCGGAAACGGATCTCATCCACTCAGGTCGCAGATCCCGGAACCGTTTCGGGAGATCCATGATAGCTCAGCTATATAAGGGCATTAATCCATCCAGGGTCCGGGTACGCGCGATTACTTCCATTCAAACTCTCTAGCACTCAAACTTTAGCTCGCAACCACAACAAGAATACTGACTTAAGCATTGGAGCGACCTCCCCGGGTCATCCACCCAGGTCACTCTAATCCCTATTTTGCAGTTTGATCCAGCTCGCCACGCAAGTATGCCCAAACAATCCTCCAGTTAGGAGTTCCCAGATCGCGCATCATCAATTGGCGCCGTCTGTGGAAACCACTCGAAAAGTCATCCCAATTCTATTTATAGTCTCAGACTTAGTTTCAACCTCAATGGCATCATCTAGCCACAACGGAAAGAGTAGCATGAACATTACTAGGGGGCAAGAGCAGCAGATAGTCGCTCCCCAAGGATCCTCGGGGACTATCGGCCAGTTCACCATTCCTCTGACCGCCTCCAGGGTCCCATCACTGTATGTGCCACACACTACCCAACAGGTGAGTGTCCCGCTCCCCCAGGTGAACGCCATGTTCTTGGAGCCTTCCATGATTCCCCCTAGGGTCGAGCACTCCCAATTCAACGACCTCGTCCAGAGCGTTCGAACGATACATATCCAAATGCAGCAAATCCAGTAGTTTCAACAGTACTATTTTTACCAACAATATCAGTAGAAGTTCCCACCATTGCAACTAAGCCAGCTGACAAACCATCATCAAGGGCAAATCCAGAA
>NW_010729098.1:1652499-1715028 GCF_000365185.1 Nelumbo nucifera
CCCTCCATGAGGAGAGAACTTCGTAGGTACCGGTCCCTCCCTCGAGACAGACCCCGTCGTGGAGTACAATAGGTGACCGACATACTCCCCCTGCTTCCCGAAGAGAGAGCTCAATGGATAGGCCCGAACCCAACCATCCAGAGAGGTGCAGTCAGCAAGTTTCTCATGGAGATCAACTCGAGGCCCGAGGCACGGGCTCGAGAAGAGACCCCTCGGATCCACGCAACAGCCAACACCGAGCGCGCGACGAAGAGGAAGCAACAAGGAAAATCTCTGAACCACCTCGCCCTACTATTCGGAGTAAGATCGAAGCACTTGACAACATAGAGGCTGGCAGTACAAATGCTGCTCCACCAAAGAAGCAGTAGCGGCGATGTCGCAAGACTCACCGTTCATCAGCAAGAAATGATCCACCAGCGAAGCCCAGCCATCCAACAGATCAAGGTCGAGAAAGAGAGGAGGTGAACTCGGTGGCCACAGAAACAACGCCTACTCTTTTGAGCCGGCCTTCCCCCTATCACCCGAGCTCCTAGCGGCCTTGATGCCAAAAGATTTCAAGGTGCTGCCTCTAGACAAGTATGATGGGTCCTTTAATCCTAACGATCACGTAGACGCATTCCAGTCCCAGATGCATCTCACCAGGGCCGACGAGGCTTGTATGTGCATGGCTTTCTCCACCACATTCAGAGGAGTACTTCGAACCTGGTACAAAAATCCCGCATCGGGTTCCATCAGAAGCTGGGTGCAGTTCACGGATATGTTTACGACCCACTTCATCACTAGTAAGAAGTGCCCGAAGTCACAGGATAGCCTTCTGAACGTGGTGCAGAGGGAAGGAGAGTCAATTTGGAGCTACATCAAACGCTTCAACGAGACATGCATGCAGATACCGGACCTTGACCCAGCAGTACGTCTCACAGTAGCAGTGCGCAAAGGAATCACCCACAAAGAGTTCAAGTGGCACGCCGTGGCCAACAAGCCAAAGAACATCACCGAGTTCCTCAAGTTGCTCGATTAGTTTACCAGCATAGAAGAAGAGATAAACCAGAAAACCGACAACCAGCTAGGAGAAAAGACGAAGAAGGAACAAGCAGTAAGAGAAGGAAAAAAAGCAATTCCCCAAAGCGAAGAAGCAAGTCCCCGAGCTCAAGGAGTAAGTCCCCCTCGCAAAGTTATAGATCGGGTCAGCGTTCCAGGACCCCGCCAGTGGAGAGGACGAACTATACACCCGTGAACGCGAAGCAAGGAGAGATCCTAATGGCCATCAAAGACTCCGTGGAGACCCAACGACCAGGAACCCGAACGTCTATTGTCACTTTCCTTGGGACCATGGTCACAACACAAAATACTATAGAAACCTCCGCAATGAGATCGAAGATCTAATTCGCCATTGGTACTCGAAGAAGTACATTTTGCGTGAAGAAAAAGAATAGGAGAGCCAATAGGGAGATCAAAAAAAAGACGCCCCAGAGAGCAGTAAACAAAACGAGCAGCCACCTCGCTCGCTACTAGAAGAAAGACCGATCCGCAGGGTGATTAATATAATCACTGGAGGATCTATTGTAGCGGGGTGCACACTAGTAGCCGGGAAAATGTCAGTCCGAGAACTGAAGCATGAAGCAAAAACCCACCCAAGTGACCTCGGATCGAAGAACCAATCTACTTTACCGACGATGATGCCCGTGGGATTCAGTATACTCATGACGACGCCCTGGTCGTGAAGATGATCATCAATAACTTTGAAGTAAAGCAGATCTTGGTGGACTCAGGCAGTTCAATCGATATCCTCTTCAAGGGAACCTTTGACAAGTTGCAACTACAGCAGAGCGATCTAATACCAGTAGATGCCCCACTAGTAGGGTTCAGCGGAGAGGACGTTAGGCCTATAGGTCGCATTACAATACCAGTGGAGGCGGGCACGTGGCCAAATATTGTCCGGTCGAGCACACATTTTTGGTGGTCATGACTCCATCCCCCTACAGCGCAATAATAGGTCAGCCTATCACGCATGTTCTATGCGCAATAGTGTCAACTTACTATCTTGTGATTAAGTTCCCAACGGATTACGGAGTACGGATAGTACGAGGCGACCAGATCGAGTCCCGGAGGTGTTATGTGGCTGCCATCAAAGGCAAAATTGGTAGAAGACATCGAACTGTAGCGACCAACAGACAATAATGAGAAGTGAGCTACCCCAATAGAAGAGACGGTCCACATACCGGTGTCTGAGACCGAACCGACCAGGACTCTCCAGATCGGTGCACTAGTAAGCGAACCGCTCCGAACACAACTATTAGGCCAGTCACACAAAGAAAGCGCAACCTCACCCCAGAGCGGTGGAGGGTAGTCAATGAAGAGGTCGGGAAGCTCCTCACCGTAGACTTCATCAGGGAGGTCCACTACCCGAGCTGGATCGCAAACCAAGTGCTCGTGAAGAAAGCCAATGGCAAGTGGCGCATGTGCGTCGACTACACCGACCTGAACAAAGTCTGCCCAAAGGATTTCTTCCCCCTGCATAGAATTGACTGCCTATTAGACATGACCTCATGGCACGAGTTGTTGAGTTTCATGGATGCCTATTCCTGTTACAATCAAATTAGGATGGACACAACTGACCAAGACAAAACTGCTTTTGAAACCAAACTTGGGCTATACTATTATAAAGTTATGTCGTTTGGTTTGAAAAACGCTGGAGCAACTTTCCAGTGACTTGTAAACAAAATTTTTGAACCTTTGATTGGCAATAAAGTGGAGTATTACGTAAACGACATGGTCGTGAAGACCCAGTTTTCTAGATCTTTAATTTACGATTTAAATGTTGTTTTTCAAATTTTAAGGAAATATAATATGAAGTTAAATCCAAATAAATGTGTCTTCGGCGTTACGTCGAGCAAGTTCCCCGGTTATATAGTAAACCAACGTGGCATCAAAGCAAACCCGGACAAAATCAAGGCTATGCAACCACCCCAGAAAGTCAAAGAGGTGCAACGACTAACTGGCCAGGTAACTGCATTAAACTGGTTTATCTCTAAATTGGCAGGTCGGTGCCTCCCCTTTTCTAAGGCAATTAAAAAGAATGAGACTTTCGAATGGACTGAAGAGTGCCAACTCGCGTTTGACGAGTTGAAAAGGTACCTAAGTATAGCCCTAGTTTTAACCCGACCTGAGGAAGGAGATGTGTTGAAGTTGTACCTCTCTGTGAGTGACAAGGTAGTCAGCTCGGTATTAATAAGAGAGGTAGACCAGGTTCAATGACCCGTCTACTATGTAAATAAAGTGTTGTAGGATGCAGAAACTAGATACCCCGACATCGATAAGCTGGCGTACGTGTTAGTGGTAGTAGCTAAGAAATTACGCCCATACTTCCAAACCAATACCATCGTCGTCCTTACGGATAGACCTCTGAGACAGATCCTACTTAAGCCTGAGGTGTCCGGGAGATTGACGAAATGGTCCATCGAGCTTAGCGAATACGACATCCGGTTTGAGCCACGGCCAGCAATCAAATCCCAAGTCTTGGCGGACTTTGTATCAAAATGCACGTTCAGCACACCGGTCCCTGAACTAACTGAGCCCGCTCGCACGTGGGAGGTGTCAACTAGTGCGCCGGTCCCGGTCAGAGCAGTACCAACCTGAGACAAGGAGCCCTAGATGCTCCACGTTGATGACTCACCCAACTAGCGAGGAAGCAATGCGGGACTGATACTGTATAGCCCAAGCGAGGTGAAGTTAGAGTACACTCTCCGATTCGGATTCAAGGCGTCGAACAACGAGGGAGAGTATGAGGCGCTAATTGTCGGGCTCAATTTAGCAAAAGAAATGGGAACGAAGCACCTCATTGTCTGTAGTGACTCTCAACCGGTGGTTAACCAAGTCAACGATGACTATGAAGATCGTGACTCGACTATGGCAGCCTACAAAGTCAGTGAGATTCTACCAGGCTTCAATTCTTGCTTCATCAGGCCAATCCCGAGGTTTGAGAACGCTGAGGCCGACGCTTTATCACGACTAGCAAGCACGAGCGACAACACTATGCAAACTGTGTACATAGAGGACCTTCCTCGACCCAGCATTCTCGGGGGGGCAGAAGAGGTCGCTCCTGTGTTGCAAGCGGAACTGAGCTGGATTGACCCGCTCATTGATTATCTGCTCCATGGGACCCTACTTGCAAAGCACAAGGCAACTCGGAGTGTAGAGCGCCAATCAGCCCGATATGTCCTCATAGACTGACGAATGTACAGGAGATCCTTCATGCTCCCCTACCTATGTTGCCTACGACCCTCAGAATCAGATCTCGTACTTCACAATATCCATGAAGGTTTATGCGGAGGACACTTGGGGGGTAGATCCCTCGCCCAAAAGGCATTAAGGTAGAGCTACTACTGGCCCACAATGAAGGAAGACGCACTCGAGCTTGTCAAGAAATGCGATATAGTATGGCGCATGTATACACCCACATTGATGGCCTGACTTGGCTTGACATGCATGTATGTGAAGCATGTGAATCGTATATAGTGCCCACCTCGACAGGATGAGGCTCCACGGTCTGTGCCGAGGTGCCCACCTCAGCCCCAGTGGACTCGCCGCTCCCATCTTGAAGACTATTTAAGCTAAGGCTAGACATGTGAACGGAAAGGACAACGAAATTAAAAAGCAAAGGGAGACAGGCTCACCAAAAGAAGACCGAAGAAAGCAAGACAACCTCGGACCCAGAAATAGTTGACACCAAAATAGGATACTTGAACGCGACCATAAGGACTTTGGATTCACAGATTTGTGGCGAAGAAAATGGACCCTTTGGCCACTATTTATAACCAGTATATCCGGGAATCAACACTCAAGATCAACACGATCCAACAACTCCTAGGAAAACCAGTATATCTGGGAATCACTTCCTAGTTGATCCGAACTGTCAAACATGTCCGACCAACAATACGCCCTCCACATCACCTAGACTTCGTGCCAAATCCACCTAAGCTCGTCATGAACTCCTCGCACCGGGTCAGGACCCCTGGCACAAGGAGTGAGGGGTAATTTGGCACGACCTAGTAAGTAAAGGTCACGTGGACGCAATCTACCTGTAAAATGACAGCTTAGCAAGGGGAGCCTAGTCAGCAGTTTATAGAGTTCGGATGTTCCACCACCTCGGCATAAGGTCACCTCGGCATAATGCCACTTCGGCATAACACCACCTCAGCATAAGGTCACCTCGGCATAAGGTCAACTCGGCATAGAGTCACCTCGGTGCCTAATCAAGTTCGGGGCCCAGGAACCGAAGTGACACGTAATTGATTACAAAAGCTTCCCAGCAGACTCCAAATATCACGGGATCACGCTACGTAACGACAGGCCTTATCCTCTCCCCGCCTGGATCGGGCGGCAACGATAAACTTCATTGACTGATACGTTACTCCCCGACTAAAGCAGAAACGGATCTCATCCACTCAAGCCGCAAATCCCGGAACCGTTTCGGGAGATCCATGATAGCTCAGCTATATAAGGGCATCAATCCCTTTAGGGTCCGGGTACTCGTAATTACTTACATTCAAACTCTCTAGCACTCAAACTTTAGCTCACAACCACAACAAGAATACTGAATTAAGAATCGAAGAGACCTCCCCGGGTCATCCACCCCAGTCACTCTGATCTCAGTTTTGTAGTTTGATCCAGCTCACCACGCGAGTACGCCTAGAAAATCCTCCAGCTAGGAGCTCCCAGATCGTGCATCATCAATTGGTGCCGCCTATGGGAACCAATCAAAAGGCCATCCCAATTCTATTTACAGTCTCGGACTCACTTTCAACCTCAATGGCATCATTCAGCCACAACGAAAAGAGTAGCATGAACATTACTAGGGGGCAAGAGCAGCAGATAGTCGCTCCCCAAGGATCCTCGGTGACCATTGGTCAGTTCACCATTCCTCTGACCGCCTCTAGGGCCCCATCACTGTCTATGCCACACACTACCCAACAGGTGAGTGTCCCGCTCCCCCAGGTGAACGCCATGTTCTTGGAGCCTTCCGTGATTCCCCCTGGGGTCGGGCACTCCCAGTTCAATGACGTCGTCTAGAGCATTCAAACAATGAAGATCCAAATGTAGCAGATCCAACAGTTTCAGCAGTCTATTTTAACTAACAATATCAATAGAAGTTCCTACCACTGCAACCAAGCCAGTCGATAAAGCATCATCAAGGGCAAATCCAGAACCAGAACGTCTGCCAGTCTCCCCCCAACGGGGAGAGAACTTCGCAGGTACCGGTCCCTCCCTCGAGACGGACCCCGTCACGGGGTACAGTAGGCAACCGACGTACTCCTCCTGCTTCCCGAAGAGAGAGCCCAGGGGATAGGCCCGAACCCAACCAGCCCGAGAGGCACAGTCAGCAAGTTTCACATGGAGATCGTCAGCTCGGGGCCCGAGGCACGAGCTCGAGAAGAGACCCCTCGAATCCACGCAACAGCCAACACTGAGCACGCGATGAAGAGGAAGCGGCGAGGAAAATCTCTGAACCACCTCGCCCAACTATTTGGAGTAAGATCGATGCACCTGACAACACAAAGGCTAGCAGTACAAATGCCGCTCCACCAAAGAAGCAGCAAAGGCGACGTCGCAAGACCCGCCATTCATCAGCAAGGAATGATCCACCAGCGAAGCCTAACCATCCAACAGATCAAGGTCGAGAAAGAGAGGAGGTGAGCTCGGGGGCCACAGGAATAACGCCAGCTCTTTTGAGTCGGCCTTCCCACCTATCACCCAAGCTCCTAGTGGCCCCGATGCCGAAAGATTTCAAGGTGCCACATCTAGACAAGTATGACGGGTCCTTTTACCCTAACGATCATGTAGACGCATTCCACTTCCAGATGCATCTCACCGGGGCCGGCGAAGCTTGTATGTGCGTGGCTTTCTCCACCACATTCAGAGGAGTAGTTTGAACCTGGTACAAAAATCTCGCATCGGGTTCCATCAGAAGCTTGGTGCAGGTTGCGAATATGTTTATGGCCCACTTCATCACTAGTAAGAAGTGCCCGAAGTCACAGGAGAGCCTTCTAAACGTGGTGCAGAGGGAAGTAGAGTCAATTCAAAGCTACATCAAGCGCTTCAACGAGACATGCCTGCAGATACCGGACCTTGACCCAACAGTACGTTTCACCGTAGTGCGCAAAGGAATCACCCACAAAGAGTTCAAGTGGCACGCCGTGGCTAACAAGACAAAGAACATCACCGAGTTCCTCAAGTTAGCCGATCAGTTTATCAGCACAAAAGAAGAGATAAACCAAAAAACCGACAACCAGCCAGGAGAAAAGTGGAAGAGAGAGGAAGAAGGAACGAGCAGCAAGAAAAGGAAAAAAAAGCAAGTCCCCCAAGTGAAGAATCAAGTCCCCGAGCTCGACGAGTAAATCCCCCTCGCGAAGTTATAGGTCGGGTGGGCGTTCCAGGACCCCGCTAGTGGAGAGAACAAACTATACACCCCTGAACACGAAGCGAGGAGAGATCCTAATGGCCATCAAAGACTCCTCTAACGTTAGATGGCCACCCAGGCTCCGTTGAGACCCAACAACCTCAGGCACGAGTTGCTGAGCTTCATGGACGCTTACTCCAGCTACAATAAAATTAGGATGGACACAGTTGACCAAGACAAAATTGCTTTTGTATCCGAACTTGGGCTATACTATTATAAAGTTATGCCGTTTGGTTTGAAAAACGCTGGAGCAGCTTTCCAGCGACTTGTAAACAAAATTTTTGAACCTTTGATTGGCAATAAAGTGGAGTGTTACGTTGACAACATGGTCATGAAAACCCGATTTTGTAGATCTTAAACTTACGATTTAGATGTTGTTTTTCAAATTTTAAGGAAATATAATATGAAGTTAAATCCAAATAAATGTGTCTTCGGCATTACGTCGAGCAAGTTCCTCGGTTATATAGTAAACCAACATGGCATCGAAGCAAACCCGGACAAAATCAAAGCTATGCGACCACCCTATAAAGTCAAGGAGGTGCAACGACTAACTGGCCAGGTAGCTGCCTTAAACTGGTTTATGTCTAAATCAGTAGGTCGGTGCCTCCCCTTTTTTAAGGCATTTAAAAAGAATGAGACTTTCGAATGAACCCGACTTGAGGAAGGAGATGTGTTGAAGTTGTACCTCTCCGTGAGTGATGAGGTATTCAGCTCGGTACCAATCAGAGAGGTAGACAGGGTTCAATGACCCATCTACTATGTAAATAAAGTGTTGTAGGATGCAAAAACCAGATACCCCGACATCGAGAAGCTGGCATACGCGTTATTGTAGCAGCTCTAAAATTACGCCCATACTTCCAATCCCATACCATCGTCATCCTTACAGATAGACCTCTGAGGCACATCCTACTTAAGCCCAAGGTGTCCGGGAGATTGACGAAATGGTCCATCGAGCTTAGCGAATACGACATCCAGTTCGAGCCACGGCCAGCAATCATAGCCCAAGTCTTGGTAGACTTCGTAGCAAAATGCACGTTCAGTACACCAGCCCTTGAACTAACTGAGCCCGCTCGCACGTGGGAGGCGTCAACCAGTGCAGCGCCGGTCCCGGTCAGAGCAGTACCGACCTGGGACGAGGAGCCCTAGATTCTCCACGTTGACGACTCATCCAACCAGTGAGGAAGCAGTGCGGGACTGATACTGTACAGCCCAAGCGAGGTGAAGTTAGAGTATGCTCTCCGATTCGGATTCAAGGCGTCGAACAACGAGGCAGAGAATGAGGCGCTAATTGTCGGGCTCAACTTAGCAAAGGAAATGGGAACGAAGCACCTAATTGTCTGCAGCGATTCTCAACTAGTGGTTAACCAAGTCAATATTGACTATGAAGCTCGTGACTCGACTATGGCAGCCTACAAAGTCAGAGAGATTCTACCAAGCTTCAATTCTTGCTTCATCAAGCAAATCCCGAGGTCCAAGAACGCTGAGGCCGACGCTTTATCACGACTAGCAAGCACGAGCGACAACACTATGTGGACTATGTACATAGAGGACCTTCCTCAACCCAGCATTCTCGAGGGGGCAGAAGATGTCTCTCCTGTGTTGCAAGCGGAACCGAGCTGGATTGACCCGCTCATTGATTATCTACTCCACGGGACCCTACCTGTAGAGCGCAATGCAACTCGGAGGGTAGAGCGTCAATCTGCCCGATACGTCCTCATAGATGAATGGCTTTACAGGAGATCCTTCACGTTCCCCTACCTACGCAGTCTACGACCCTCAGAAGTTGATCTCGTACTTCGCGATATCCATGAAGGTTTATGCGGAGGACACTTGGGGGGTAGAGCCCTCGCCCAAAAGGCATTAAGACAGAGCTACTACTGGCCCACAATGAAGGAAGACGCACTCGAGTTTGTCAAGAAATGCGATATAGTATGGCACATGTATACACCCACATTAATGGCTTGACATGCATGTATGTGAAGCATGTGAATAGTATATATTGCCCACCTTGACAGGATGAGGCTCCGCGGTCTGTGCCGAGGTGCCCACCTCAAACCTAGCAGACTCGCCGCCCCCATCTAGAAGACTATCTAAGCTAAGTTTAGACATGCTAACAGAAAGGACAATGAAATCAAAAAGCAAAGGGAGACGGACTTACCAAAAGAAGGCCGAAGAAAGTGAGGCGACCTCGGACCTAGAAATAGCTGACACCGAATAGGGATACTTGAATGCGACCTTAAGGACTTTGGATTTGCAGATTTGTGGTGAAGAAAATGGGCCCTTTGGCCCCTATTTATAACCAGTATATCCGGGAATCAACGATCAAGATTGACACGATCTAACAGCTCCTAGGAAAACCGGTTGCACGCCTCCCGAGGTTGAAATCAGTTTAGCGTGCGTTTTGATGTCTGCGAAGACTATAATCGGCTTGACGTCCGCGCGTACCTAATATGCGATCTGGGTCACTTCCTAGTTGAGCCGAATTGTCGAACAGGTCTGACCAATGATTCGCCCTCCACATCACCTGGACTTCGTGCCAAATCCACCTAGGCTCGTCATGAACTCCCCGCGCCGGGTCAAGACCCTTGGTACAAGGAGTGGGGGACAATTGATGAGGGGTAATTTGGCATGACCTAGTAAGTAAAGGTCACGTGGACCCAATATGCCCATAGAATGACAACTCAGCAAGGGGAGCCTAGTCAGTAGTTTACAGAGTTCGGATGTTCCACCACCTCGGCATAAGGTCACCTCGGCATAATGCCACTTCAGCATAACACCACCTCAGCATAAAGTCACCTCGGCATAGAGTCACCTCGACGCCTAATCAAGTTCAGGGCCCAGGAACCGAAGTGACACGTAATCAATTCCGGAAGCTTCCTAGCAGTCTCTGAATATCACGGGATCACGTCGTGTAACGGTAGGCCTTATCCTCTCCCCGCCCGGATCGGGCGGCGACGATAAACTTCATTGACTGATATGTTACTCCCCGACTAAAGCAGAAACGGATCTCATCCACTCAAGCCGCAGATCCCGGAACCGTTTCGGGAGATCCATGATAGCTCAGCTATATAAGGGCATCAATCCCTCCAAGGTCTAGGTACGCGCGATTACTTACATTCAAACTCTCTAGCACTCAAACTTTAGCTCGCAACCACAACAAGAATACTGACTTAAGCATCGGAGTGACATCCCCGGGTCATCCACCCCAGTCATTCTGATCCCTATTTTGCAGTTTGATCCAGCTCACCACGTAAGTACGCCAGGCAATCCTCGAGCTAGGAGTTCCTAGATCGCACATCATCATTTACCATCATTGCAAAATTGTAAGAAATTTTGTGAAGAAAATCAATTATTATATTAATAAAATAGGTGGCCTTTAATTTGTAATTTCTGCACATTAAACAAAAATAGGTTTTAATTAAATTTCTTACCAGAAAAGCCCATAACAAAAAACTAGTTTCTCTATATTAAAAAGAGTTCGTTGCTTACAAGTGGAGATGAGGCTGCACACAATGGACCCTTTTTCTTCAATTCAAAAATTAGTCTCTATTATTGGTAAGCAATCCAAAAGTTAGTTAATTATAACCCAACTAACATCCTTATATGTAATTGTACCCACAACTCCACCTTGTTTCTTCTATATAATTAACTACTAAATTACTTATTAATTAGTAACAATTGGATAAAATTTGCAAATGGATCAATTAGCTAATTAGTTCTTGCTTGTTCATCACATTACTCTATTCTTATATGTTAAAGGGGATGCTAGCTTAAGGTTCTGGCCATGCCGTGATTGCTCTGCAACAAATAGTCCCCACTCCCCACTGGATGACAATGGAAAATACTTTCTGAATTATTTTCTTTAATAAAAATAGATAAATGGCCTAAGGGATTTGGTACTAGTTTAGCTATTGCCTTAACAGAGATGGGTTTGCTAAATTTGTTGATAGAAAACTTACAAAATTGCTAAGCATCCAGCACTGTCCCCACCCCAGATCAGTTTACTACTTTGAATAATACAATTTGTTGTAAAACTACCAAAGTGCTCTTAAATTTGTTTTAATATCCTTTCTCATTTTGCATTTTTCTTATGTATCAAATCCTCTAACAGGCATGACTAGCTCTTGCTTCTTCATAGTTTTCTATTGTTGTTTTGCCGTGAAGGAATGCCTACATATGACGTGTTATCTGCATATCTTCTCAGTGTTGAAGTTTAAATGTGTTGTTGGAATTAAATCGATTGCCAACTTTATTTATTGATAATATGAATCAAGACAAACCTGTTTGGTGGGCATCATTGGTTTGTGAAATCTTAGGCAATACTATAAAAACGGGAAGCAGAACCTGCTCTAGACTGGGGCTGGGCCAGCCTGAGTGGTGACTGTTGAGGACCATTTTTTAGGCCTTCCACTCTGCAAATTCAGATTGTCCAAAATGTGCCTTGGAAAGTCAGAAAGCAACAATCATGATAGCCTATTTAGCTAGAGACCTGCCCAAGGGGTGGCTTTTTGGGAATGGCCTGAGATTGTCTTTAGTATATTTCATTTGGCCGGGAGAAGGGAAAGGACAAGGAGGTGTGAGGTGAGAGGGAGGGGGGGTGTCATTTTGGTGGTTCAGCTGAACCCTGCCGAGCTGATTTGAGCGTCAAGGGAAACCCAAGCTTGTTTTTTTGTTTTGGAGAAGGAAATCATACAGATTGGTTGGATACCCCCTTGGCATTAGAACTATTTTTCTTGGTTTCTAATCATTTGGGATTAGCTAGTAAGAATAAACAATTTCTCATATTCATTTCTTAGGAATCAATGATTTCGAACCACTTGGTTTTTTTTTTTAAAGCATTTAGTAAGAACAATGCTGAGCAGTGTTTTCAACCCCTTTTTATTTGATTCGATTTGGTTTTGCTAATATCTGGGATTTGCTCAAAATCCATTGGCTTGATCAACAACTGTCCGACCCAGTTGTGAACTGTTGACCCATTTTATCCGGATGGTCGAACCTGGTGACCTGCAACCTCTCGAGGCAAAAATGGATCAGCAGGTAGGTTTTTAAAACATTGATGATGGAGTGGCATTTTATGTGTTCCCTCAGGGTTTCAAATAAATTAACACATTTGGAATTTCTATATTACTAGCAAGAACACGTCCATGCCATATCAGAAATTGGAGAATCCCCAAATTGTTTCCTCTCATCACCAACCCTTTCTATCTCTCTCTATAATCTAATCAGATTCACATCGAAATTTATGAATGATCTGTCTCCGACCCTTCGACAGCCACAATGAAGCAATGATGTAAGTGATAGTTTGTTGGATTTGGGTTCCTTTCTCCCTCCCTGACCTACACTCACAATGAAAATTAAATCTCGATGGTCCATGGATCGGTTCTTGGTGGCTTGAAGCCGAATCAAAGAAACCCAAAATCTGTTTCTGTGGAATCAATCTTCAATAGTCGCGTACTGAAGCTAATTAAGCGATAATCCATCTGGGGGCCAAACAAGTTGGCAATGGATTGCATGGGAGGGAGGACTACATCATCAGCTTCACCCCCACGCCTGGTAGGGACATTCCCTCCACCAGACCTTTTATTTCTGTCCAACCTATCGCATTCTTGTACATTCTTCAGTTTCTGCAAGTGATGATCCGTGAATATATATATAGTGGGACCGACCAATCACTTGATAGGAAGTTTCACCCTAACGAATCTATCAGTCTATCACATTCCAAGAAATTTTCAATATCAAATGCTAACTCAACAACAGTAGTGACCGTAGCTTCTCAGGAAAATTGACTCTAAAATGTCATTTTCAGGAAGGAACTGGATGAAGCTTGGCTACAGAAACTGGGTGTTGATTCTGCACTCTGGGTCTGTCCTACCAATCCGCGCCTGGATATGAAAACACAAATTCAATGACTTTTGAACGAGCTCTAGAGTCTTGGATATGGAGTCTGGAGCTCAATTACTGTCAACAGAGAAATTAAATGATGTCATTATCCAGCAGGATAGAGGTTCGGTCCCTTGTTCAGCTGAGATATTATGATTTATAGAGACAAATTGGCCATTGTCGATAACAGAATGTCAATCAGCTAAGCCAGCTGAGACGAGACCATGACTCAAGCATGAATTTATTATACTCGAGCTTGCCCTTCTTCTCCCAAAAAAAAAAAAAAAAAGGAACATTTGAATATTTTATAAATTAAGTTCCAACTTGATGCAGACAAGAGAGGAAAAACAAGACGATCGATGATGAAGAAAGCTAAGACAAATTCAACGGGGAAGCTTCTTGTTAGTTTCTTCACCAATTTATGTGAATTTGGTTTCTTTAAAACGATGAACAGTACTATTCTATTTATTAAATATATTTGCGTGTTTAACAAGACTATATTGTCTCGATTTGCTTGAATTATCTCCATGGAGACTAAAAAGCTTTGAAATATAGGTTACAAGATTGTGAGGTTTGGTTGTTATTCTCTAACACGCTCTCACACAAAAACACATCAGGCTTGAAGTGTGGACAAGCACAGTTACATCCATATCTTGTAATTTAATTAACTATAAATGGGGTGGAAAATACTCCGTCAAACAAACTCTAATACTATCTCAAGAAACTATTCAACTTAAAAGCTTAAACTGTTAGGTGAGATCCATGATTAGGTTTTTATTCTCTAACGCTGTTTCTTGATATAATGCACTTGGTGCCAAGAGTTAGAATGCTGTAGGAAAAAAAAAAAAAAAGAGAATTTAAGAAGCAGAATTGACTGATTTAGCCATGCTTCATGGGGAATAAGTCATTTTTCTTATGTCTTCTTATCCATCTATATTAAGAGACAGAAAGAAGGATAATTCCTTTGCGTGTCTTCTTGTGCAATCCCATGTGAGGAGATGTCATCTTCTGTATGCAGAATTGCATTTCCTTTGCAACACTAATTGATGGACTGATAACACAAGAAAAGATACAACGTAGATTGGTTTACCTTTATTCATAGAGATGTCTCTTTTTTTGAACGAGGCAAATCCAACAATTGGCAAATAGAGAAACAAAAACAGAGCAACTCAAGAGATTTAACATGGTTCGGCCTTATACAAGACCTCAATAAAATTTTCTTTTCAGGTTTTTCTCCACAAATGTGTCATGAAATATGCCACAAACAAAAATTCAAAATACAAACTCAGTAGCTTCTAAAATCTATTGAAACTTGAAACCAATTCTCAGTCGGCCAAAAGTGAGATTCTTTTATAACCCCAAACCACCCCCCTCCGGCCCTCCCCCCATCTAGATGGTGTTAGACTTTTCTAGTTTGTTATCCATCCACTTTCAAACAAACTATGCTCTATACCGTGCTACTTTTCGAGCTTTCCCCAAGTGATTCTGGCTACTGGAAGCTTCATCTTCTTTCTCAATCATTCAATATAAAACAAGGGCTCTGTTGGAAACGTGGCAGGGAAACATGTGGAGCCCTACTGAATAATAGATTTCTTGAGCAAAGCTGCACCCTATACATAAACCAGCCCCTCACACAAAAGGAGCTTTGGGATTTACTAATTACTACAATGAAAGGTCTTACATTAAGTTTCTCACATGTGATTTAAACATCATGTACTACATAAAAATACAATATAGGGGTCAATATAGAAGATGTAGATATTTATTACAATATAATGTTGATACCTGCCTTGACTTCACATCCAGGCAAGGATGTAAATGGATCGAATTTGAATTGAATCAAGCAATACTGAATTTGAATCCGATTAGAAAATTTGATATCCAAATTCGATTTGATATTGACAGATATTGAAAATTAATATTCAAATTTCACCAATTAATTATTTTAAAATATTTAAATATATAAATAGTTTATTTATATAAATATATAAATTATTTATGTAATTTAATTATTATATATATATATAAATTATATAAAACATTTAAATATTTTATATATTATATAAAATTAAATAATTGGTCGAATCGGATATTAGTCAAATAGAATCAGATCATATCCGCATTTGAATCGATTATATTGAATCTCGAATTCAAAATTGGATTTTCGAATTCCATTAACACCCCTACATCCAAGTCATAAAAATTAGATCAAAATATTTCCATAGTACAGCATCACATAATATACAATGTTCATGCTTTTAAGGGGTAATCTAAATATTTTAGTTTTTAAATCTAATAACCATGTTAAAACATTTAAAAGAGTATAATGAGAAAAATTCAAAATCTAAATGTCTTTTCATCTTTTATTATTCTTCTATTTTTAATTGCGCAGATGTATGGTACATGCCCTTTCACTAATTTTTGTAAAACTAAAAGTTTAGAAGTTAAAAGAGACTCAAGGAAAACCAAAAGTTAAAAAAGATTATGAGTCCCAACTACTTAAAAGTGTATAGCTAAGATGATATACACAAAGCTATAAACTATAATGATTATAATGAGATTAAGTTTATAAATAATAATATGAAAACTTTGGTAAATGATTAAAGAAGCTAAGGGAATTGATTAAGATATCAAAAGGTCCTCTTTGGATATATTCTAAGGAAGTTGAGTATGAAAGCTACTTTAAAATATAAATTGATAAGTTTATAGATTAGAAAAGAGATTCCCCCTTGATAATTATTAATTTAGAGAAAGCATATGATAGGGATACTAGAAAAGTCAATTGGTGGATTTAGAAGTAGGAAAAAGGAGCTTTCAAGATACATATTGGTATCATTTGTATGAAAAAATAACCAACGTCCAAGAGAATTAGAAGTTAGATCTCCTAGTAACAAGGGATTTACACCAAAGGTCATCCCTAGCTTCATATCTTTTTTTGCATTAGTCTTGGATGAACAAACTAGACATAAAAAAGAAAAGAAAAAAAAGGTCTCATCACGATGTGGATTGTATGTTCATGATACGGTATTAATTGATAAAACCAAAGCTTAATCTGAATGAAAGGCTAGAACAATATAAATATGTAAACTGATTTGACCAGCATGGTTTTTATGGAATAGAGTTTCAAACAATTAAGAAAGATATTGAAAAAAAAAAGTGTTGCTAAGATGAAAATGCATGGATGAATGACAAAAAAAAAAAAAAAATAGAGTATCAAGACTACCTCCATTTGAGGACCAAGGAATGTTAACTAAAATAGTAAAATGGTTTAGTTATGTACACGTAGGGATTAAAATATCAATATGATACATTTGATACAGGGTATATCATATTGGTATCAATATGTCCAGATACATTTGGATACACTAATACACAAATTTTTAAAAAGGTTTAAACCATCCCAGCCCTCTTCCCCAACCCCTTTGATCATTATAAAAAAAATAAATAAATAAAAATAAAAAAAAACTAAATATTGACCATACCGATATGCACCGATACTCATATTTGGATAAAAACGTATAAAATTTTTAATCCTTATGCACAAATAGATCAATGAGTGAAGCAAATGAAAAGGAATAAATTGGGTTTTTAAAATAAATAAAAAGGTTGCGAAAAGACAGAAAAAAACAAAGTAGATATGAACCTAAATGGTGATAATGAGGGTGTTATTTTGATTTTTCAAAACAAAAAGAACTGCCACATCAGCAAAATCATATTATGCCTGCTGATGTGGCAGTTATTTTGTTTTGAAAAAACAGGACGATACACACATTTGATAACACCCCAAAAAATTGACAAGAAACACAGCTCTTGACAGAGATTGATTAATCTATAGATGGACAGGAATAGGATTTATACAGCCGACCCCAAAACAGTTGGAATTGAGACTTGAGTTATGTGGGATCTAATATTTAGAAAAGAAAATGAGCAAAACACTAGGACCCACAATGCTCATGTGGTGCTTGGAGGTGGGCCCATTTACAACAATCATCATGCTAAGTTGCTAACAAAGTAACAAGGATATGATAGCTCTTTGTGTTTATAAGATGAAAAGATGTACAGTTTTGTTAACAGTTTCAGGTATTGTTTCTCTTCTCTACTTCTAGAGAGATAGTTTAGTACCAGTTCCTTCAAACTTCAAAACATCCACATGCCACCTACTAAAAGTACTGATGAAATGCCTCCAAAAGAAGGGCAGAGACTTGGTTTTATCACGTGGAAGGGTTGTTGGGCTGAAATCTGTCCAACGTGAAAGACCAAGAGGGCAACACGTGAAATCCTCCCCTTTTGCTGACAACTAAAATACACAGATTATATTGAACCAATGCTAATGTATTATGTATATCCTTCTCTTCGTGCTGTTCATTCAATAAGGCATCATCAATATCAATATCAGCATCGCACGACTATTTTGCATATTAAAATAACATAGTACGAAGCTTTATAAATTATTGTTTAAAAAAAAATGCAACTAGAGAGAGAGATTCTTGCTTATTTGTTGCAGAAGTTCAGAATATCATGAATAAAAAAAGGGGGCATAAAAAACTGGTATTATAGAAATACGAGAGTCAAGAAATTTCCCAGATTCTCATATATGTCAAGCAAGACCTGATTAGGGTTTTCTTATTATGTGTGCTTCTAGACATATCTTATATCTTATATCTTGAGAGTCAAGAAAAGAAAGAAAGGAAGGAGTGTGTAAGGTAATTGAACAGAGTAAAGGTGCTGTGGGCGTATTAGGGACTGGGCTTCATAAGAGAGAAGGTAAGTCACTACTGCTTTATAGTGTATTTCTATATCATAGACTATAAGTTGGACTATGTAAATCTCTGTATTTCTTGAGTTTCTCTGTTTTACATTTCTCCTATGATTTCTCTATTTGCCAATTGTTCTCTGTTCTTGGGTAGTTGGGTGTATTCATTATTCTGCAACACATACATGCCATATAATGATGCATGGCAATAACAATCTCTTTGAGGAATCTCCCTAGCAAGAAGCAATGCAAGGCTGCCAGAAAACTTAACCTCCATTAAGACCAAAGTGGGATCATTACCTCCTGGACACCTGTAAAGCCCACGTACAAACAGTAGAGCTGCAAAATAAGTCGAATCAAAATTTGATCCAGTAAAAGCAGGATTTGGATACCTCCCTTGATCTTACCAAATCAGATCTTATCGGAAAAAGCAATTCGTGTAATTAATGGATTGAATTCAAATGTACCCGATCCAATCCGTCATGATCCGATCTGATCCAATCCATTAATTATGGAATATTATATGCTATACTCTATATATATTATATATACTATTTATATTATATCATCAAGTTTTTTTATTACAATTCAAATCGGATTGGACTGGACTGATAAGATCTGAATTTGAATTTGAATTTGAATCATAATCTTGAAAAGTCAGTGGATCCTCATCAGATTCGGATTGGTTGGATTTCTCATCAAATTGGATCGGATAATACCCTATACTGAATCCAATCCGATCCTTTTGCAGCCCTAACAAGCAGTTTCTTCTCTATGGTTGTTCATTTATCCGACTGAGCCAGGCTTTGCAGCAGTAGGCCTTTGACCAAATACCACCAGATGGTTGCTCTGTTGCTGTTTCTAGGGTCTAGGAGATTTAAAAAATAAATAAAAATCTACAATTCCAGAAGAGGTATTAATCCAGTAAATGTGGCAATCATCAATGCAGAATACGAGAGGTTATTTTTTGCGGATGATCATGGATTACAGAAACTAACAGAAGCTAATTCTCTTGATTTTGTGATCAATAGGTAGCTTGTTGGCATATGCAGCATTTAGTTTGATAATTTTGACCCCAAAAATAATTATATGGCCTCTGTCTTTTGTATGAAAATATTCTGTGGTTCAAACTATCAAGCACATGTTGTGCATGTTTAGCAGCGAAACACAAACGTCATATATACAAGAGGAAGTTAAACAAACAGCTTATGATCTTGCAACAGAGACATAACAAACTCTAATGGAGTCCAAGAAGTAAGAATATTATGAACATAATTAAAAATTAAAAACAAACATTACATGAAAAATATTGCACATTCTAGACTAGAACACATTTTCACAAATCTACTTAGCTTACCGGTAACAATCAGAAAGTTTAGTAATTTATATACAAAATGAACAAGTTTACCTTTTTACATTTTAACATGTATCTGTAGACCAGCATACACTGTATCCGTCACATCAAGCTCCCCCTCCCTGGCTGGCTGAGGCATTAGCCATGCTGTTTGAAGATCTTGGGACCCATTGGCAACATTAAGAGTCCGTTTGGTTTGCATCTGGAATCGGAATTGAAATAAGAATTGAAATCCTTTGGAATCAGAATTGGAATAGTCTATTCTCATAGCCTGTTTGATTCAGACAGGAATGGGATTTAATTCCCAAGGGAGAGGCAGGGAATGGCCATACCCTCAAATGGGGAATTGCCACTCCAGCAGGAATGGGAATGGGATTGCGATTCTACTCAACCAAACACTTGGAATTGGAATAGCCCATTCCAATTCCAATTCCAGACCCCTATTCCCACAAACCAAACAGGGCCTAAGTTGTTCTGCCTGTGCAAGTATGCATTAACTTCTATTGGTAAATATCTGTATGTCAACGTCCCCTGAGCATTATATGATAACAGCATAATATGAGCAAATGGCCCGATTTGAGCAGGATTCTTACTCCACAAAACCTGCAATTGTGTGGGATACCAAAGTCCTCGTATGGGGTTAGTCTAATAGAAAGTACATCCATAAACAATACATATGTATTCTATCAGAAGGTTCCCTCACCTTGATACATGGTAAAATTCATCAGTAATGTCAAGTTTATATAGTTGGGACAGTGAATTGAGAATGAACATATTGATGATGCATCACAAATAAGTTATACATAAGGGAGGATTGAGTTTGATGGTCTCACTGGTTTCCAAGTGCCTTTCCTCGCTTGAAACCTTCTACTGAACAAAAATATCAGTTGGTAATAAGATGGATGCAAACAAATAGCTTAGGCACTTGGTCCCTTAGACAAATTGTAAGGGAAATTATAAACCTAAAAAGGGAGCTTAGAGTACAATTCAAATGGACTAGAAGGTCAGCAAATGGCTTGGCTGATGCCTTGGCAACGCAAGGAATTAACAAGGAAACTTTGTTTTGGGCATGTTTAAGACTTGTGATTTGGGGAGTCACCTTCTTTTTGAAGGTGATAGTTGAACCAAGAAGATCAATGAAAACCAAGCATTTAACAAATTATGCAAGTTCACTTTACCAAACCCACAAATGATACAGATAATACAAGTTAAAACTTTCTGTATAGACCACAATAATTGTATTAGATGAATCGTGTAAATTCTTCCAATATGAGCAACCCTTCTTTTGGTTGTCTTTATAAAAGTCTAGTCAACTTGGATCAGGTTTTAGGTCTCAGATGGTTTTAACACTTGCATTGACGGTCACCAATCAAAAGTAATTCCAGAATACAGCATTTCATAAGCATGGATGTTGTGCTACAGAAGAACACTGCCTCAACAAGCCTTCAAGGTCTTCAGGGTATCTCCACTGCCTCAACAATTAATAATTAAAATATCACTATGTCTTCAAGGTCTCCCCAGTCCCCACTGCCTCAACAAATACATTTTATCTCATGCATATATAAAGGTTGCATTTTTTTTCTACATCACAATTCTACCTTGCATCAACAACAAACATGAAATCCGACAATTTTACCTGAAGTATAACATGGAATTTCACAAGCAAATCCATAACATACCAAATAAATCTCAGATTTA
This sequence comes from Nelumbo nucifera, assembly GCF_000365185.1. The sequence goes on from NW_010729098.1 coordinate 1,673,641, forward strand.
GCTATAGATTTTGAAAACCAAGACAGCCTCAAAAACATACTAACTTCAAGTTACAAGGCCACAATCATTAGGCCACAGAAAATTCAAGATTTGCCAGCCATAGCAACACAATCTTGCAAATGAAACAAGAGAATGTCAAATGCAGAGCACATGTTCAGTTGTATTCAAGGTTAAAGTACCTCCAAACCAATAGTCTAAACATCATCTATAAAATCCAGAAGCTTGCCTCAACAAGTTTTGCAATATTAGGACATGAAAATGATACATATTGGTTAATAGATTCCATGGTATTTGGAAATTGATGTGGCTGTAATGTGCCAAGGATCTTATCAACTGTCTCTTTTTTTTTTTACAATAGTTTTCTGTGCATCCTTGCTCGATTGGCCTTCATGCTAAAATTTTGCCAATTCTTTCACAAAATCCATAAGACCAGTATGGAAAAGCTTAAGTGCTTTTGACTCATTGTTTATCCTAGTTTCATCTGCTTTCCATTTGGGGTTATGATAAAGATCCGCTTCATCGTTCTCTCTATCCCTTTCTGTTCTTGACTCTTTATGCCTACTTCCCTCTGGCTGATGCCTGGAAATTACCATCATGAGCCAGTTTATTACAATTTTCAACATCCACAGAAAGACTAGAGGCCAGGGGCTTCTCTTTTTTGGGCATGGTACTTCCATTTTACTTAGCAGCCACAGAAGCTCTTGTGGTTTCTGTTGCAATCATATGTAAACCTATTCCATGACTGTATATATTCTTTTTCAATACACTCTGATAAGACTGCTGGTTAAGAGAAAACATAGTTTATCAGCATTATATACTGGAATGCCGGCCCTAGTTAAACCAGGATCACCATTTGTGACTTGATCGGTTGTATTCTGGACCACCTTGACCAAAACAAGTTGCTCTTGGCTTCCAGGGGATGATACACTTGGAGTAAAATGAAATGATGGTCAGAAAGGAGCAGATGACTCCTGATCATTTGCACTGAATTGTGATCAATACCCTGAAGAGATAACTGATAAGTATATCTTTGGGAACACCATGGAGAGGTATTTCTGGTAGAGCTTTGAGCAAGGAAGCATATCTAGAAGCATGATATCCTCCATCGCCATCCAAAATCATTTGGCCACCAAGAGGCTCAAAACCACAAGAGAGAAAACATTTCTTTTGATGAATCATAAGAAGAAGAAACATGAGATGACGAAGCTCCTAACCAAGAAGGGTAATTGTGTGAAAGAGTGATGTCTGTAGGAAAAGATGAAGAATTATCATAATTTGAATTCAAATAACTGAAAACTGATGAAGTATGATCATGCAGCATAAACTGTCTTCGCTGTTTTAGACTAGCTGCTTTATATTTCTCCCATAAGTAAATGAATAACTACTGCTTCTGTAAATACTTCCACTTGAAAAATGTCTGTACTCACAAACTAAACTACTCCAGGTCAAGGGAACCCCCCTCATAAATTCTTCAGTAACTGATGGCTTGTTATCTTTGAGGTCTTTAATGTGGTTTCTGGTTATATTCTTCTAGGAAAGAAGCAGCTTGTGGAATCTCAAATGATCAAGGGACCAACTAATACCAGAACCAGAAGTACCAAATTAGGCCACCTTCGCCATCTTCATTTCAGATGGCCCACTCCAAAATTCAATACTATGACTCTAAGTCAAGAGATGACTATTGTCAACCCTCCAAGATAATGCTTGACTTACCATCTTAAACCAATCCTCTTTAGGTCAAACTAAACCCAAACGGCCAAACCTTGGGAGAGCCTAAGTGGATTTCCTACCTGATGGTGCGCGAGCTGGATACTCCTAGCTGGAAGATGATCCGAACACCAATTGCGTGGCAAGCTGGACCAAGCTGCAAGATAATAGAGTAGAGAACCTGGGGTGGCTAACCTGGCGAGGTCGCTCCGATGCTTAAGTCAGTACTATATTATGGATGTGAGCTGAATACTTGAATGCTTGAGTGCTAGTGAGTAAATAATCGCGCGTACCTTTGCCTTGGGGTTTGATGTCCTTATATAGTGGAGTAGTCGTGGATCTTACGAAAAAGCTCTGGGATCTCCGGGCTGCGTAGATAAGATCTGTTCCGTTTTTGAAGGAGAGTAATGTGTCAGTTGATAAGGTTTATCGTTTTCCTCCGATTCGGGCGGAGTGAGGATGAGTCCTGTCGTGATCTCGAGAAATTCGGGGTCCGTTGGGGAGGCTTCTGGAGTCGATTATGTGGCGCTTCGGCTCTTTAGCTCCAAACTGATACTTCGGTTCTTTAGCCCCGAACTGGATTGGGTGTCGAGGTGCCTTTATGCCAAGATGATTTTGGGCTGAGGTGACTGAATACCCGAGCTCTAATTGTTGCGGACTGGGTTCCTTTGGCTGAGTTGTCACCCCTCGAGTAGATCGCGTCCATGTGACCTCTTCTTACTAGGTCATGCCAAATCACCCTTCATCACTAACTTTCATAGTAAGTCTGTATTTCCCTCAACCTGGAATAACAATGAGATTGTAATTTGGGGGTCAAGGAGGCACTCCCTAAATGTTGCACATGACAGTGAACAGTCCATACACTTAATGGACTTGAGAAACAGGCCAAACACATATTGGACATCTAACACCCTTGCCTTTAACATATGCATGTATCAAGGGGCTAGCTACCATCATTAACTGACAAAGCCAGCTGTTATTGGAGTATAACAACACATTCTCACACTCGATGTTAGTGTATTTTGGGAAAGTGATATAAAGTAACTTTTGACCTCTTATAATCACATCCTATGGGTTAACAGTGTAGTAGTTTTAACTTAATCAATGTGGTAGCCCTTACCATAGCCAAACTATTCTAACAGTGGGCTAATAGAAATAACATCAAGAAAGATAGTCAACCCCATCAACTTCAGTTGCTCAATAGCCTACAAGTACCCCCACTACCAATCAAAGGGAAACATTATAATCTTGGCTTAAGCCTATACTCTACCTACAGTTATCACTGAGTCTTAGAAGCTTTGAAACTTTGAGAAGTAAGAGTGTTGTCAAGGCGTTGACAGTCGGATCTCCAAAAGTCCAAGGAATGGCAATGGAGTGAATCAGTAGGGGAAGAAAGGGAGTGTGGCTGGAACCTGACACAGGCTGCTCTTTGTACTCCCCTTGAGAGGGATCAAAACAGACATAGTTCAGACAATTTTCCAGTGGTGGAGAAGAGAAGCGGTGAAAGAGGGAGAAAGGGAGAGAGAGAGAGAGAGAGAGAGAGGTCTCCCTAATTCAGGATTAAGTGTTGTTTATATAATTTCCCTTTTCCTAAATGAGAGATTTTCTGGAATTTTCTTGGTTTGATTATTGGACTGGACTGATTCATTTTTGGTTCATGGTGGACTAAACCGGGTCTACGCCAAAGCGAATTTCCACCCTCTTACACCTTAAATGCACAGCACACACTGACCAAGCAATAATCAACCATCTCTTCTGTATGCACTAGTCCTAATCAATAAATTTTACTCCTGTATATTTACTTCGATTACTAGTACCTAATAATAGTTTTGGTGGTTCAGGCTAACCTCCTAAATGCTCTAGAGGAAACAAACCACCCTATGTGGGCCCACCACCATTTCAATCCATCCTACATGGGATTATATCCACTAGGGAGATCAGCTGTAGAGATAAATTAGTGCCAAAAAGGTATTCATCACTTTCTTTGAGGCCTTGAAGCTATCGCAGAAGCCACGGAGTGCAACTCAAACAATCAAAACGATAAAGACCTACCTGCTAATCCACGAAGTCCCACACCTACATCAATCTAAACAACCCCCTCTCTCCTTTTTTGCAAATTGCAACTAGCACTAACTAGGCCAATACTGACTTGGTAATAGCCCTAGCCCTACTGGCCATGATTGTGTAAAAGGTTTAATAGCAATTCATGTCCATGATCCAAGAAGTACACAGTCAAGTCCTCAATTTAGCTAAAGAGCTCCCCACACCACCTCCACCCTTTTCTTTTCACTAGTATTTGTGTAGTGCTTTGCATGTAACAAATTTTGTGATGATGATAGTATATAATATATTTTCAAATTTTTTTGCAATTTTTTATATTTCTACATCTATAAAAATTAATCTTATTTATCACATTTATGATGGTTTATTAATATAACGATATGTCCAAATAAAATTCTTGCAAAGGTAATGAGAATTAATAAAATTTTTATTATTCTTTTTTTTATAAATGAGTAAGATTTTACTCAAGAAAGATCAATATGATAATACAATACAGACTGCCCAAGGAGAGGCACGAGCTGGTACCTCTCCTACACAACAACAATGTATTACATTAGACTAGAAAACAAAAGTTTACAAAGCAGCCCAAAATAAATGTTCCCTTGAGGCCCCTTGCTTAGCTAACCCATCCGCTATGGTATTAGCTGTTCTACTCACCCACTAAGAAGTAAAAGTCATGTTCCTTGAAAACCAACTAACTTTCCTCAGAAGGTCCCTGTAGCACCAAATAACTGAATCTGGATTTGTTAGCCAACCCACAACAACTTTGGAATCTCCTTCAATAAGCAGATTCTGAACTCCTAACTGGTTTGCAATCTGAATACCTTGTACCACCGGTAAAAGCTCAGCTCTAATAGAATCTCCTATACCCATGGAGCCTGAGAATAAGGCTAAAATATTGCTGTCTTTATCTCTCAGCACCCCTCCTATCCCTGAAGGACCTGGGTTGCCTTGGCTGCTACCATCAAAATTCAACTTTGTCCAGCCTTCGGAAGGAGGCACCCACACAGTTGGTACCCTGTTCTTCCTGGTACTGCTACTAGCCACATTTATCCAGTTCCTCCAAATGTCATCAAAAGAGAATGTGTGAAAGGAGTTCAAAGATCTCAGCCAGTGGGTTGCCCTGGTCAAAATACAAACATTTACAGTCTGAATATTTCTCTCCTTCTCTTGGAATAGCCTCGCATTTCTTTCTTCCCAAATTGTCCACAAAGCAACAGCTTTAACGCACCTCCACATTGTTTTACCAGATTTTGTGGGCCACACAAAGGAGGGGTCAAGGAGTTGATGTACGGCTGTAGTCAAATTCCAACTGCACCCAAACAAGGCAAAGATCCAATGCCAAATAGCAGCAGAAAAAGAACAGGTTAAAAGTAAGTGAGAGCAATCCTCACCATTAGCCCTGCAAAATACACACCAGTTAGGAGACAAACACATGGAGGGCCTTCTCTTCTGCAAGCAGTCCAAAGTGTTGATCTTCCTATAGAACACCTCCCAACAGAAAATAATAATTTTAGGAGGTACAGGTCTAGACCAGAGCTTCTTAGCTGGAAAACCCAAAAGTCCTGGAAAGAGCAAAGGGACTTAAAGAAAAAGGCAAACGTGAAGTAACCTTTTGGATGAGGGGACCATAATCTCATATCAGATCTGAGGGGGTCCAAGAAAACACTTTCAAGTAGTGACAAAAGGTCTGAAACACAAGAGAGTTCATGATCCCTCAAGCCCCTACGAAACCCAAAGTCTCAATTCAGAGAGGGTGGAGAAACAGGTGTTGGAAGAAAGTGAGAGATAGCATTTTCCTTAAGAGCAGAATTGCCCACCCAGATGTCTTCCCAAAACAAAACAGAAGTACTAGAGTTGACATCATACCTGACAAAATTGAGGAATTGAGGGAGGATACTCTGAGTTGCCATCATGGCTCGACACGATACACCAGCATCCCATCCATTTCCCAAACTTCCATGTATACTATCTATCACCTCATGCCACAGCCTCTCCTCTATTCTATAGGCCACCTCCACAACCATTTTCCTAAGAGAGCTTTATTCTTTAAAACCAAATTCCCTAGACCCAACCCACCCCCCTCTTTCCTCTTACAAACTATTCCCCAATTTATTAGATGATCCTTTTTTCCTCCCCTAGCTCCCAAAGAAAATTTCTCATTAATCTCTCCAACTTCTTGGCCTCCCAAACAGGAATACTGAAAACCGAGAAGTAATAAATCGGCAGATTTGCTAGGGAAGCTCTCAGTAACGTTACTCTACCCCCTAAAGAAATATAGTTCCTCTTCCACGAAACTAATCTCTTCTCAAATTTTTCCAGAATCGGGGCCCAAACAATGCTCTCCTTAGGGTTGGCTCCTCTCTCAAAGTGCTTTATCAGAGATTTGAGGTTCCTTATTGTTCTCCTATCACCCCCTTCACAAAAGATTATTAGGTCATCAGTAAACTATAGGTGGGTCACCTTGATACCATTCCCTCCTATCTTCCAACCTCTCACTACTTCTTCCTTGTCTGCCTTAGAGATCAAACTGCTGAAAACGTCTGCAACTAGGGTGAAGAGGAAAGGGGAGAGGGGGTCACCTTGCCTCAGGCCTCTAAAAGCTGGGAAAAAATCCTTGACTACCCATTAACCAAGACTGAAAAATGGAAAGAACTTATGCAGCCCTTTATTCAATTACACCATCTAACTCCAAACCCACAAAACCCTAGGACCTCTAATAAAGAACTCTAATCCACAAAGTCATTGAGCTTTTCTAAATCCAACATGCAAACAAAACCTTGACTTTCGGACTTTCTCACTTTCTCACTTTCTCACTTTCTCATGTCCTCCACACACTCATTTGCTATTAGGATCTGATCCGTTATTTATCTCCCCTGAACGAATGCTCCTTGAGCTTGACTAACGATAGAGGGCAGCACTACTTTAATCCTCAAATATAACACTTTAGCCAGGATTTTGTAAATGCTAGTCACCAAGCCAATCGGCTTAAAATCCTTAGGTTTTTTTTTGCTTCTTTCTTCTTAGAGATTAGGAATATGAAGGTAGCATTAACTCCAAGGCTTGCTTTATTATTGTCCTCAAATTCCTTAAACACATCACAAAGGTCTTCTTTTACCACATTCCAACAATCATGATAAAAAGCCATAGTGAAACCATCTAGCCCAGGAGCTTTGGATATGTCCATTGAAAACACTGCATGCCTAATTACCTCTTCTTCAAAACTTCTCTTTAACCAAATTGCTTGCTCTTCAGACAACCTGAGCCAATCTAATCCTTCCAGCCTTACTTTATTATTCAACAGCTTCCCAACAATTGATTTGAAATGATCCACAAACACTTTGGCTATCTCATCTTGGTTTGTGATTTCCTCTCCATTCACTTCTAATTTGGCCACACAATTTTTTCTTCTCCTCTCATTAGCCATGGCATGGAAGAATTTTGTGTTGTCATCCCCTTCTTTGATCCATTTGTGTCTTGACTTTTTCCTCTAGGAAATCTCCTCTCTAAGAAGAACTTCCAATTCCTTCTTTAACCTTCTTCTTAAAATCCTTTCCTGCTCAATCATGATCCTTTGAGATTCTTTGGAGTCTAGACCATCAATCCTACACAACAAATTATTCTTTTGTTCCTCTATCCTTCCAAAATGCTCTTGATTCCACTCTTTAATCTTGGCTCTCAATCTCTTCAACTTTTGGTGGAACCTTACACCTTTCCGCTTTACCCCTCTCAATTCTTCATTCCACCACTCCCCAACCAAGCGTCCAAAGTCTGGATGAGTTAGCCACATATTCTCAAATCTAAAGGGTCGTGGTCCAAAGCCTAGAGTTTCTTGGCCTAATTGAATAGGGTAGTGATCAAAAGTCACTCTAGGAAGAATTCTAGCCACCAGATTCCTCCAATGATCCTCTCATTCTTCATTAAAAAGGAACCTATCAAGTTTGGAGCAAAAAGGGTTTTCTTGGAAATTAGACCAAGTAAAATTGGCTTGTAGAAGGGGTAATTCCTTTAGACCACAACCACATGTGTTAATTAAGTCATTGAAATTTCTCATGCTTGTTGTAACTGTTCTTTGGGGGTTATTTCATTCATTACAAAACCTGATTACATTGAAATCCCCCCGTAGGCACCACAAGCCATTCCACAAACCTTGTGTTTCATACAGTTCCTCCCACATTGCATTCCTTTCTCTATAAGTATTTGGCCCGTAGACATTAGTTAACACCAAAGTGAGTCCGTCCACCACATTTCTGAATTTTAAAGACAAAAAGAATCTCCCTATAAGTTCTTCCACTAGTTCTACAACATCCTCCCTCCAAAAAGTAACTATCCCTTCTAAGGCTCCCCAAGAGGGAGCTGAAGTCCAACAAACTCCTCTTGATTTCCACACACTTCTGACCTATCTCCTATCCAATTCTGCCAACTTAGTTTCCTGTAACATGACTATATCAGGTTTCTCTCTTCTTAGCAAGTCTTTAATTGCCCTTCTTTTTCTTGCACTCCCTAACCCTCTCACATTCCAACTAATGATTTTCATTGTGAGACTCCTTTCAAATGCCCCTTTCTAACACGGTTCCACCTTATGAAGAGCCCTTCCTTCTTTCTCCTCTTCCACTGAACTTGATATCGTCCTCTATATTTGAGATTAGTCCCTCCACCTCTGATCTCTTTTTCTTTTTCTGTCTTCTTAGCCGATCCACTGACTTCACCCACCTCCCTCCCCCCAACCTAGAACTTTTATGACGGTCCTTGTTCTGAGGAGTTGCTTCTTGTTCCCCACCATCTAATCCCTCCTCCTTTTCTTTATACTCCCCTCCAGTAATGCACAGATCTGCTCCCATATTCTTTCTAATTCTTCCTCTTGCTTTTTCTTAACCTCCATCTTTATCTCACTTCACTCACCTTCACCATTGCTATGATCTTTACTTTCCTCCCCACCTAAGGTTTCCTCTCAGGATGCTAGAGTATCTCTTTCAAGCACAGGAAGCACATCAATAACCAAAACCGAATGGACAAAAATACCTGCATTATTGGAGACCAAGTGAACTTCTTCCAAGGGAGAGGAACCGGCATAGGGAGGCAAGTCTAATCCTGTTTCCTATGTTCGGATCTGCATAAGAGATTTTATAGAGGAAGTCAACAACTTGTGGCAGAAACTGAGTTAGTCTTCCACTGCTGTCCAGCTTCAGGCAATTCATTACAGACCATTCTGGTAGAGTCTTTCCCTTCCAAACCAAAAACCTATTCTTCCTGGTCTAGGGGGCTAATCTCCCATGCGAGTAGAGGCAAAACCTGAGTCCCAGTCATAGTTTCCTTTTGCCATTCCATCGTATTCATCGGACCTCCCTCAAAACTTTGAGAACCTTCTCCCTCATCCTCCTGAAACAAAACTTCCATTCCGAAGTTATCTTCCTCAGTGATGTCCTTCGATTTTCTTAGATCGATGCTACCCAGGCTCACTGAATCATCTGAATCAGAACCGTTGTAATCTTCATCCTCAGAGAGAAAGTCCTTCCTAATCTCCTCTAAATCACTTCGTCTAATGCATCTTGAGTTGTGCTTTTCCAGCGATAATTTATTTAGCCCTGCCGTCGCAATCCATTGCAACGAGCCTCCAGAAAAAGCAGAGGTCAAACTTCCAAGTCCTAGGTCTGTTGGGCTCGAAGAGGAAGAAGATAGATGGTAATTACCATCTATCGAAGGCATACCCTTAGTCACATGGCTTTTTAAAGTTTGTTCTTTTAACTTGGGCCCCTGAAATGGAATAACTGTGTCCGCCTGAGAACCTTATATGGGCGAAAAGAATTCAGCCCATTCAGAACTTCCACCCCTGATCTTTTATAGAAGCCTCCTTTAGATGGCCCAACACCCACCACTCCCGATTTAGACGGCCCATATTTTGGGTTCTAGGGCCCACCAAAACCATTCTTGTCTTTTTCCCCTTGGCCCAACTGTTTAAACTCCCCATCTTCCTTTAGCTTCAATTCAACAGGTTTTTCCACCCCCTTTCTGGTCTTCTCACAGAAAGAAGAACGGGTGTATTTGAAAATTTGGAATCGGTGCCACTTGTAACTGCTTGGGCATAAGATTTGTCAAAGGCCTAGCAAATACCTTGTTGAATACATTTAAGACTTTCCTCCATCTGCAATGCTTTTGGACCTCTCAAATTTTGTTTGCCCTTTTTTGTATTACTCTCTTGTCCTTGAAGATCCTCCAATCCTTCGCTGCCACGCAGGAATTCATCTTCAACCTTTGCATCTTCCTCCTTCCGAGCTTCCCTCTACAGTTCAGCACTTCAGCTTCCATGGAAGAAGCCAACCAAACCTCCATGAACACTCCTTCTATGTTCACATTCACTTTTCTGGGTATATCCTCGGGCTTGACTCCATTCAACAATAATGCTGCAGACCTGAGGTCTCCCCAGAATACACCAGCCAGTTTTGCTCCACACAACACTGCTATCACTTCTACAACTTCATCCTTCCAAAGATGGAATGGTAAACCCACAATACGCACTACCACCCCATTTAGAATCCAGTAATCATTCCAGTTTGAAGAAGGAGACCATCTGAAAATATTAATCGAGCCAAAATCATCCTGCAAACATACAGAACCAACTCCTACTTTATTTTCCAGTGGATCCAGCAAGGCTTTGCACGTATCAAAGCGTGTTAGAATATATTCGGTTCTCAACTTCAAATGTTTTGTCAATAAAACAGCAATTTCCTTCCACCCTCTAGTTGGTTTATCAACTTGCTTGTCCAATCTCCTTTTTCAGACGTTACTAACAGAGCTGCGTTATTTCAAGTTTGCACCAAGGTAGAAGCAAATTGCCAAGGGGATTCGAGATTGACTACTGTTCTTGAAATCTCCCCTTTTCCTTCTTCTTTTCTGTACCTTTTCTCTGTTCTACTTTCACTCTTGATGAAAACTCCCTCAGAACCTTTGCTATCTCAATCCACCCCTGGCTCTTTCTTCCTTTAGGAAAACAGACCAGTTGCTTCCTGTTCTTGTCAAAGAACTCTGAAAGAGATATGAAGGAACCTTTATGATTTTTTCTGCATTCCACCACATACCTTCTTCCCACCTTTGTGATGAACTCTTTCCAGCTTCTCTCCTTCCCTTTTGCACTTGCTTTTGCTACAAAACCTATGAGCCATTCTACCACGTCCAAACCTACCAGCAGCACTAAAGCCTTCTTAGCTTCCTAGATTTTCAAGCTAATCTGCCCTCTGATTTTTAGTTCCTCCAACAGAAAACTTTTCGCCTCCACCTTTATAAATCTTCTCCATCAATTGGCCTCCACAAAGTTCTCCATCTACCTGTTGTTTCTTCTCTACATGCATCTTGAAACAACCTTATTATTCTTATTTATTATGGTTCATTAATAAAATTAATAATTTTTATCAATTACCTTCGGCAGAATTTTACTTCAGCTCCTTCAACCGCGGAAAACCTTACAATAAACTGCTATAAAAAATATATCACTTACTCTTGCAGATATCTTGCCATCTGATGATGTGGATTTAAGGTAATAAAAAGTTAACATGGTGGGAATAAAGAAGAGAAAACCATCTCCTACCTTAACCAATGAAAATAGGTTAAAAATATTTTTTTAAAAAAACAAGAAAATAGTTTAAAGAATAAATTGATCGTCCATTTGCAAGTTGGAAATCTATTCATGGTGTGGCCCAACATTGGCTATTGAGAACATAAGATGTACTTTAAGATTTTTTTATTTTAAATAAATGAAAGGGTAAATTGCTAAAATCTACTGTAAATTTTTTATCATTGTTGACACCCCCCCCCCCAAAGTTTGGTAAATGTAATCACCTCCCATGAACTTTTTGACACAATTGCAAGAAGTAAACCCTCTTTTAGAATCTTCTAACAAAAAGCACAAAAATGTCCAAAATACCTATGTAGTTACTTTTGACCAAAATGTTTATTTTCCAAATTTTATCTTCATATCAATCACTACCCCAATCCCTTCTAATCTCTTTTTTGGAAATGATGTATTTTCCAAATTTTCCCTTCATATCAATTGCTCAAAGGTAAAACTGCAACTTTAAACTATATTTTTTTTGTTGTTCATAACATTTATATTGTTTTTTATGTATAAACCAGCCTCAATAATAATTACATGGGTATTTTGGATATTTTCATGCCTCTTGTTAGAGGATTTTACAAATGGGGTCTACTTGCAACTGTGTCAAGAAGTTTAGAGAAGGTGATTGTAATTACCAAACTTCATGGGAGGTTTGGGCAATGGTCAAAAACTTCAAGGGAGGTTTCAGTAATTACCATGATGTGTTTTCCAATTATTGAACAAAAAGATGGACTTTTGTGTATTTTCCATAACAAGCATTAAATGGGAATGTTAAATAGCATTTTTGCCATTGACTTGTTTTACAATTATGAAATATGAACAAAAACAATGGAGTTTTGTGTCTTTTTAGTAATAAGCATTAAATGAGAAAGAAGAGTCATTTCCTGATAAACACTAAATGAGAAAACAAAGTTACATATTTACCATTGCTCCTTGTCTGATTCAAACCTTAGAGATGGGGTATTTTAGTCTAGTGAAAATTCCAAAAGCCAACCACATGTGTTTGTACTTTTATAGATTTGCAAAAAAAAAAAAAAGGATTATAGTAAGGGGAACTTCAACAGTTCAACTTAGCCATCTATTCTCCCACCAATGGGTTATATCACTATGGCCGAGGTGCAAAAATCTTTTAGCCAACTCCAATCCAATACATCCTTGACTAGTGGGCACTTGAAAGCAATACTACCTTATCCAGAAAATATATGTTGAAAGCCATATCTATATAAGCTCAAGGCTCCAATGTTCACCAAGTTCATTAAAGATGAAGATAGCCCTAGGGAGCACAACAGACAATTCTTAGATGCCCTTGAACAATATCGATACTCAAGACCTATAGTCCTGTACCTTAGGGAGTTCAAGAAGTCATTGTAAAGGTCTTATACCTAGTACTGCAACTTAAGCCAAGGAATGGTAAAAACCTAAGACAATATCATAACAATGTTTTACAACTGGTTTTATGATGTAAAAGAAGATTTTGGCACTTCCAACCTAAGCAGGATGAAGCAAGAACCTTAAGAGGATGCAAATGTTTACATCAAGAGACTCTACAACTACTTGACTAGACCTCCAACACAATAAGGACAACAAGCACAAATTGGTGCAGCTCTATTTGAATGGCATTTCCAAAGAGTATGAGGTCCACCTCGAGAACCTGAATCCTAAATACTTCACCAACCTACATTCCATAGCCATGAGTATTGCTTTGTCACCCTCAAAGATGCAAGAAAAGGCCAAGAAGCTAGGCAAAGAGCAACACATCCTAGTAGCAAAAGGCAATTACCAAGAAAGCACCTTGAAAAACTACACCCTTCCCACAAAGCAAAGTTCCCTAATAGCAAGTTGTCCCTTGTTTCCTATTTCAAGGATACCATTCCCTTAATCCAAGATTTTTTTAACCAAATGCCTCTATCAACATTCAGGACCTTCAAATTTCCTGATTTTATATGTGGGAAACAACCCATTCAAGGTCATAAGATTAAGGGCTATGAAGGAAGAAATTGACAAGTATGAGAAAAGGCAACAAGATTACGCTCATGGAATTTGTGAGTGTTAAGATCCTTTAAGTTTTAAATCTTATGAGAATATTTATGGAGTATCGAATCACCAAAGTTGATGTAACTAGTTGTCTTTCATGGCATCATCCCCATGAGTCTATTATTTGAAAGGTTGAGTTATGGTATGAGCTACCACTCTGGTCAGGTAAAATCTATTACACCATCAATTCTATAAAACATAATCATGAGATATCAAAAAGCTACTTTATGTCACTTTCCTAAATATACACTAAGTCACCAATATCAAGTACAGAAATGTGTTTTTAGGCTCAAATGACAATTGGCTACATTAGCCAATAAAAGTAGCCAGCTCCCTAATATCAGTATGAATCAGGGGCATGGATAAATACTCCCAAGTAGCTTCCCTGAAAGCCTTGTTTTCTTTTTGTTGTAAAGCCCTGTCTTTTTGTACATCCTCTCGTAGTCTCGTGTACATCTTGTTCTAATTAAAAGAAAAGTTACCATTTCTCAAAGAAAAAAAAAAAATCCCAGCATGCATTTAGTTTGTCTGTCTTTAGGATAACGACACTACCTGTGCTCTTGTTGCTATGAAAGATAAGTCAAGGGGCTACTTTAGTTTCCATACACTCATTTATTTATGAGAGGAAGTGATTACATTACAGCAACAATTTTGACATTCAAGTTCTTCCATCGACTACTATATCTTCTATATATCATCAGTCAAAGGTGATATCCACCAACTTCCAAAGAGAATCTGCATCTGTATCAACAAATAAAACGCACCAATACGGTTCCAATGATCATCCACCTCATGAAACGCATGCTCTCACATGCCTCAGTTTTCTCTCCTTCCAGAACAATCTCATCCTCACAAACTACCAGCAAATTCTAAAGAAAACCTGTGTCAGTCTAGTTTGGATCTAATGTTTTTTCCTTAATGCTCTGCAGTCTGTATTGAACAAATTCAAATAATCTACCAATTTTAATAATTCTAAAAGTGTTTGTCTTTTTCTGCTTTATTGTTCTTACCAGGTAAAGTTTTTATAAATAACATACAAGCAAAAGTTTTCCTTTTTTTTGATAAAGCACGCATAAATCTTATAAAAAATGCAATAAAACGGAAACCAACAGCAGCATCCATGGGGGAATCATGGAAAGGAAGAAAAGAAACAGTTTCAGAACATTCAGTAGAATAAAATAATCCATAATTAACAACACATTAAACAATAATGGACTAACCCTTCCTTACCGCATAAGCTGCGTTAGGCAAACCTTTGGAGTCAGCTACTTTTTCTACTTAATCAATCACCATTAGGGTCTTCTGCTTTTTGAAGACATTAAAATCATAGTTAGTTTGGCGAACCTTTGGAGGTTTTTAGCGACAACAAAACTCTTATCCAATTATCGAACGTCCCCGCATACATCTGATTTGCTTTTGAAGACTTTAAAAAATCAGATGGAATTTTGTCTCAAGGACTCATAATGAAGTGGGACAATGTCTGGCGTGTTGGACATAAAAAAAGTAAGGGTAAAATATAAATACCCTCCTTGTACTCCCTCGTGAATTGGGAATATTTCCTCTGGATGAGATATTGTTCGTATTACAATGTTATATGGGTAGATGTGGGCAGAGATTTTGACGGCAGGAGATCCTGACTCCTTGTAGTATGGGGTCTATGACAACCCTTGTACTTTGTTTTGCGACAAACCCCCCTATATTATGATGAAGACTCCTTGCTTTCTTTTAAAATCCATCATTGTAATATTTTTTAATCCCCACACTACCCTTATAATAACTATCAAGACAATTGAGAAAAAATATTATTCATCCTCCCCGACCTCACCAATAATCCCACCTCAGATTCCTTCACATTTCTCTCTCTCTCCCTCATATTCCTTCACAAGCTCATAGTGGGCTTCGACATAAAATGGAAACCGAGTTTTAATCGTCATGTCCCTAATCCAGTCGCCATTCTACAACTATGCGTGGGACGTAAATGCCTTATCTTCCAACTTGCTCATGCAAACTACATTCCAAATGACAGAGGAAACCATAAACTCTACATATCCAAATCTTTAAAAGCAACGATGGCTCCAATGGACAGATTGGCAGAACCCACGGCAAAAAGCTATCAAGATTTACATTCTAATCCCCTAGATGGCAAAAACAAGAAACCCCTAATAGTTTCCTCATCTCCTCTGCCTGAGCTCTATTTGCCATATAATGCAGCTCATGAGGTGACGGGGGAATCCGACTCTTGCCGATGCCATTGGTTGGTTTACCCACAAGAGTTTTCTTCGCAGAAACTTGTTGACTCCGCTTCGGCTTTTGTGCCTCTACCGTTGTAGGTGTCGTTGAAGATTTCTTCTCCTTTGAGGAAGATAAGAGGAGAGATGTTGATGAAGACTTCTTCTCTTTAGCAGGAGAGAAGGAAACCGAAGACTAGAACTTATCTTTACTATTCCCTCTTCTTCTCTTTTACTTCAATAGAGGAAGTCCTTCAAAAAGACCCATCTCTTCGAGCTCCTTCTGGAAGAGGACGACCTGGATGAAGAAGTAGAAATAGAAGGCGTGGTTCCCGTCGATGGAGTTTTGGCCTGTTTATTCTCAGAATCCTCCAGGTCTAGAGGATGAAGCTCGCCAGCATGTCGTACTTCCTGATATTCTTCCTCTTCGTGCCATTGGAACGGTGTATTTCTCAAAGGAGACAGAGATCTAGCCCTCTTGTGCAGAGATCCACTGCGTAACCTTAGATCTCTCCCTCTCGTCAACGACTCCTCGCATTTCTCGAACTCAGTTTCTCTCGACTCCTTACCTTACTCATCCTCGTCTTCAACTTCAAGATCCAGTAGCGGAGCTAAGATCTGAGGTCTCTACAAGTGAGAAGACAGCTTCATCGGTCGGATCTGGCCTTTCAAGAACAGCTCATCCGCAGAAAATCATGGATGCAACGG
Organism: Nelumbo nucifera; assembly: GCF_000365185.1. Next base: position 1,689,988 of record NW_010729098.1, read on the forward strand.
TGGTAGAAGTGTTAGAAGGAAACCTCGCAGAGAATTCGAACTCAAAAGATCCAGAGACAGAAAGGTTTTTTGAGGCTGAGATGAAAGCAGAAACAAAAGAAGCAGGAGTAGAGGACAGAACAAAATGCATTGGACTTGCAGGCGCGTTCTAGAAGTAGCCATTGGGACCGCGTCTAAGACTGCAACAGAGAGAAAGAGAGAGGGAGAGAGAGAGAAATGTGAAGGAATCTAAGGTGGGATTACTTGTGAGGTGGGGAAGATGAATAATGTTTTTCTCCCAATTTTCTGAATAGTTATTGTAAAGGGTAGTATGGGAATTAAAAAATATTGCAACAGCAAATTTTAACGGAAATCTAATGGAAGGGGATCTTTGTCTCACAGTCATAGTGTAGGGGGGTCTTTGTCGCAAAACAAAGTACAGGGGGTCTTTGTCACAGACCCCATAGTACACGGGGTCTTTGTAATTTATCCAAAAAGTAATGATATCAAATAAAAAATGTTTGACATTTTTATATTATGAAAAGAGAGCATTATTGTACCTATTTTTTTATACAATTTTGTATTCTTTTGATGATCAACTTTTTCCAAAGTTAAGGCATTGGAGCATAAGGTAGTTGGAGCATTTAATGATGGGACCCACACTTAGCATTGATTTTAAACAAACAATATGATTGTAAAACGGCATGTTTGCATTCATGAACCAAAAAGAGGATAAATATGCAGTGTACATGTTTGCGTTTGCATTGCAACCAAATGCAACCTTAAGGAAAGTGTGGGGGACATCTCTTTTCACACGCGCACATCGAGCCAAGCCGAAGCGTGGGCGTGGGCGCGTGATCGTTTTGTTTCTGACCAGTTTGACTTTTGAATTTCAAAGTTTTTTTTAAACATTTTCTTCTCATTCGTGTCTCTTCTTCTTTGTGTCTCTTCAAACAGGTGCACTATTCTAAAGAGACAACTCTTTGAAAAGACACTTCTACGTCCATTCGGGTGACTGAGAACACTTTATAAAAGGAGTGGTCGACCCAGAAAGACACAACAGTGCACACAACACAATTTGCTCTTTCTGTCGAGTGTCAATTTCTAAGCACCATTCTTGGTGGTTCACAGAGATCTGGTAAGCGAGTGCACGTCTACCAATGGCCTGTGGGTTATTTTATCTTGGCGACCAATTTATAATCAGTCGGCTGCACCATAGGGGGCAAATGCGGTGACCAAGTGGCATGACTCAGCCCTCCTTCTCTTTGCAATTTCTCAAATCTATAGTTCTGCAAGTTCTCGATTTGAAAAATGATTACCAATAAGTTTCATTCCGCCTTCTTTACTATTTTCCAACAATTTTAAAACCGCATCTATGGAACCTATCTCTGCTAACCCCATCATGAGGAACCGGATATTGTCAACAATTCTTGATTTCTCTAAGATTGAACCTTTCAATGGAACCAATTACAAGTGTTGGAGACAACGCCTTCTGTTTGCCTTAAAGCAGTTAAGGGTAGCCTTTGTTTTGACTGAACCAAACCCACTAAACATGGAGGAACTAGCCCGTTTTGTTGTTGCAGAGCACTGAATTGCGACTGACCATCTCTACAAAAACCATATCCTTAATTGCTTGTTTAATGAACTGTACAATGCCTATTCTTCCTTTAACTTTGCCTATGAAATTTGGATTGCATTGGACAACAAGTAATGCTCTGGAAAATGATGGGAATAAAAAACATGTGATTACTAATTTCCTGCATTTCACCATGAAAGAAGACATGGATGTATCTGCCCAAATAGATGAGATTCAAGTGCTTGTGGGGGAACTAGCAAAGGAAGGCATGATACTGCCAAATGAATTTATTGTCGGTTCTCTCATTGAAAAATTATCACATACATGGAATGATTTCAAAACAAGTATGAATCATAAGAGAAATGACACTATTTTGGACCAAGTAGTGGTCCGGATTAAAATAGAAAAAAAAAAGAATAGAACGAAAGATAAGGATGAGAAAAATCAAATTTCCAAAACCAATTTGGTATAGAATCTGAATGTAAAAAATGATTAGAAATTCAAGAAACAACAAAAGAAAGGAAAGTGCTTTGTATGTGGCAAACCCAGGTATTACAAGAAATACTGCCAATACTGAAAGAAGAAAGACTCTGGGAAACCAAAGGTCAATTTGACCGGTGATGTTATTGCAACCATGATAACTGAGGCAAACTTGGTTAACAAACTAAAGGAGTGGGTACTGGACACTAGCACATATATGGGGACCGCAGCTCCTTCTATGAGTACACAACTCAGTTTGAAGGAGAGCAAGTCTTCATGGGAAACTCACAAACTTCGAAGGTCGTCGGCAAAGGAAATGTGCTCCTAAAACTAACTTAAAAAAAAATCATAATACTGAATGATGTGTTGTATGTGCCAGAGATCATATGAAATTTGGTATCGGGAGCACTCCTCAACAAAATATGACTAAAGCTCACATTTGAAGCAAATAAGGTTGTGTTGACTAAAAATAATGCATTTATTGGAAAATGATACAATGTTGGTAGACTATTTGTATTAAACATTTATGATATTATTGTGAATAAGAATGCTTCTTTTTCTGCTTATATCATTGAATTATTTGATATTTGGCATGCTAGATTAGGACATCGTAGCGCTCCTTATTTAAAACGGTTATGTAAATTATGAGTTTTTAATGTTCCTATTGATTTTACAAATGAAAAATGCCAAGTGTGTATAGAAGCAAAATTCACTAAAAAACCTCATAAAAGTGTACAAAGAAAAGTTGAATTACTACAACTTATACACAGTGATCTGGTAAGCAAGTGCACACCTACCAATGGCCTATAGGTTGTTTTATCTTGGTGATTGATTTGCAATCACCCAGCTGCACCATAGGGGCAAATGTAGTTTTAAAGAGAGTGATCAAGTGGCACGACTCAACCCTCCTTCTCTCTAAAATTTCTCAAGTCTATAGTTCTGTAACACTACAATTCTACAAGTTCTTGGTTTGGAAAGTGATTACCGATAAGTTCCATTCTGCCTTCTTTACTATTTTCCAACACCCAAACCTGTCTCTATGATGCCAATAACATCGTTTGTTACAGACCAAACGGAATGGCAGCCGTCTAGATCAGAGATGGTATCTTGTAGCCTACATTCTTCAATGCCTTCAAGAGTTCGAGATTCAATCCGCTCTCTTCCCAATTCCACATAGGATGATGTAACTTTGACCCCTTATACGAAATATTGAAATCTTCCATAAAAATTCTCCAATCCCTCTCGGTTATCTCATCGAGCTTCTTCTCCAACTAGTGCCAATTGACCCTTGTATTAAAAGTATCATATAGATCTGCGGCCTCTTCTTTTAGACGCTACGCAGCGGCCTCCTCCGGTTTCTCCTCCAAACCCTCCTTTCTTCACATTTCCTCTCACATTTCTTTTTCATTCTTCACAACAAGATTTTTCTACTCACAACGGTCTATGCCGGCTCAAAACCCTCTGCCAAACAATAGTTGGGCCTCGTGAAGGTTTTGGTAAAGAGTATTCATGTCATGGGAGGTGCCTCAATGTTCTCTCAGTCAAATGAAAATCAAAACATCTCGCTTGGCTTAATAACCTGCTTCTTAGGTTTTTTGGTGCCCAGATATTGTTCTTTAATAGTTTCGAGTTCTTTCTCTCATTCTCTTTCAACTTGCTTTTCTAGTCGTGCTCGTTCATGGGATCTGTTATCTTCTTTGCATTCACGCTCGCGGTTGCGATGCTTCGACCCGTTCACAATCACAGTCCCAATCGTGGGAGCGGTGGTGGCAGTTGTCGCGGCTAGGAGAGTGGTTGGAAGATTTCCTAATGTTGTTGTTGTTGCTGCTGCTATTGGAGTAGTTGTTCGGTCCGATTTTGCTCGGTTATTTCTTCATCACGGTGTTGAAGGGCGAATTGTTTGTGTTAACCTCTGGTGAGGAAGACAGGTAGCCAGTCATCTCTCTCCAGTAGTCTCCCTTCAAGACTACTATTAAATTTAGGGCAACTATTAAATTGACATTTTTTGAAAGTTTGGGTACTGAACATTTTAAAGTTTAGGGACCAAAGTGACACTATGCCCAAAGTACAAGGTACTAATCTAGAAGTTGAGAGTTGATACTTGAGCTTGAGTTGAGAGAATGAGAAGATGGGAGTTGGGAGAGCCAAGTTTGAGTGATGTCTTGAAGTTGAGACTTGAGAACTTGAAATTTCAAATTTTTTGTTCTTGGGAGTCAAATTGTATTAGAGATTGTGCTTGAGTTGAGGGGCGGACCAAGTTAGAATAGAAGTTATCAAGAAAATAGAAAGTCAAACTGTATTAGAGAAAGAAGACTTAAATTTGTATATTTCAAGAAACCTTTTAATCTAAGTAAAAAAGGGCACCTAATTCTAATTGCAATTGGTTGCCTATTTGGTGTAAAAGACCATAGAAACTAGGATCCTTTGATTCTTTTCTTTAAACTTTTCCAAAAAAATTCCTTGTCTAGTTGTCTTACAATACTTGCCATTAATGTCATTCATAAGTAGAAGACTAGTAATTAAGTTAGGTTGTAACTAGGATAGAGACAACTTAGTTAAGTAGGAACTAAGTAGGTTGTAACTATTAAATATGAACTAACTACTAAGTCGGTTCGGTTTCGGTCGATTTCGGTTTTCACACATAAAAACCGAAACCAACTGAACCATCGATTTATGATTTTTTACAACCCGAAACCGACCGGTGCTGAAGAAAACCCGACCAACTCGGATTGGGTCGGTCCGGATTGGTCAGTTTGGTTGGGTTGGGTCTTCTTATGAACAGCCCTACTATGCAGTCATTGATCAGGTGGTGTTCAGTGGTGTAGTCAACCCACGAGATAATTGGTTTCGAACCACACCACACCACTTTAATGCATTCAATTATGGGGTGATGTTGTTGGAACCCACGCTCAAAAATATCAGCCACACCAATAACTCGTGGTGTGAATCATGCCACAGGACTACAGTCCCCTCTCTCTATTAATTATTTCACATTTATAGGAGTTTGCAACCCTAGTTTAATATTTCTAGATTGATTTTTTAATAATTATTTATCACTAATATTAGCTTTCTTACATATGCGTTTTATACTTTTATATTACTTCTAATTTTTTTAATTATTATCAATTTTTTTCAATTTATCCAGTAATTTTTTATTAATTTAGATTAGTCGTGGTTAAATTGACCACATGTTAAATTAATTTATATTATTAATTTGCTTTTTTCTTAAAAAAGAAAAAAATGTTATCGACGTAGATTATCTCACATTGTGTATCTAAGATACATGGAATAAGAAAAAAGGTATGACTTAAAACCACACTCTGCAAAACTCCTATGTAGGCATGGTGTGGTTCAAGTAACCCATTTTTGTCCATAATACAAAACACTTATTCTGCTATGGCATGGTGTGTTCTCAACCACACTACAAAACATTCCCTAACTCTATTGTTGTTGTTTAATTCAATATTTAACAGTTTGTCGTTGTTTGTTTATTCTTTTGTTGGTCTCATTTTTTTGGTGGGCAATTATTGGTCTCATTTAGGTATGTCATTTTTTTTCCATGAAACTAGGGTCTGTCCTGCCCTAAATAGGGTGGGTTTTCTCCAATCTTAAACAAAATTAAGGTAGGAAATGGCTTTACATATAATTCCCTGAACCCAACAGTAAATTAATAAAATACTCCTATATTTAATAATAATTTTTGAAATATCCTTAAGTTTCTCTCAAATTCCTAAAACCCTAGGATCCCATAATTCCATATCTAAAATACCCCAAATTATCATAATCTAGTTTGTAAAATACAACCAAATTCCCATAATATATCCTATTTCTAGAATACCCCCAAATTAGATGTATATTTAGATGGTTGCCATGGGGTGGGGAAATTTGGGGATTCCTCACCCTTGAACGGGGAATGAGTGCCTCACCCTAGATATGATTACTAGTTTCGCTATTATAATTTAAGCATTATTGCAATGGTGTCATTTGATAACACTTTTCAATCGTGAGGTCTAAAAATTTTGCTTTTCAAAAACTAGCATTTTGGGTTTAGATATGATTAAAGGTCTAAAACACAAATTCATATCTAAAAATGATAAGACATGGTTTTAGGTCTTACCAAAATTAGTTGCATTTTAGACATGATAAAATGATATTAATGCCCTCATTACTATCATATATTTAATAATAATAATAATAATAATAATAATAATAATTTTATAATATTAAAAAATATTATTTAATAATAATAAATATTAGTATCAAATATTTATTATTAATCAATAAGTAATATTTATTTAACAATAATAAAAATATTATTATTACAAAATAATGAATGGTATATCTTAATTTAAATAAATAATAATGTTTAGTATAATATTTATATAGTAATAGGAATATTTAATAATATGCTTATTAATAATAATTAAAATATTTTTATTATTAGTTAATAATAGTAAATTAATAGTTATTATTAGTTAAATAATAAGTAGTTATTTATTTTAGTAAATCATAATGTTTATTTATTAATAGACCTATTCATGGGCCGGGCTTTGTCTATGTATCAACAGAATACATTCAGGCCCGAGCCTGGGCCCAACCCTCACATAAAGCCCAAAGCTTAGGCCTAAGCCCGAGCCTGGTCAAAATTTTGAATTTTTTTCTTTTTTATTCAATAAAAGTGTTTTATTAAAACCCTCAAAACTCAAAAATAATAAAAGATCTCACTATTACTTGAAAAAAGAGAAGAGGAACAAAGAAAAAATATTGTATATATATTTTATTAAATAAAATATATTTTTATTATTTAATATATATTATAAAGTCGGGCTCAGGCTTTGTTGAGAAAGCCCAAGCCCAAGCCCGCAGGCCTAAAATTATGTCCACGCCCTAACTGGTCGTGCCGTCAAGCTACCCAGCCTAAAATTATGTCTACTCCTAAGGGTAAAATAGTAAACTTCATAGTTTCAAATGTCAGAGAATTGCTTAAACTCAAATGGTTTTATCCTTTCAAAGCTTTTAAAAGCAGAAAATTACTTCTACTTCTTTTCAGATTTCAAAATCAACTAATAGATTTTTAACTTTTCAAACATCAGGCTTCAAATTTATCAGATGCCACCAAAATTTTAGCCTTTTGGGTTAAGAAAAAGTGTATTGTAATAACTCAAAACAAGCTACAAAAAACTTGATTGGGTGCCATCTGCTTAAAACTATAAAACATGAATTGTCAATCACACAACAATGGATCATGGTGGATTCAACCATACCAAGCCTCTACAAGAGACCCCAGTAGGAAGCATGGTTTTCAAAATCGGACCGGACGGTCAGTCAGACTGGAAAAACTGGGAACTGGTCAGGTGATTGATTCCGTTTTACCCAAAAACCGTTGATTTGGTCAACAAACCGCTGACCCGGGCAGTCGAACCGTCAAGCCATTCAATGATTTGGTCATTTTTTTATTCTTTTGTCAGAACGGGTTGTCTATTCAGTTCAAATGGTCGGACCATTTGACCCGAGAACTGGACCCTGACCGATTTGTTGTTCGATTAAAAACCTTGGTAGGAAGACCCTCTTTCTTAAATGAATTAGACAATTAAGCATTGGAAACTAATCATGTTTGCCTCAAAACTTTTTAAATACTAAATCATCATCAATTCCATAAAAAACCCTAAAAACACTTTTTTTTTAGTTACAGAAGGATGAACCAATAGGGAGGAAGCCATGAATCTAGATCTGCTCCTCACACCAACCTCACAGAATGTCCTAACCGCACATCAGGAACATTTCCCACACTCATATATTATTATTTATGGGAGATGCTTCCAATACATGGTGAGATGTAATATGAGGCCGGTATGAGGAGCACTCTCTGTGAAGAGAAAATCCCAATTTGCATTTCAAGTTGAAAACTGTGTTTTTTTTCCCTCTCAGTATTATATATTATAGATTACAAGGATTAGCGAGCGGGGACTGTTGGCAATAAGTTTAGATCTCCTGAAATTAAAACCTGTATGAATACTTAAGGCTTTGTTCGTTTACAAATTGGTCACTTACCTCACATACCTGGGTAATTTCACTTATCCATGTTTTTTTGATTCCCAAGTAATATAATGACTTCTTTTACCTATAAAAAACCAATATTAAAATGGACAAACTCGTCCCATTATATTTTATAAACTTTTCTCATAGGTAGAAAATCTATTTATGACTTGAGAGATTGATAAGTTTTACCGAGGTAAATGAACTAACTTATCGTGGGGCTCAATACTTATTGGAAAAAGAACACTATCTAGTCAATAGAAAAGTGATACTCAATTACCAACTCCTCTCCCCCTATTTATTGGTAATGGGGCCTGAAAACACAATATCCAACCATACATTGAAAAATCTTTCCATAGTTAAATGTCAAGTTAATGAGGAGATATTTTCAATGTGTGGCTTTTCATAGTGTTTAGGATCAATAAGGTGTTCCTGAAGTCCACTAAGAGGGAAAGTTTTCACTGGTGCCTCCATATTGGGAGGAAAATAAGTGACCATCTCAACTACTGGATCATTGATATGCAGACATGGTTGGTGAAGATGATTTGTAACTGAAAGAGTGAAATATAAGCTCTATTTGCTTGTACTGCTGTGCACAGAATGAAGGAAAATGAATATTTTTCAGAAATTATTTTTTACTATATACGTTTGCATGTAAAATGATTGTCACAAATGAACATTCTCCAAAAAGAGAGTAGTAATTGTGCATAAATTATGTTCCTCCTAAATATTCGAGATGTTTGTTTGGTCCCCTCAATTCATGTAATTGCAATAATTGGACATTTCTCAATCTTTGAAATTTAGGTGATGTTTGGCATCTGATTCTTCCTTAGGCTTGGGTTGGAAGAAGCACAAATGCAAATATGTAGGTAGAGTGCAAAACCTTATACTTTGTATATATTTGTATTGTACATATTTGCATTTGTACTCTTTCCAAATTGAGCCTTAATGCTGAATTTTGAAAAATCAGTAAATTTTGTTATTTGGTATTATTTATGCCATGTAAGCCAATTTTTGAGAAATTGGCATTGAATCAATTTGGTACTGATTCTCAAGAGCAAATTACTTTTGTAATAGAATTATTATTCAATGTCATGACATCCTCAAAAAATCAAAATCAGTCAGAAATCAAAAAAATCACTACAAAAAAGCGACTCCTGAAAAATGCTCATTTCAAAAATCAAATTTTAGACGATTTCTTGAAAATCACCAAAATCGGCCAATTAGACAAAAAATTCAACATCAATTCCTCTAATGCTGATGTAACTCCAACATAAACATAACAGTGATTTTCAAGAAATCATTATCAATGCCAAACATTACCTTAATTTCTAAATTAAGTGAAACGCCTTGGAAATGAAAATGAAGAAAATATCTCTTTCCAGGCAAGCCATTTCTTTTCTTTAATCAGTTTTACACGCAACCAAATGTTATTGGCCTGCAATATGTGGTTTTATTTGCTTGAATTGTGATTCATAATTTCTCTCTCTCTTGCTTCAACCAATTAGCATTTCGATTTCTTCTCTTCTTTTTTACAGTCAAAATGGACGAAAATGGGTGAAAAGGTTGAAGCATACAAAGAATTAAAGGAAAATTGAACCAACAAATTGTTTCCTGATTTTCACCTTCAGTAAGTACACAATACAGAGAAAAATAAATGTTCCTAATTATCCAAACAATGCCTTATAAATAACCTCTCTATAGTCTAAACTCTATACTAAGGTCATGTTTTGATATTGTCCTCTTTTCTCAAATAGCCAACTGGCTAAGGCTATGTAACCTATGTTATGGATGGTCTCAAAGGGCTGCTGATTCTCTCCATAGAAAGAAGCTTATCAAAAACCCGTATCACCCCCATTTCTTCAGCTGGCTGGGGCAAGAAAACAAAGTAGACACTAGACAAGAATCAAAAGATCCGGAAATTAAAATCAACCTACTCTATACCCATTTGTTGGATTTGGATTATCTCAAGGGTCCATATTTCAAAGTGGATTTAATTGCATACGTACAGAAAATCTCGAGGTAAGTTCGGATCTGCAATTCCCGTATGATCCTACCCGAATGTGCAAATGAAGTAAATACGGATTCAACATGCTAAATCTAGATCCATATCGAAAATGGGGAGATAAATACGTGTGTGAGTTTAATCCTGCACTGCTGGACACATCTCTCTGACCCATTTTTTTGCGTTCACATGGGAACCCCAAGTCAATTAATCAAATTCCATTAAAAACTGATTTCCAAATGCCAATTCCATTCCAAGCAGAGTGATCCGATGACCAAAGACTCCAAAGTCCAAACAGTACTGCAATAAAAATCTAATGTCCAAATGACAATTCCAGGTCTTTAATTGGGAGTTTAGATTTGCGCCCCACAATGTTGCACAGCATATCTCCGTACATCTCTCGATGATAGTATCAGAAACGATAATGTTATTATGGGGGAGATGTTCTCAATACACAATGAGAATGTGCTATGGAACATTGTGGGGCATTTCCTTGTGAGGCGCAGATTCGAACTCTCTAATTGGTTGCATCAGAGACCTGGGATCAAATCCCGTAGACAGTAGGGTTGAGGTAAAGGGGATGGGGGATGGGTATGGCCGTCAATGCATTGGGTCCGACCCGATGGACCAGAACCGGTTGGATCGGCTTTGGGTCCTGATTACTATCGGGTCTGTTGGGTCAGACCTGATTGTTCTGGGAACCAATCGGTTCAGTTCCGGGTCGACTAATTATAGACTTTATCATGTCTGGGTCCGAGTCCGAGTACTCAACCTTTTTATGTTGGCTCGATTTCTGTTTCACCTGGTTCCGACTCAGACCCAACCCATAGGATGGATTTGCGCTGTATTGCCCTTTCAAGCAAAAAAAGAAGAAGAAATAAATAAATAAACCTAATGCCATAAAAATGGTCTGCAAAGTCCAATTCCACGAGCACAGTAATCAATAAACTGAAGAGTAGGGGTTTAATCGAGATTCAATGAATCAAAGCCGAGTTTTGGGTGACTTGAACTCCAGCTTGACTCAAAAAATTCAGAGCTCGAAACTCAATTTGAGCTCGACCGAGTTTTTGAGTTTCATATTAGAATTCGACTCGAGTCGATATCCATGAAATACCCGTTCTCGAGTAGGCTCAAGTCGATTATAAATAAATTGTATATTAAAAATTATAAACAAATTAATATTTAAAATATTATAAATAAAATATATCATTATATATTAAAATTATAAATAAATCCATACTATAAAATATTATAAAAAAATTATAAAATTTGGTTATAAATTTATTTGTTTATATTATAAATAAATTGCTATCAAAAAATTAATATTTATTTATATTATAAATAAAATATTTAAAAATAATATATTAGAAACTTAATTAGGCTTGCAAGCTATTCGAGCCTAATATTACAAAGCTCAAACTCAATAACTCGGCTTGACCAATTAACTACTCGATTCAAGTCAAGTTCGACTCTAATCAATAATTTCTGGGCTGAATTCGAGTATTTAGAGAACTGAAACCAAGTAATTCTTGAGTTGGCTCAGTTAGCTTACACCTAGGGAAGACTTTTTTTTTTTTTAAATGACACCCTCCTCAATATTAAAGTTAGAGGTGTAAACGGATCGAATTCAAACCGGATCATGCAATATCCGTATTTAAATTCGATTAAAAAAATCGATATTCGAATTTAATTTTGATTAAATATTCGAATATTTGATTCAATTCAAGATTTTAAATTCAACCAGTTAATTGCTTTAGGTAATTAATAAATGTATAGAATAAATTTTTGTTTATATAAAATATATAAATCATTTATATAATATAAATATTATATATAAATTATATAAAATGTTTAAATATTATATATAAGAATTAAATAATCGATTCGAATATTTATCGAGTCAAGTCAGGTCATATTTGAATTTGATTTGATTATTTAAAACGGTATAAATAAATAAGATATCCAAATTCGATCGATTGTCGTATTCAAATTATCTTAATTCAATACAACTATATTGGATCTTAAATTCGAAATCAACTTTCTGAATTGTTAGGGTTCGATCATCATCATTCATCAATGAAGTGGAGGAATTTGAAAAGTAGAATTGGGACCATTTCCTTCATTAGGTATTGGTTTTGTCATTGCTCTAATTGTTGATACACCCAAACTACCCATCAACACCTTTACCAAAAAAAAGGGAAATTGTCCAAAACCCACTATCACTTTTTATGAATTCACTTAAATTCACCACAACTTTTCAAACGTCAAGGGAACCCCATGTTAGTGAGTTTTATTTTCAAAAACTCACATTCTGTTAGTGCACTGTTAATGTTTCTTAACATAAATGGCCATGTCAGCATAAATAACATTTTTCATGACCAAATTACCCTTGAATGGTGAGTTAGGGGAAAATGGTCATTTAGGTTAGGTTAGACCGAAACTCTCTCTCTCTCTCTCTCTCTCTCTGCCTCTCTCACTTAGATCTGGCCACCGCACCACCTTCTCTCACTCAGATCTTGAAGGTAGTTACTGCATCACCCTCTTTCTTGCTTATATCTTGCCACCACCATAGTACCTTCTCTCTCATTCTTGAAGGTAGTTGCACCACCCTCTCTCTTGCTCAGATCTTGACGCCACACCATCCTCTTCAGATATTGTCACTGCACCACCTTCTCTCTTGCTTAGATCTTGCTGCCGCACCACCATCTCTCTCGCTTAGATCTTGAAGGTAGTCGCCACGCCACCCTCTCTCTTGCTTAGATCTTGCTACCGTCATAGCACCCTCTCTCTCTCTCTCTCTCTCTCTTGTTCAAATCTTGAAGATAGCCACTGTACCACCCTCTCTCTCTCGTTCGAAGGTCGTTGCTGCACACATCTATTGTTTGAAGATCTACTGGTTTGAAGATTTGAAAGAAGACAATCATAAATTTCAAAGATTTTTTATGTTTTGAAACATTTGCAATGTATTCTTTTGAATATGGAATGTAAATCCCATCGAGGGTTCTACAAATTTATGCAAAAAAATATTTTTGTAATTGTTTATCTGATTGTTTGAAATATTTTTTGAAATTTTATTGCAACAATCTTTGGATTTAATGTCTAATTTTTGTTTATTTTTTGAAAAATTTTATCTAGTTTATTTGTAATTTTTTATTTTTTCTAAAATATATAATTAAAAAATCTTTTTTTGTTGCTTTTTTAGTTGATATTTTTAAACTTTTATCATTTTATGTATTTTTGTGTAGATTTTTATTATCTTTTTGAAAATTTTGTCACTTTCTTGTGTGCTTTTTTTTTTAATTTTTAACTTTTTTCTATAATGTATAATTTTTTAATTTTTATCATTTTATGTATATTTGCAATTTCTGTTTTTATCCAATCTTTATATTTTTCGAGTTTCTTTTGTCTTTTTCAGTTTTCAACTTTCTTTTTTTTGCATTTCTAGTGTTTTGTTATAATTTCCATTTTTTCTAATATATGTTTTTGTACATTTTTCTATTTTCTACAATCTATAAAATTTTCTATATTTTTTGTTATTTATTTGCAATTTCTGTGTTTTTCTACAATTTTTATTTTCTGATTTTGTTTTCAATTTTTATAGTTTTTTTGTAATTTCTGTTTTTTTATGTATTTTATGTTTGAAAATATTTTTTGAACATTTTCTTTTTTTCATGGTTTTGTAATTAAAATATTAAAATATATAAGTATATATTTTATATTTTTGTATGAAAGGTAAAATGGTAATGTATTAACTCTCATTAGTATATTTAACATCAAGTTAATAACATGATAAATTTTAGACGTTTAAAAAATTATAATAAATTTAAGAAAATTCATAAAAAGTGATGATGGGTTTTGGACAATTTAAGAAAACAAAAACTAGCTATCAACACTAACGATGAATGAGAAGAAGACTTAACGTTACGGACACCCGCCGGACTGTTGAAGTAGTTGTGGCAATCAAAGACCTTTGTTATAGAAAGGTACTTACTCACTCCAATGCTCCCACTCATAATATTCTAGATTTGTGGGTGAGTTTTAATTGATCAGAATTCTTTCATAGATTTCCCTGCTTTAAATATACAAGTGGCAAAGCACCTTTGGTGCACCTGGTTTATTAACACTGGACAGGAAAGTGGGGTCCGCTTTCCGTATGTTTTTTTTATCTGCCGATCTGCGTGCGTGGAAGCGGGAATAGGATACTCATATCCCTTACCCTTTATTAGATTTTCATTTTTCAAGGTATATTTACTTTTTATATTTTTTCAAGGAATCGTCATTATTAAAAAATAGTGATTGATTAGGGTACCGGTACCCCCCTGATTTTTGACAATACAATAATGGTACACCTAAGTAGAGCAGCTATCCATATAGGACCGTGCCGGTCTAACCAGATTTCCATGAATGGACTCTTGGGCCGAGGCCCGGCTCCTTGTATTGGCGCTTGGCGGGCGCCGGGCGGATTAGCTTAGCTGATTCGGTGAAGTTGGCAGTTGGGTTGGGTCACTCTCACTCTTACCAGGGGCATGGAGTGTGAATACAACGGGACCCACGTGTTCACATCCCATTGGAAACCCTACGCATTAAATTTTCTTTTTAACCTCTTGCCTTGTTTTTGTAAATCTTATATATATCTTAGTAGGACCAAACGGAAACGGTAGGTCCCACAGGTAGGGTAGAAGTACGTAGAACCGTAGAAGTTACTGAGCCCGAACCACACTGCAGAAGTGCAGATAAATAAATAAACTAAATTCAGATTATTGTCTTATAAACAAATTAAAAGCGTCCCTTTCAAGTTTGGGGTCTATATTTTGGCAAAATACTTTGGGGGTAGCGAGCGAGGATGGACGAATTGTATAAAGGTGACACATAGGGAGCTTTGCATGCTGAACCAAGTGCGAAGCGGCCACGCATATCTGCCCATACCTCCAGTCCATCCTCGTCATCCTTTGCATGCTTCTCAACGTCCTCTCCCACTCCCACCTCCTCCATCATCTCTCTCTTTCTCTCTCCTCTTTATATCTCACCTTATTCCATTTCCCTTTTCTTTCTCCATCACAACAATATTCTTCCTCTTTCTTTTAACCTTCGATGGCCGATCTCGTCTAGACTCTAGAGAGGAGAGATACTTCATACTTTCTTAATTTTCATATTACTCTAAGTTAACAAGGATGTCGAGTCTGTGTGCAGAAAACCACCAGTCGTTCCTTTCCGGGAAGAAAGGTCTCGGAGATATCGACGCGCAATCCGGGAAGCTCCTCAGTCGGCGGGTCAAGCTAACCGTCTCGTCTGACACTAGTCCTGATCTCTTCGGAGATGCTATGGAAAAGCCCAGTTTTGAAGAAACTCATCATCTCGTGCACAAATTCTTGCCTTACAATGGTGGGGACGATGATGATTCCGATCCCTACTCAAATGATGAGTTCCGTATGTACGAATTCAAGGTGCGTCGGTGCATGCGCAGTCGTAGCCATGACTGGACTGATTGCCCCTTTGCTCACCCCGGCGAGAAGGCACGACGCAGGGACCCCCGCCGTTTTCATTACTCCGGTAATGTCTGCACGGATTTCCGTCGCGGTGGGTGCCGCCGCGGCGATGCTTGTGAGTTCGCTCATGGGGTCTTTGAGTGCTGGCTTCACCCGGCCAGGTACAGGACTCAAGCCTGTAAAGATGGTAAGAACTGTAAAAGAAAGGTTTGCTTCTTCGCTCATACATCTCGTCAGCTGCGTGTGTTGCCTCTTCGTTCCGTCGAAACTCAGACGTCCCCCTCTCCCACTGTTACCTCACCTCTGGGCCACGACAAATACCCAATTTCCGTCTTTTCTGATGCCAATTCTAACCACTGTTGCGTTTTCTGTCACTCCGCTGCTTCATCCCCGACTTCTACTTTGAAGGATTTCTCTCATTTATCTCCTCCATTGTCACCGACACTTTCTCCTCCACTCTCCCCTGACGGCAGCCTCGGAAACGAGGGATCGATGCGCGGTTTCTCTCCGCTCTCTCGATATAATGAACATATTGATCCAATTGCTTTGAACCAATTTCTTCTTGGGCCTTTAAATTACAAGGGTGCTCTTTCAGAGCTTGTGAGTTCCATGGAAGCCATGGATCTCAGTTCGACTTCTCCAACCTGTGTAAACAATAGATACCTTTCATCCTCAGCCAACTTCGAGGAGCAGCAACAGTTCGTTCTCTCACCTTCAAACCCACAATCATCTTTTGGGTCAGGAAATTACTTTAACGAAGATTGTCTGAGCAACGGTTTCACAGACGAAAAAACCAACAACAATGGTCGCTGTTATCCCGATCTGGACTGGGTGAACGAGCTGGTGATGTAGATGACGACAGATGATCATCAAGTCATGGTGTACAAAGGGTCGTAAATATATACAGCATATATATATATATATATGCCATTGGTGATCAACTGATCATTGTTTCTGGTATCAATTTTCTTTTGGGGTCAATATGTATCAAGCTCTCGAACTTAACATCTTCGAGTGTCTGTTTGTAATTTTGTTCGTTTGCTTCTCTGGTCGTTTGTCTTTCGCTTTGTTGTTTGGTGGAATAAGCATATCAGCCCCACTGAAGATGTAACCTAGCTACATGTTTAGACTATTGTGCTCTTATGGTGCTTAATATTTGTTTAATGATGCCTCTCAACAAACTTGATACTTGCACTACATGCAATGCATCTTATACGAGTCATGACTTGACACGTGGCAAACATGCAAAGTGGGTGAGAGTCCAATTTGGAATGACAACTCAGACGTAGGACATGCGGGTATAATTACTATTTTGGTCTACTACTCACTTCAGAGTCGTTCCAATTTGCAAATTGGAATTTACAGTTGTGGTCCAGGGTTCCAGTTTCAGAAATGACCTAGCCATGCACATTGTATGATCAGAAGGGCTATTACTGAATGTTGGTCCCGGCTAAGCTATTGGGAGGGATGAATTAGAAGTTAACAGGCCTAAACTTGTTCGTTTTCCAACATTAAAATGATCAGTACTCGATATGTAAAGGACTATTGCTCAATGTTGTATTAGTTTAGGTCCAGCGACTAGGAACTAAAGCTCATGTTCTTGACCCTGCAGGGATTTGAATTCAAGGGTTGGTTGCAGTATTGCAGCTAGGTGACTGATGGGTGATGAGGTAGCTAGGTTGGTAGGTGGATTCTAAGCCAGAGAGTTGATAACTTGGTGGGCCAGTCTCGGTCTCGTAATACAATTATTGGGATGGGTGTGTAGAAAAACTGAAAAAGGAGGGATGGGAGGAGCAGAGGTGGTGTTGGACTGTTGGGGGTGGAGGAAGCAAGGACGATATTGGTGGTGTGTTGGGCACGTAGGGATTATTAAAGGAGATGATGTGGGCTTGTGGATAAGGATGGTGGACTTATTCTCAAGGGGTGTCCCTCTTTTCTCGGGCATTGACTTCAGTGATAAAAACCAAATTAACTTGAAAGCTAACTTTTACAGAATGATCCATCCAGATTTGGGATTCTGGAGACTAAAAAACATTAAACACCGTTTGACCCTTTGAGGGTAGGAGTCCATTACAGATGGAACAGGTCATGTCTGAATTGGTTCAATTCAACATCCTGGTAGTATAGTAGGAGTGTAGTGTAGTATAATCACACATTACACGAGTGAGCGAGATGCCATTGGCAATTTTGACACGAGGAGAGAAAGAGAGAGAGCGGACAATGGCTTGTTTGGAAAGAAAACAAGTTGAATTTTGTGATGTGGCAAACTGCACTTTGAATTCATGTCCCTGAACAGTACAACAGTGATGGGACATGTTTTAATTCGTATTTTGTCCTTAATTTTTGAGGAATGAGGATACCGACGAGTATGTGACGCACTTCTTTGGTGTAGTGTAACTCTTTCTTATAAATAATTTATTTTTAATTTGATCGGATTTGATCAAGCTCGATGAGGGCCCTGTTTGGGATCATGTAGTTGGGGGTGGAGCCCATCATAGAAAGAAGACAAAAAGAAGATAAGGGCGAATAATAAAATGATCCTTAATCAGCTTTGAACCGACAATAGATGAACATAACATCTTTATTTTTACTGCCATTGGAGAAATGAATTTATATGGTCTTAATCCCCTCTCCCCAAAATTAATGCTTATGGAGGAGGGTGATTTGACATGACTTAGCATAATCAACAACTCAGCATGAAAGTCTAGCTGCGACTGAGTAACGAGCTCGTTAAGATCCTCGCAAAACAGTTCGCTACTCACTACAGCGCAAGCTCAAGAACCCCAATATGTTGAAAGGGAATACTCCAAATCAAGTCTATCCCAGCTCGTGAGCTCGGATAACTAGCTCGCTCCAATACTTAGGCAAGGGGACTGCCCCAAAGGCAACTTCAGGCAGAATCACCTCGGAACACCTCCAAGAGCTCGCTACAAGGCAGTTCGCTACTAAGCGACGCAGTGTTTTCAGGAAACTTCTTATCTGACGAGACCATACCCGTTAGACTGCACCACATTTCTTGACTAACGGCGTAGTCCCTGCCAGCCCAGCAAACTGCACCCACGTCTCTTGACAAGTGGTGGCGTGCCTGTCCTTTCCGAGTCGTGTCTCTCATCCGATTGGGTAGTACTCTGCAACGGTTACTTGTGCAGCCCTGGAAAATAATGGCTGCGACAGAAGGCCAGTGGCGGTTACGCCCAATTTGACAAGGACATGTGTATTTAAAGGCCCCAGTGATGAAGGGGCAAGGGATCTGAATTGATCTTGGATTAATCTTGAACTTTAACTGATCTAGTGCGACTTGCACTCTTAGCTCTCTCTGCATTCCTTACAACTCTCTCAAGTGTTCTAACTTAAGCATCAGAGTATTCCCACCAGGCAAGTCCCCCGGGAATCCTTCATCTTCCTCTTCTCAGGTACCGTCCGTCGCCAGTTAGGAGTGCCCGAATTGCGCAACATCATTTGGCGCCGTCTGTGGGAATCGCTTCAAAAAAGCCTTCCTCTAATTTCTGCAACTTTCTCTAAGAACTCAACATTCATGGCTTCCTTTAGCAATGCCGGGCGTGGTGCCGACCAGAACGTTTCTGGGGAACAACCTCAGCTCCCCACTGTCTACAATGGACAGTTCACTGTCCCCCTCTCTGTGGACGGAATTCCCAGCTCGAACGTGCCTCACACGGTGACACCTGTGAACGCTCCACTCCCTTCCACGGTTGGAGCAACCTTCACTGAACCTTCCATTGTTCCCCTAGTGACCAACCAAAACCAGTTGGAAGACCTGGTGCAGTGCATGTGAGCTATGCAAGTTCAAATGCAACAGTTTCAGCAGTTTCAACTCTATCAGCAGCAAGTGTTGCATCAAGTTTCTCAGTACCAGTACTAATAGCAGTTCCCATCACTGCCTCAAGCCTAGCAGCCGCTTCCTCCTCAGCACCCGGCCACAAAGCAAGCCAAGGCCTCCCGTCCGAGCGA
Source organism: Nelumbo nucifera (assembly GCF_000365185.1). Next base: position 1,709,519 of record NW_010729098.1, read on the forward strand.
ACGTCCTCGTCGGGGAGAGGCCTCTCAAACCCAGAATCCTTCCAAGAGCCAAGCCTCGTTTCACGGAAGGAAGGAGAGACCAGTCACCCCCGCCTCGCAACCTGCAGGCAAGTTGGGGGCCTCCCAACTGGTCAAGCCCGCACCACCCCAGTACTCTCACTTTGAGTTCTCGCTTGCAGAAAACCAGTTTGAGGTCCTAGCCGCAGACTACAGGCAGGGCCCTTCGATTCACAGCTATCATCAGCAGTCCGAGCCCATTGAGCTCGGTAATACTGAAGCAAGCAGCACCAACGTCGAGCCGACGTCGCAACAACAGAGGCGCCGACGAGCTCGCCGAACTGCTACCCGCGTCCTTTCAGTTCCTTCCCCTCTGTCGCCAGAACTTCTTGTTGTTCCTATGACAAAGGACTTCAAGCTCCCTCCTCTGGATAAGTATGACGGATCTTTTGATCTGAATGACCGTGTGGATGCCTTTCAGTCCCAGATGCACTTGGCAAGGGCCAGTGAATCCTGTATGTGTGTGGCTTTCTCCACCACCTTCAAAGGAGTGGCCTGCACTTGGTACTGGAACCTCGCGCCCGAATCGATAAGAAGTTGGGCACAGTTCGTGCAAGTCTTCACTTCCCATTTCGTCACCAGCAAGAGGTGCCCAAGAACTCAGGAGAGCCTCCTTGGCATAGTTCGGAAGGAAGGGGAGTCCATTCGGAGTTACATCAAGCGGTTCAATGACGCTTGTTTACAAATACCCGATCTAGACCCCGCAGTTCATCTCACCGCGGCCAAGTGAGGCACTACCCACAAAGAATTCAAGTGGCAGGTGGTTGTTAATCAGCCAAAGACTGTGACCGAATTTCTCAAACTCGCGGATCAATTTATAGGGACAGAGGAGGAGATCAACCAGAAGGGCCTGAGTGCGCCCGAGAAGAGAAAAAGGGAAGGTGAGCCCTTGATTCAAGGGGATGGTAAGAAGATGAAAGACCAAGCTCAAGGGGCAAGGCTGAGTCAGCCTTTCCGAGCCCCAACAGTAGAGAGGACGGACTACACGCCCCTGAACGCGAAGAGGGCCGAGATCCTCATGGCGATCAAGGACGCCTCGTATGTGAAGTGGCCACCTCGGCTAAAGGTAGATCCTAATGTAAGAAATAAAAATTTGTATTGTACTTTCCATAAAGACCACGGTCATAGTACCAAAAATTGTAAAAACCTCCGCGACGAGATAGAAAAGCTCATCCATCGTGGATACTTGAGAAATTTTGTACAAAATAATAATAATAATAAAGCAGGTCGGCAGGGGGAACATAGTAGAGATGCTCCCGAATCCAACAGGCAAGCAGAACAACCGCAGAGGCAGCCCCCTGAAGAGAGACCAGTTCGGGGGACCATCCACGTGATTGTCGAAGGTTCGGTTGTGGCGGGTTGTACCTCAACTGCAGCTCGGACATCAGCTCGCGAGGCCGCCAGGGAAGAACAAAATCCCTCGAAGCGGCCAAGGACGGAAGACCCAATCTTCTTCATAGAGGACGACGCGCACGGGGTCCACTACCCCCATGATGACACACTCATCATAAAGATAAAGATTAATGACTTTGAAGTTAGGCGTGTCTTTGTCGAGTCGGGTAGCTCGGCGGACATCCTTTTCAAAGCGGCATTCAACTAGCTCCAACTCCAAGAAAGCGACCTGAGGCCCGCGAATACTCCCTTGGTAGGCTTCAGCGTAGAGAAAGTCAGGCCCCTAGGAAGGATTACAGTACGTGTGGAAGCTGGCACCTGGCCTAGCATAGTGAGGCTCAACCACAACTTCTTAGTGGTCGCAACCCCCTCCCCGTACAATGCCATAGTAGGTCAGCCAATCACCCATGCCCTACGAGCTATGGTCTCCACTTACTATTTGGCAATGAAGTTCCCCACGGACTTCGGAATCGGGATAGCGCGAGGTGACCAGCTTGAGTCTCGCAAATGCTACGTTGCCGCCCTCAAAGGGAAAGCCAAGGTGGCCGACGACCTCGAGCTAGAGCGACCTACGGAGCAGTAAGAGGAGCGAGTTGCACCTAGAGAAGAGATTGTCTCCATCCCGGCATCGACAGAGGACCTAGCCCAGACACTTCAGATCGATGCTTCCACTCGGGAGCCTCTGCGATCTCAACTGGTACGCTTCCTACTTGAAAATTTAGATGTTTTCGCGTGTTTTGCGGCAGAGATGCCCAACATAGACCCTAGCATCATAACTCATAAGCATAATATTGATCCTATAGTAAGGCCCGTTAGACAGAAGAAACGCAACTTAGCCCCAGAGCGGTGAAGGGCAGTCGACGAGGAGGTCGGGAAGATCCTTGCAGCTAATTTTATCAGGGAAGTCCATTACCTGAGCTGGGTGGCCAATTCCGTTCTGGTAAAAAAGGCTAACGGTAAATGGCGCATGTGCGTCGACTACACCGACCGGAACCGAGCTTGCCCAAAGGACTGCTTCCCACTCCCCAGGATCGACCGTCTGGTGGACGCGACCTCAGGGCATGAGTTGCTGAGTTTTCTATATGCCTATTCGGGTTACAACCAGATCAAGATGGACCCAACTGATGAAGAAAAGACTGCCTTCATAACCAAGCTTGGCCTGTACTGTTACAAGGTCTTGCCCTTTGGGCTAAAGAATGTCGGGGCAACCTTTCAGAGACTTGTAAATAAATTGTTTGAGCTACTGATTGGCGGAAAAATAGAATGTTATGTAGACGACATGGTCGTCAAAACCCAATTTTCGTATGATTTAATACAAGACCTGCATTCAGTTTTTGAAATTTTGCGTAGATTTAACATGAAATTGAACCCGAATAAGTGTGTCTTTGGTGTCACCTTGGGTAAATTTCTAGGGCACATCGTTAACCAACGTGGAATTGAGGCCAACCCGGACAAAATAAAGGTCATCCTAGACATTAAACCACCCCGAAAACTTAAGGAGGTTCAGAGGCTGAATGGCCAAATAGCTGCTCTGAGCCGCCTCATGTCCAAGTCGGCAGACCGCTGCCTACCTTTCTTTAAAGCAATTAAAAGCAAAGGTTTTGAATGGACCAAAGAGTGCCAGGTCGCATTCGATGAGCTCAAAAAGTACCTCGCTAGTATACTGATTTTAACCCGACCCAAGGAGGGTGATGTTTTAGAGCTGTACCTCTCGGCAAGTGAAGAGGTGGTCAACTCGGTACTGATAAAAGAAGTAGATCGGGTCCAACGACCTATCTACTATGTTAGTAAAGTGTTGTAGGGAGTAGAGACGAGATATGCAGAGATAGAAAAGTTGGCCTATGCACTAGTTATTGCAGCCCAGAAGCTTCGTTCGTACTTCCAAGCTCACACTGTCATCGTCCTCACCAACAAACCTCCGAGGCAAGTTCTGCTCAAGCCCGAGGTTTTCGGTAAACTGACAAAGTTGGTCATTGAACTCAGCGAGTACGACCTCCAATACAAGTTACGAACTGCTATCAAGGCCCAAGCCTTAGCAGATTTCATTGCGGAATGCACTTTTAGCTCCGAAGTCCCCAGGCCGGTTGAGCTCGAGCACCGTGAGGTAGCAACCAGTGCAACATCTCTCCTAATTAGACCAAGCGCGAACTGGGACGAGGAGCCCTGGATCCTTCACGTAGATGGCTCCTCAAACCAGCAGGGCAGCGGAGCCAGAATCGTTCTGTACGGCCCAAGCGGCACAAAACTAGAGTACGCACTACGCTTTGAGTTCGCGGCATCCAACAATGAAGCGGAGTACGAGGCGTTAATAGCTGGGCTGACTCTAGCCAAAGAAGTAAAAGCCAAGCATATCGTGCTCCGCGACACTAATGAGGGCTTGTGCGGCGAACACTTGGGGGGCAGGGCCCTCGCCCAAAAAGCATACGACAGGGGTACTACTGTCCAACAATGAAAGCAGATGTGATCGAGCTCGTTAGAAAGTGTGACAAGTGTCAGAAGCAAGCCAATATCCACCATCAACCTACCGCCGACCTGAAGTATCTCACCAGTCCGTGGCCTTTCGCACGGTGGGGGATCGATATACTCAGACCGTTTCTACCAACAACAGGCTAGAGGAGGTTCTTAGTGGTACTAGTTGATTATTTCACTAAGTGGGTAGAAGTTGAACCTCTCGTAACAATCACAACTCGGAACATGCAGAACTTTTTTTAGAAAAGTATAGTGTGCCGTTTCGGGTTACCTCAGGTACTGATCTCCGACAATGATAAGCAGTTCGAGGACATTAAATTCCATAACTGGTGCCAAGACATGTGAATTTGACAGAACTTTACGTCAGTAGCACACCCTCAATCAAATGGTCAAGCAGAAATCACGAACAGAGCTATCCTCCGCAGACTGAAGGCATACCTAGACCGAGTTAAAAGACTATGGGCAGATGAATTACCCAGTGTTCTATTGGTTCAATTCAACATCTCTTATTAATCCTTCCGGTCCGGTCCATCCAATATTGATTTGGGCGGGGTCCAACCAAAACCAGTCCATTACACTAGTGAGCGAGATGCCAATGGCAATTTTGACATGAGGAGAGAGAGAGAAAGAGCGGACACCGGCTTGTTTGGAAAAAAACAAGTTGAATTTTGTGTTGTTGCATCCCTTACAACAGTGATGGGACATGTTTTAATTCGTATTTTGTCCTTAATTTTTGGGGAATGAGGATACGAACCAGTATGTGACGCACTTCTTTAGCCGACGGGCTCCTTGTTTAGTACATAAAGCCTGAATGTCGATATATGCAGGCTTTCTTCTCAAGTAAATATCACTTCTTGTAGTTGTAGCTGTGTAGTGTAACTCTTCCTTATAAATAATTTATTTTTAATTTCATCGGATTTGATCAAGATCAATGAGGGTAGTTGGGGGTGGAGCCCATCATAGAAAGAAGACAAGAAGAACATAAGGGCGAATAACAAAATGATCCTTAATCAGCTTTGAACCGACGACAGATGAACATAACATCTTCATTTTTACTCCATTGGATAAATGAATTTATATGGTCTTAATCCCCTCTCCCCAAAATTAATGATGATGGAGGGTGATTTGACCTGACCTCCTAAGAAGGCGATACGTGGACGTGATTCAGCATAAGCAATAGCTCAGCATGACAGTCTGACAGCGACTGAGTAACGAGCTCGTTAAGATTTTTGCAAGACAGGTCGCTACATTACAGCTCGCTACAGCGCGAGCTCAAGAACCCCGGTATATTGAACAGGAATACTCCAAATCAAGTCTATCTCAGTTCGCGAGCTCGGATAACTAGCTCGCTCCAAAACTTAGGCAAGAGGACTACCTCAAAAGCAACCATAGGCGGAATCACCTCGAAGTACCTCCAAGAGCTCGCTACAAGGCAGCTTGCTATAGGATAGCGCACTACAAGGCAGCTCGCTAAGGCTATAGGATAGCTCCCAATGTCGAGCTCTACCTTCGGCTCGCTAAGGCTATCGGGGGATGCAACTTGGTTCGTAGAACCTGCATCAGACCCGCGGAAATGACTATCTGAGCCATCC
>NW_010729098.1:1729406-1756282 GCF_000365185.1 Nelumbo nucifera
CTGACTGACTTGGGATCTGACGCTTGACGGCCGCATTTCCAACGGCCACCTGCCACCGTCACCTGTCACCACTGCCTCCAGTTACAGAGACGGCTCCAACAAAAGGAGTAGTGACAGTTCTGCCCCAGCAGAGGCGATGATGCCCGAACTGCCAGAAGCACAGAAATACTCATTCCCGACCTGACAGGAGTCTAGGAGTGAGTGCACGAAGTGGTTATAAAAGGCTCTCCACCCCCAAAGAGGATGTATGCAAATTTTGTGTTATCTGGTTTATCTTGCCTTTGAAGGATTCTAACTTAAGATTCGGAGCCTTTACACCGGGACCTCCCCGGAGCTTCCTCATCTCCTCAGTTTTAGGTTCTCTGTTACTCGGTTCAAAGACAAGATCGCTGACAGTTAAGACCGGCCGGATTGCGCATCATCAGGTGTCAACGGACCAATTTTGATTGGACTCCGTGTAAATCATAATCGATTTGGATTGATTGAACAGACCAATAATACATATTAAATTGGACTAATTTAGATTTAATAGTTCAAAATATTTATTGGATTAGATTAGATCTTGTCCATTCATAATAGATTCATATTGGATTGGATCAAATCGAGTCAAATTGACACCCTTGCCCCAAACGGCCAAACCTCGTTAATGAGTATTTTTCCTTGTTCCTTATGACCGGAAGTTCATTCCAAAAATAAAAACAATAAAAAACTTGTAGGAGCGATTCGTTTTTTTTTTTTTTTTTTTTTGTATGCCTCACGAATCATCACCTTACACTTCACCAGATCTCAACGCTTCAAATTCGAAAACAGACATCTGGTTGTCATCCAGCGAGCGTCACGTAGCTTGCCTCCAATGGTCAAAGGAGCTTCCAGATTAACGATGGGCGCTGTATTATCAGTTAATCCCTACGCTCAATGGTCCTAACTCCTGACTCCTGACTCCAGACGAACTTTTCACTGCTTGGCTGCTTCTATAACCAAACCGTGTCTGTTAGTCCATTTCCACAATTCCATCAAGCTTGCTGCTTCTACTCTTCCATGGCGGAACATCTCCAATCAAGGCAGATGGCTTCTTTCATGGCGCCATGTGCACCTCTTCTCCTTCTTACCCTTTCTCTCTGCTTTTACGGTGTGATTCAGGCAAAACCCCTCTCCGACCTAACCTCTCCCTATCTCTCGCCGGCAACGTTCCCCGCCAGTTACCAGAAGATGCTCAAAACCTTCAAGATCTTCGCCTATATTCCAGAGAAGCTCCAACCCTTCGGTACCGCAGTCGAATCGCTCTTCCACGATTCTCTCCTGAAAAGCTCCTTCATAACGACCAACGCCGAGGATGCCCATCTGTTCTACTTGCCTTTCCCGCACGATTCCTCCCGTAACTACAGAGGGATCGTCCGGTTGATCAGGAATCTGCGGACGGACTTCCCCTTTTGGAACCGTACACTCGGGGCTGACCACTTCTACGTCTCTTGTAGCGGGATTGGCATGAACTCCGACAGGAACATCGTCGAGTTGAAGAAGAACTCCGTTCAAATCTCGTGTTTTCCGACGGCCGAAGGTAGGTTCATCCCTCACAAAGATGTCAGCTTTCCTCACCTCAACGACCAACATCTTCATGCGCCGCCCGGCAACGGGACTGCCAAGTACCTGGGCTACTTAAACCTAAACGGCAGCGGGGATCAAAATGGGAAGCTCGAATCGACGTTCTCGAACGAATTGCGTGGCGATCCCCAGTTCCTGGTCGAATCCGAGGCGTCTGATCCCGCGTTGTACGCGGAGAGGCTGTCGAGCAGTAAGTTCTGCTTGTTTTTCTACGGAGGAGATGTTTCAGGAATCGGAGACGCGTTGCAGTTCGGTTGCGTGCCGGTGGTGATTACGGAGCGTCCGATTCTGGATCTTCCGTTCATGGACGTGCTGAGATGGTCGGAGATCGCTGTGTTTGTGGGGGCAGGAGGAGGGGTTGAGGGGATGAAGAAACAATTGGGTCGCACGTGTGAGGGAGATAGATACGAGAGAATGAAGAATCTAGCGATGGTGGCGGGTCAGCATTTTGTTTGGAATTCGTCCCCGCAGCCTTACGATGCGTTCCACACGGTCATGTATCAGCTGTGGCTGAGACGGCATACGATTAGGTATGCGAGATGGGAGTCGATTTGACGAGGGTCATTTGATTTGATCAGTAAATGTATGTATTTGGATTATGAACAGAAAGATAGATGTTTCCAATAAATGTAGACATATTTCAACTTGATCTTTCTCTCCATTAAAGGTTCTTACTGTTCGGTGTTTGAGCATCAAAAACAGCTTTTGCAGACAAATTCAGATGGAACGGAAGCACTTCTTTTGGTATTTTGTTGAATTGAATAAGGCTTAGAGAAATAAAGGGGATGTTTGGAACCGGGGCCGTTTTTCTGAAAAACGGTGCTACGTTGGATCCACATACGCGTTACTTTCAACAAATTGTTTGTTTCACGCATTTTCTTTTAAAAAATGCTTGAACCTTGGGCATGCCTTGTAAATTGGGACCCACTAATGCATGAAACATTAAATTTAGTGCTTACCTGTTAGTACATATATGAAAACCAAACAGCATAGTGTTGTTCACTTACTATATGGCAGAAATACTTCCAAATAAAATCAAAGCAATTTTTTTATGTGAAAAACGGGTCTTGGAAGTATGGGCATTTTTTTTCTTGAAAATCGGTCCTAAAAAATGCCCATGTTTCCAAACACCATCAAACATGATGTTTGGCATCGATGTCATTTTGCCATATAAGAGAAAGTGATGCTTTAAACAAAGTCCTCTTCTTTATTATCGTTTTTCTAGAAAAAAAAATATTGCCCTAAACCACACCTTGGAAATCAGAAAAGTGTGATTTGAAGCATGCCAGATTCAATGTTTTCTAAAAAAATGACACATTGCTATCAACGGTGCAATGATGTAGCTTGTGGCATCACCTTGGACATTGGATAATAGAGATCAATGTTGAAAACTGATGATGCACAACTTGGCAGCCCCTTGCTGGAGGGTAGTTTGGATGCTGAGCTGTCGAGTGTGTCAATGCGCGACTTGGTAGCTCCCGCCTCTGAAGCACACCTTGAACCTGAATTTCACAACGTCCCCCTGCAGCTAAGGGTGTCAATGGACCGGTTTTGGATTGGACCCCATCCAATCCAAAATCAATTTGGACAGATTGGACGGACCAATAAGACATATTGGATTGACCAATCCAGTCCAAAATATTTATTAGATTGGATTGGACCTGTTCCATCCGTAACAAATTTATATTGGACTAGGTTGGATTAAGCCTTTATTTGGTCCATTGGTATAAGATAAGAATATATGTGTTAATGGACCGGGTTTGGAATGAAATTAATCTAAATCAAAATGAATTTGAACAGATTGGATGGTCCAGACATTGAATTGGACCGATCCAAAAGATTCATTGGATTGAATTGGACCTGGTCCATTTATAATAGATTCACATTGGGACTGGATCGGATTGGACCAAATCCAGTCCAATTGACGCCCCTACCTGCAGCAGCAACAAATAAACCATCAGAAGCCAAACAAACAAAACCATAACAACCTAAATTATTGAAATAACACCCCCATTACATATATATATTAAGAAAAAAGAGAATTCGTCTACAAAGTGACTGGAGCCAAATGCCTTTGATTTCCTGAAACAATCCCTGCAAGCAATTTAGTATTAAGCCCGGAACATTCCAGAGAAAAAAAAAAGACTTAATTTTTAAGAGTAATTTCAATAAATTAAACCGTTGCCCTCTAAAAAGGCAAGCATTCCTAGCTGCCCACTAATAGTAAGAGGCAATTGCCAACCAAGATGAAAACTTTAATCTTCTCTTCCTTAGAGCTCAACAAAGACACCAGATTTAAAACTAACTTATAAATATCCCCCAAACTGTAAATTAATCCTAACACCCCAAGAAGAAGAAAACTAGGGGCGGAAATGAATTGAGTTTTTCATGAGCCACTCGAGCTCGGCTCATGAAAAGCTTGATTTGGCTCAATATAAATCAAATTTTGAGTTGAATTCGAATTCAATATATAGATTCATTTTCTAATCAAGCCAAACTCAAAACATACGAGTTTTTGAGCCAAACCGAATTCAAGCTCAAACTAATCAGCAGATTGAGCCTGTGGCTCCGTGAATGAACAAAACATGTTCCAAGCATCAGATTAGTGACAAGTAATGGATGAACCAATAGGCTAAGCTAAGCTCATCACATATCAAATTGGTGAAGCACACCTTAGAAAATAAGGCCCCGTTTGATTCACAGGAATAAGGGTTTGGAATCGGAATTGGAATAGGCTATTTCGATTCCAGCTGTTTGGTTGGGCAGAATTGGAATCTCATTCCCATTCCTACTGGAGTGGCATTCCCCCATTTGAGGGAATGGCCATTCCCTGCCCCTCCCTTGGGAATGAAATCTCATTCCTGCTGATTCCAATTCCCATTCTCATTCCTATTCCTGTCTGAACCAAACGGACTATGGGAATAGGCCATTCCGATTTCGATTCCGACTAGAAACCAAATGAACCCTAAATCAACAAATGATAAGCCCAAATAACATATTAATAGATAGGTTATATTGTTAGAAATAGCAAATTGGAAAAGCACTTATACAAGCATCTGAAATAGAGAGACCAGATTCACTCTGCTTGGCAATCACAATGCTGTACAGTAGTTTATAAAGCACCAGGTTCAGCAGAGGCTCCAATGGTAAAGGACAGAGAAGTGGGTTGAGTAACATAGCCTTGAACTAGAGTGTTCAGCATCTCACTTAAAACTCTAATTTCAGATTTGAGTCACACCAATTTCTCAAAGATGTCACAGGTATGAGATAGTTTGATGAATTCACGCCAATATGGCACTAAATTATTTCTGAAGCAAACCAATAAATCCACATATATAACCAACGATTTCTTACAATAGAAGAAAACTAGCACTAAACACTATCCTATAAAAACTCAAATTATTACTTCCCAACTAGTTTAACCAAAAAAAGAAAAACTTCAGCTTCTCATACACTGCCTTAATTATCTTGGACTAAAATATGTTCCTTTCAGATTAACTACTTGTAAGATACCCCAATTTACATCTTCTCATTCATAAGAAATCCCACTTTTTACATTCGTATAAATCCTCAATTCCTTACTAACCAAATTAGAATTATCATATAATTTTTTTAATAACTTGTATTAAAGGAAATAACAAAGTTGGGTTAAGTAATGTCCTGCAAGCTCCATCTTACCAACCCAATTGTCACGGGGCTAGTCGTTGGGGCCCCGTGCAGCACTCGTGTGAGTCGAGTAAGTCTAAAAAAGCAAGTAAACACACACAAAATGCAACAAAGATGGCACACGAATTAGTAAAAAGGCACTTTATATTGCAATAAATGACAAGCACAAGCACACAAGTCTATGTCGAGGGGACCTCGTGCTTAACCTTTACACGGTATTGGCACCACTCAACTACTCACCTCCCCTCAAAGAGTACATTAAGCTTTTGGTACTCTGACAAAAGATTACATGGAAATACTGGAAAAGCATACTACATAATTACAATAAGACCATCGGTCATCCCCCCTTACAAAATACACATGTAGGCCCACCCCAGACGCACTAGACGACACTTTGATGGCATGTTGTGGGCATGGCAAAGGCACTTGATGTCGCAAAAAAGTGGTCACTTGTGACAGTCTCCCCAACTCAATTCAGGCTTCATCCTCGAAGATTATCTCTTGTATGTTGCTTGAGTCTGCTGCTGGTGAAGGAGGGTTCTTCAGATGATCCACGGACTTCTTCACTTCCAAGGCCTAAGAAACTGCTTTGGGGATAGGTTTGTTGCTGTTGAGTGTTACGGGGAGTCCTATTGCCAGGTCCTAAGATGAGTCCTTGGCTAGCGGCTTGAAGATAAGTGAAGTGTGGCTTAGTTTGGTTTGCACTACTAGCTAAGGTAGGAGCGATTGGAGCAAAAGATATGTCAAAAGGATGTTGGATATTAAGGGGTGTTCCCCAAGGTTCTCTCCTCACAGGTCTACTACGTGGGCGTGATGGAGGCCGAATGCTGGAATGGCTCCTAGAGAAAATGGGTGGCTCTCTCTTCCCAGGGTGATAGGTATGACTGATGTTGGAGTTGGCCTTGGGTCTTCTCATGGGCCCGTTGGTTGAGGGCGTTGGCGTCTTCTACTGTGGATGAGGCTTCTGCTGACACTGTGGCGGTGATGGCGCAGTCTTCTTGTAGGAGATTGTGGTTGCTGCTGCCAATCTCTCTAGTGTCCCTTGATGTGGAGATGGAAATTGAAGTTGCAGGGCGGAAACTTGCTTCTTCTTCAGATCACCAATGGTAATCAGGTCGACCATGCAAGGTGTCTGTTCATCCATGATCAGCAAGGTGTTGTGGTGAGGCACTGGTGCAGCTTTCACCTGTGTCAAGAAGTCCATACCATGGACGACAGCAAAGTCATCCAAATGTGCAACGGAGAGGTCAATCTCCTAATTCCAGGTGCCGATTCAGAGTCCAACTCGACGAGCCATGCCTTCGATGGGTTTTGCACCTGTATTAACGGCTTTGAGCCAATATGGCTCTCTTGAAATGGCCAAGTTGAGTCTCTTGGCCTCAGCAATGGATATAAAATTATGAGTGGCCCTTGTGTCAACTAGGGCCCGGGTTGGCTTCCCGCCAAGGTATATGTCAACGTACCTCAGTCCTCTCTTGACTGAGGTGGGCTGTTTGGAAGTAGCCCCTTTTTTCACCATAGCATTGAAAAGTTGTAGGGCACCCACTCTTGGCGCCTGTGTACTCCGCTCCCCGTCGCTTCGTTCATCATCACTCAACTTGGCAATGAGGGCATTTAGTTTCTTCTGCTTTGGGCAGTGCTTGGTCAAGTGCTCCTCTCCACAGATATAGCAAGTGGGAGGATGTGTTGGTCTCCCTTGGTATCTGCTGTTGTAGGAGTTTCAACTTCCTTGTGGCTGCTTCCCTTTGTGGTGGTCAACTGGTCTACGGTGGAATGGCTGCTTCTCCTTCGGGGGGCTTGGTGTTCTATCTCCCCCACTCAAGTTGGTGGCACACGGGCTGGCTGGATTGCTTCCTTCATTATCCAACAGCCTTAGTTCATTAAGCTGTTTGGCCACAGCCATGGCAGAGGCAAGATCCTGGACATTACATCACTGGAGCTTGAGCTCGGCCCAAGGCTTTAGGCCATCCATGAAGTTGAACAATAAATCCTTGTTTGACATGTCGGTGCTTTCCAATGCGAGAACTAAAAATTCTTTGACATATTCGTGGAGCGAGTCACCTTGCTTTAGAGTTTTCATCTTGCGACGAGCGAGGTACTCCACATTCTCTGGGTAGAACTGTCTCTTTAGCTCTCGCTTAAAGTTGGCCCATGTGTGAATGGTGCACGTTCCCCATTCTATGTCAAGGCTTCTTCTATGCCACCACAACATAGCAACATCAGTCAAATACATTGTTGTTGTACGTACCTTAGCCGGTTCATCAATCACACTAGCCGTGGCAAGGTACTGGTCCATTTGCCACAAGAATTTGTCGAGCTCCTGGGCATCGTGTGCACCTGAATAGGGAGTTGGCTCCCTAATCTTTATGTGGGAAGGACTGTGCACATAGGAGGTGCTGGCTGGATTGGCAATGGCCCTCTTCGAGATTGAACACTCGGCCTTGAGTTCGTCTAGTTGAGCTTGGGAGTCGGAGGAACAAGCGGTTGCCTTCATGGCTGCCCACTCTGCTTTCATTTTATTCAATTGGGCCTGGATGGCCATTGGGGAGGACATGGCTCTCCTCCATGTTGCCTACTCGTTTCTCATTTCATCGAGTTGGGCCTGAAAGCTGTCTAGCTTGTCCTGAATGTTGGAGTGGGATGAGCTTCCTTCTTGTTGGCGTGCAGTGCTGCACACTTCCTTGAGTGTCCCGTTAAGCATGTCACGAACCTCATCAGCAATGCCATTCATGCGGCCTTCCACCTCTACCACCGCACTCTCGACGGCTTCAATATTTTGGTGGAGCTCATCTACTTGGTCACGCATCTCACCCACAGTGGCTTCACAACGCAACACTCGTAGGTCGATGGCGGAATGCTTGTCTATGGATTTCTCACGCTTGCTTGCCTTTGATGTGCGGATCTTCGGTGCTTTGTCCTTGCCGATGTCGTTGGCGGGTGCATCGTCGGGCTCATGGGATGTGGAGAGTCCATGCTCAATCTCCTCCATGATGTCTCTATTGTGCTTCATGTCGTCGCTCGCGCCACGGGTCGAATAGCTAGGAAGGATCTTCTGCTCTGATACCAACTGTCACGGGGCTAGTCGTTGGGGCCCCGTGCGGCACTCATGTGGGTCGAGTAAGCCTAAAAAAGCAAGCAAACACACACAAAAGGCAACAAAGATAGCACATGAATTAGTAAAAAGGCACTTTATATTGCAATAGATGGCAAGCACAAGCACACAAGTCTGTGTCGAGGGGACCTCGTGCTTAACCTTTACACGGTCTTGGCACCACTCAACTACTCACCTCCCCTCAAAGAGTACATTAAGCTTTTGGTACTCTGACAAAAGATTACATGGAAATACTGGAAAATCATACTACATAATTACAATAAGGCCATCGGCCATCCCCCCTTACAAAATACACATGTAGGCCCATCCCAGACGCACTAGACGACACTCTGATGGCACGTCGTGGGCATGGCAAAGGCACTTGATGTCGCGAAAAAGTGGTCACTTGTGACACTATGGCATAACTCTACAGCAAAATAAGCACTTTTAGAACCCATCTAAATGAAATAGTTCAATCCATCGGATTGTTAGTTTGCTACCCTTAACAATTCATACTAGTGGTTACTGAAACTTAAGAATGTCTGAATTAAATCTGCAAATTCGCTCAAAATTTAAATCCTGCACAGGTTATGTATCATCTTTCCCTTCATCAGATCTTTCTCTTTCTACAAAAATTCATTTTTAGAGGGATCTAAAAACAAGAACAAAAAGAAATCAGCTGTTTTTAGAGGTTGCTGAATATTTACCAGTTTGACACTTGGGGTTTTGTCTGTGATTGTATCAAAAAAGACAGATTGCCATATGTTAGTAGTTAAAACAGAAAAATCATATTAAGTATTTTCAGTGGTAATTATAATAAAGTTGAGTATCAATAATTTAGTATTTCACCAGCTACTTGAGGTTAGTTTATTTTATTTCTTACTATGTTGTTAAGGCTCAGTTTGGGAAGAGTGCAAATACAAATATGTAAAGTTCAGAATCCCATGTATATGGCATTTTTTCTAAACTTTGTATTTGTACTGAACATATTTGTGTTTGCAATCTTCCCAAACTGAGCCTAATATACAAATCATCTAAAAGTTGACCAAAGTTTAGCCATATAACAAAAGGCACTATCATGTCTAACATATATTCATCCACTTATCCTATGGTCAAACTCCTCTATGCCTCTATTTTGGATTTTCTTTTTAATCAGCTTATGAAATAATGGTTCAAAAAATTTGTAGCTTCTATTATATTCTTTGAATCAATATTTTGTACACTATGGTCCTTGTTTCACTTCTGACCCAAATAAAACAGATTTTGTTTGATATATTGCATTTGTCATTTTCTTGATGTTTATGTTTATCAATTTTATCTAAGTATTTCCACTTGTTTGGCAGGTTTGATTGATTCATTGCTGTTACAGAAGCAAAAAGTTTAATATACTTCATCCTTTCACAGGTATTTATAGGAACAATGGCTATCATAGAAAAGATTAAAAGAAAGTGAAGCTGAAATGGCACGGAAACAAAGAAACAAAGTAACAGGTTCTTCTCTTGACCCTTCCCAACAAATTCTGACTGTAGACTTTTGATCTTGCTTGAAGTTCTATTCTAATGCATTTAATATGCCAGATGCATTGGCACATGGCGAGAGAGAGAGAGAGAGAGAGAGAGGGTCTTACTAGAGATTGACAGTGGGTGGTACCAGAGGTCAGCAGTGGCAGCAGTTGTAAGTTTGAATACCAATGAAAAGAATTACATAACGTTATTGAATGATCTGAAGGAAGGAGAGGCAATTTTGCTTACAGCACTATTATTTTTCGTGCCACAGACTTGCTTCATTTTTTGCCTGTGGCCCATTTTTCATTCTAAAAAGAATGATATCACAACAAGAATTAACCAAACACGCTTGTGTAGAATGAGAAAGAATTTAAAGAATGAGGCCAACAACAGTGATCCAAACATGGCCTTAGTCATTACTGACTATCCTAAGTTTTCTTTCAATTTTGGATGCAGACTTGTGATGACATGTCCTGGAAAGATGCATTTGTAGTCCTTGTTCTTCATATAAAGGAGCGAAAACATGCCAACAGGGCATGTTATGTACATAGTATGGGAGTTTTTAGCATGGTACATGGGTAAGGTTCTTCATAATGACAACCAATATAAACAGAACTTGTGCAAATGAAACTGATATGGGAAGACAAGGATAACAACCCAAGATGGCAAGAAAATATAGTTCTTTACAACCACAGTGCCTTGACTATGAAAACATGTTTACATATAGCAAATATGCATATTTGGTGACATGAACTCGTTAACTCATGACCAATCTGCCATTGGATGTCTTGATTGGGTTTCCTTCCCCTCATGATTTTCTCATAACAGTCAGGAAAGCAGGTATGGTATATAGGAAGCTTTTTCCTGAGATGATAAAGCACCTTTAGTTATGTTGTAGAGACTAAAGAGTTGTTGTGCCCCTCCCCCCTTAGTTTCTGCTTTTTATTTAAATTTTTTCAGCAAAACTGTACTTTCATTAAGTCACTTCAATGGGCCAGAGAAAGCAGTTTTTACAAGAAGTTTTCACCTATATTTTTCAATAGAGATTTTTGAGAAGAGAACTGGTAAAATACACTGTTAACCTTCTAATTCATTTAGCCTTATGTTCTGTGTATCTGGATTATAGTCAGATGCCTTCAAGTTCTTAATCATGCCTTCAAGAACCTCATAAATCTCCCTCTTCATATGATGACTCCTATCTGCAGTGACAAACTCATGGACTCCTGTTGTTGTCTCAATTGAACTGCAACCAGGAATCCTTCAATGTTGTATCTGATTCCTCACCATCAACTTGTCATCCCATAAACCTGCAGCAGCATATGTATTAGACAGGGCTACATCATCACCAACATGGCTAGGATCTAACTCAAACAGTCGTTGTCGGACACTTAATCCAAGCTCCGTGTCTCCATGAAGGCTACATGCACCAAGCAAGGTGCACCACACCACTGCATTTGCTTGGATTGGCATGTTCACAATAAAGTCATATGCATCTTTAAGAAGTCCGGCTCGACACAGCAGATCTACCATGCAGCCATAGTGAGATATCCTAGGCTTCAAGCCATACTTCTTGCTCATGCTTTCCAAATGTTGCCACTCTTCTTCAACCAGCCCTTTATGGCTGCAAGCCATCAGGACTCCTATGAACGTTACTTCATTGGGGAGAATCAAATCACTCCAGTGCTCACCATCGTTTTTATTCCTCATCTTCCTCTTGCTCTTACTCCTATTCATTTCTTCAAAAAGCCTAAGAGCTTCTTCTGCTTGCTCATGCACAGCATGACCCACAATCATGGATGTCCAAGTTGTGACATCCTTTGGCCTTACACTATCAAACAATATCCTTGTCGTTCCAACGTCTCCACATTTTGCATACATGTTTATGATAGCATTATTGAGGCATAGATCTAGCGCCCCAAGATCTGCACAGGCAGAGAGAGCAACTGTCACTGTCACCTGATTAGGTTCCACGTTCTCCAACTGCATCTGTCTGAAGAGTTTGAGCACCTTATTGGGCTTCCCATTGTCGACTTAGGCAGAAATAATTGCAGTCCAGCAGACAACATTTCTATAGGGAATTTCATCAAACATGCGGTGGGCGTCATTGAGATGCCCCATCATAGAATACATGTTTATGAGAGCGGTTTGAAGGAAAATGACACGTCCGAAACCAAGATTTATGGTGATGGCATGAGTTGCCCTCCCTTCTCTACCACATGATTTCTTGGTGCATTGCTTGAGCAAGTGGAGGAGCAAGTAGCTACCCATGGAAGAAACACCTTTTCTACATAGTTGTCGAGGGTGTAGGAGGGCCTTCTTGCTGATGGAATTGGCTTCGCTGGACGCTTTTAAAATGGAGTTTGTTCTTTGTGGTTTATGATGGAAATGATGATGAATTCTGGGTTGGAAAATTGGTAGTAACTTGGTGGTAGGTCTTCGGAGCAATGCGAACCTGTTCATTAAACTCGTGATCCGAGGCACTGCAAGTGCAGAGAGAAAAAGGCCAGACCGTTTCTTAATTGAGAAAACTGAATTTTAATAGCCATTACCATCACCCACATATGTATTGCTCATTGCGGAACGTGGACACCATTGTCTGAGAAAGTGAGAATAACTACATACCAGGAACAGAATTCTCAAATAACAAAAGTTACAGGCTTTCCTGGCAATGTTTGTACCAAAGAGTTAGCTTGCCCCTGGATGAGAAGGGTTGTCTGAAACTTCAATGTTAGCACTACTGCAACATCCAATTCTAGAATAATACACCAAGCAACTAATTGCAGTGCTTTCTGAACCACGAAGATGAAAAGCTTCCGTTTGCTTAGCTAGGGAGGCCTGAGTCCTTTGGTTGGATGCTCTTATAATATTTCCTTTATGATCCCCATCCAAAATCAGCAGAGTTGGAGGACTGATCAAAAGCAGCATTATGGTTGACCTTCAACCATGTCAAAATTTTTATTGATATTAGGGCTCAAAAGTTGTCCTTAAAGGCTACAATCTCTTTTATTTTCCAAATTCACCATCCGTTAATTGCCGTATATATAAGATTTCTACTATAGGCATTTTGCTCTCATTGTGATGCTTAAAAGTATTCCAAGGAAGTTGAAAAATGGGTTTTGGGTTGAATAATAATAGGGGTATTTCTGAAATATTGAAAAGTGTTTCTATAACAAAGGGTAAAATGGTAATCTATTAACACCCATTAGTCTATTTAACGTCAAGTTACTTGCATGGAGTTCCTAGACGTTTTGAAAGTTATGGTGAGTTTAAGAGAAATGTTGAAAAGTCATGGTGAGTTATTTGCTTCTCCATCTCGTGAAATGTAACTCCAATTTGAGTTAGTAGAAATCTACTAAATTAAAATATATATATATATAAAAGAAAAAAAAAGTATTTTTTTGAAGAGAGAATGAAGAGAGAAAGAGAAGAAGAGAAGAAAAGATTTTGAGAAGTAGGAGAGCTATATTATGGCTGCCCCCTTCACTTGTTATTTATAATAAAAAAATATAACAATATGAATAGGATTAGGATTCAAAAACATAATAAGATTTTGACTGTTGTGGTCCCCACTATCTATCTAAATTCTAACATAACACAACTATCCTAAAATAATCACAAAAATCATCCAATCTTCAACACTCCTCCTCAAGTTGGAAGTAAATGTCACACATTCCCAACATGTGTAGATCATGTTCAAATTTGTGCTTTGCAACTCCTTTATTGAAAACATCAGCCAATTGTGACTCTGAAGAGACATAAGGCAAGCAAACTTCTTCGGTGGTTACCCTCTCCCTTATGAAGTGCCTATCAACTTCAATGTGTTTTGTTCTGTCATGCTGGATTGGATTATGGACAATGTTGATTGCAACTTGATTATCACAGTACAGTATCATAAGCTCATTTGCTTTCACCCCAATCTCGCTCAATAGAGATCTAACCCAAAGTAGTTATGAGACACCATGGGCCATGGATCTATACTCAGAGTCTACACTTGACCTAATCACAACCGGTTGCTTCTTGCTTTTCCAAAAGATCAAGTTTCCACCTACGAAGGTGCATACTCTCGATGTAGATCTCCTATCACCTAAACACCTTGCCCAGTCTACATCTGTATAGGATTCCAATTTCATATTTTCATGGTTTGAAAAAAGAATGCCTCTGTCGGGGTGCTTCTTTAGGTATGCAAGTATTCTCTCAATAGCTTCCCAGTGTTGAACTCGAGGTGCATGCATATACTGACTCACAACACTGACGACATAGAAAATATCTAGTTGTGTCATACACAAGTACAACAGTCGACCTACCATTATCTGATATCTCCCCACATCTTTTACCTACTCTCCATCCACAACATTAATTCTATGGTTTGGACCAATAAGAGCGTTAGATGGTTTGGTTCCTAACTTCCCAGTTTCCCGTAGTAGGTCAAGAGCATACTTTCTTTGAGAAATGAAAATCGCATGCTTGGATCTTGCAACCTCAATCCCATGAAGTATTTGAGCTCACCAAGATCTTTGATCTCAAATTCTTGTTGCAGTAGCTTTTTGAGAGCATTAATTTCTTCCAGATCATTTTCTATAACCACTATATCATCCACATATACAATCAGAATTGACATTAGAGTGTCTCTCCTCTTCACAAAGAGGGTGTGATCAGACTGTGTTTGTGTGTAACCAAAACGGTTAAGTGCCCCTCTGAACCTGTCAAACCAAGCCCTAGGTGATTGTTTCAAACCATACAATGATTTTTTGAGTTTGCACACATTTCCTCTACCAATATTTTCATAAAAGCCTGCTGGAATGTCCATATATACCTCATCCTGCAAATCACCATTGAGGAATGCATTTTTAACATCAAACTGAAACAGAGGCCATGAGTTGATTGCTGCTAGAGATAACAGAAAATGAATTGAAATCGTCTTAGATATTGGTGCAAAAGTTTCCAGATAATCAATGCCATATATCTGAGTATACCCTTTTGCTACCAACTTTGCCTTGTACTTCTCTATCATGCCATCAACCTTATACTTTATAGTGAACACCCATCTACATCCGATCGTTTCCTTGTCTAAAGGAAGATAAACTATTTCCCAAGTTTGGTTCTTAACCAAGGCTTCCATTTCTTCTTGTATGGTTGTTTTCCACTTTTGGAAAGAGCTTCAATAACATTCCTAGATATAGACACAAAATTCAGGGAAGAAAGAAAAGCTCAATAGGAGGGTGGTAAAGCACTATAGGAAAGATGGTGTGAAATGCAATGGGCTGTACATTTTTTCTTTCCTTTGCCAAGAGCAATGGAAGATCAAGGTTAGTGGGATCAGTTGCAACAATAGTGTTAGGTACAAGAACATTATCATTAGAAGAAATGACAAGCTCAGGTTCAAGGGGAATACTTAGAACTGCATCTATAGAACCTGGAGCTTCAGAAGAGTGGTGCGGGTTGTGGATGTATGGAGTCAACCATCATCTGTTGGTGCTGCTCAAGTACAGAAACTGATGAAGGTACTGCTAATGGGGATGTTGGTGGAGCCACAAAGGAAACGGGAAGATGAATAGACTGTAAGTTCTCCTCCCCAAAACTCTCCCCCTGAGGAGAACCACTTGAGAAGTAGAAGGTAGATTCAAAAAAGGTAACATCCATAGTGATAAATCTGCTCACCGACATAGGATCATAACAACAATACCCTTTTTGGTTCTGAGCATACCCAAGGAAAACACATTTCTTGGCCTTAGGATTCAATTTCTTGCGATGGGGGCCAAGAATGTGAATAAAGGACACATAATTGAAAACCCTCAAAGGAATGTGAAACATCTCTGCATCTGGAAAAAGAAGGTTGAATAGCACCTTAAACCCCAAAATACGTGAAGAAACACGGTTAATCAAGTGAACAGTTATAAGAACTGCATCTCCCAAAAAATGGACAAGAACTAAAGCACATATCATAAGACTTCTTGCCACTTTCACAATGTGTCTATTTTTTCTTTCTGCTACTCCATTTTGTTGCGGTGTATGCGCACAATTGCTCTGATGAATTATACCATGCTCCAAAAAGTATGCTACCAAGTCTTTCTCAAAATACTCTCTGGCATTATCCGATCTGAAGGCCTTAGTTCTTACTCCAAATTGTGTGAGAACCATTTGATGGAATTGTGGACCAAGTTAGGGACCTCATCGTGGGATCTCGTCAAATATATTCAAGAATACTATTTGTAATCATCTATAAATAGAATAAAATAACGATAGCCACACATATAAGGAATATGATACGGTCCCCATACATCAGTGTGAACAATATCAAAAGCAAACACACTTCTTTTATCACTTGGTTTAAAAGAATGTTTACAATGTTTTCCCAACTAAAAACTCTCACACTCCAAGGTAGATAACTGAACAAACTCAAATAACTTTGGAAATAGAAATTTTAAAGAACTAAAAGAAAGATGCCCTAGCTAATTATGCCAAAGCATAATCTGACTCACTGATTCTAATCTACTACTATTGCTGCAACTAACATGATGACTCTGATATCTTGGAATGTCATCTAAAATCTATACTCCATTCACCTCAAGACCACTCCCAATCATCTTCTTTGACTCCAAATCCTGCAAAACATAATTATTAGGAAGGAAAGTCACAGAACAATTCAGATTTTTTGTCAAAGAACTAACTGAAAGTAGGTTGGTATAAAGTTTACTAACATGTAAGATAGGATAAAATAATATCATTGGTCACTCTAATTGTTCCCTTCCTAGCAATGAGAATATGATAACCATCTGCTGTAGAAACTTTGTCTCTACCAGAGCACAACTGATAAGAACTGAAGAGGGTAAGGGCATTAGTCATGTGCTCAAATGCTCTTGAGTCTATAATCTAGAGAGGTTTGTCCTTACCTGAAGTGGATGCAAGGTTTGCAGTTGCATATGAACTACTCTGTTGTCCATGAATTATGTTCTCACAGCTGTTACTGCAATGAATTCCCAATCAATTTGGAAAATAGGGGCTAAAGAGTCTCCTGTAGTGGCCACATTCGCTTTTTCTTTCTTGTTCTTGATTCGATTAGCGTAAGTTGTGGATGGAATTTCCAACAAGTATCTCTGGTATGCTTAGGCTTCTTATAGTAATCACACACCAAATCCTTCTTATCCTCCCTCATAATCTCACTGCTCCCCCTGTCTCCATTCGGTTTAGGTTTGGATGTATTAACCATGGCCGACTAGTCAATCCCAGATTGTCTCAACATGACATTCCTCCTGCTTTCCTCTCTAGAAACAAAGGCATAGGCTTGAGAGAGTGCCACACTCTCCTTAGAGAGGATATGCTGCCTTGCAATGTCGAATTCAGGGTTCATCCCTACTAAGATTTTTATCTCCTTGTCACACTCTCCATATCACAATTTCTAAGTGGTTTATTTCCTGCCACAGGGTTTTCAACATGGAGAAATGCATAGCAAGAGATTTTTATCTCCTTGTTTTATACAAATCACCTGATTTCTTAGTTGATAAGCCCTGACTACATTCTGTTTTTGAGAATATGTTTCGGTTACTCCATCCCAAATTTCCTTAGTAGTATTAGCCCACAATTTTTTTTTTCCAATGTGAGGTAGCATAAAATTACATGGCCAGGACATCACTATGTAATTCTCTTGTACCCACCAAGAAGAATCTATATCTGGTTTCCTTTCCTCACCAATGATGTACCCTAACTTTCCGTGAGCACCAATAGCCATCTTGGTAGATTGTGCCCATTCTAAATAGTTTGTTCCATCTAGTTTTACTATAGTAATAATTCCAGACCAAAAATATCATTACCACTTCTAATACCTAGTCCCATGGTACCAGTGGATTTTAGCTCGGTATTCCAATTCTCCATCTTACTTCAAACAGTTTAATAGATTGAAAGAATAAAGTTGAGAGCCTCCAAGAACAATTTTAAAACACACGTATAGAAACAAACCCTTCCAAGAAAAGAAAAACCCTAATCGGAGAGAAATCTCTCTCCTCTTAGCGTCTTCCAATAGAGAGGAGACTGAAACAACCACTCCAGAAGGCTGTTAGGCTACGTTTGTTTGGGGTGGAAAATCGATATGGGGTAAACTTTACACCCCAGTTCGATTTTATTGGTGTTTGGTAAACACGTAATTTTACACTTACATTTTGATTTAAATTTACATCGATATAATCGATGTAATAAATACATCGAAAATATCAATGTAATATATACATATATCTCTCTCTCTCTTCTTCTTCTTCTCCCCTTTTTTTTCTCTTTCCATCACCGCCGCTGTAACCAGTTGCAACGGCAGATCTGAACCCACCTCTGAAGGGAGAGCTAGAGAGGAGCAGTTGCAACCCACCTCTGAAGGCAAATCTCCACTGCAACCAGCCGGAGAGGAGTAGTTGTCCGTTCTCTCTTTCTCTCTTCTCCTCCTCCTTTTTCTTCTTCTTCTTCTTCTTCTTCTTCCCCTGCTTCCCTCCTCATTTGTAAATCGTCTTCTCCTCCTCTACACCATCTCACTGAATTTACACCTTGATAGCCAAACAAGGTAGGTGTAAATTTTCAAAATGAATCGGTTTTAATTTCCATCGATCATTAAATTGGTTCATTTTTTCCATGGTGTAAAATTTGAATTTACACCTCAAACAAATGCAACCTTACTGAACCATGAGATTTGCCTGAACCATTCCAAGCAGTTGTTTGACTCTTATCAATCAATTGCTAACTCGGCCCATGTTCCCACCACAAGACACTAACCTCTGCACAAAGATAAAAGAACCAAACCAAAGAAGATTACTAAAGATGCCAAAGGCAAGAAGCAGAACACCTACCAAGTTTGACAAGTCTTTCAAGCAAGAGCAAGACAAAAAAAGCCTCCTCTCCACCTACACCAACAACATACATTGTAACCACATCCCCTTCCTTTTTTATTGATGTATTTTTACATCTTATTATCAATGTAAATATGCATTGGTTTGCCATTTGTCAATGCATAAATGCAATGTTGCTAAACACAGGCAAAAGTGAGCTAGAGTGCAAATTTACCTTGAAGCGGGATTTACACTCCATTTGCATCGTTTTCAAACGTGGCCTTAGTTGCATATACTAAACTTTGCTCTTATCTCTTTTACTCTATTTCCTTTATGTTTGGCCTTTTTATCCTCTATGATTGGTTTTACTAAAGCAAGATGCAAAGCTAGGAATGGAGTTGGTAAGAATTAGGGGTGCCCACTGTTCGATTAACTGAACCATGGGGTAATTTTTCTGGACCGAACCGATATGTTCGGTTTTTACATTTAACCGAACCGATGCAACTGGTTAACCGCGGTTTGGTTTTTTGGTTTTTTATGCCCTTAAAATTAAAAAAAAGGAAAAACACAGTCAAAGAGAACTTGGATTCCACTTCGCCAGTGTCACCGAGATGCAATAAAGCTTCTAACCCGCAGCCGAGCCTGCAATGTCGCCGAAGTAGGAGGGATCGCCAGTGTCAGAGGCCGTCAGTGAATCGGTTGGAGGATGGAACGTCGAAGGCCAGAACCCGGAATTTGGAGAGTGGGAGTCTGAGAGAGAGAAAGAGAGAGAGAGAGGGGGGGGGAAGAAAGGAATCCCTACGTGGTGGGTGTCAGACGACTCGGATTATCAGACAGACTGTTCGCTAGTCTGGCTGCCAGTCTGCCAGACTAGCAAACATGAAAGTCTTAGACTCTTAGTTCGACAGTCTGAACACTCTCAGACTGTCAAGCATTTTTATTAGATTTAAAAAAATAAAATAGAATATATATAATATTATATAAAAATATATTATTGTATATATATATATATCGGTCAGTTTGGTTAGCCGTCGATTTTTTAAATGGTTAACTGAAACTGAACCAAAACTGTCAATTTTGAAAACATCAAACCGAAACCGAACTGAATCAGTCGGTTTTTTTGGTCGGTTCGGTTTTCTGGTTTTTTTGCTCACCCCAAGTAAGAATAGTAGTCAAGAAGGAGGTTGACGAGAAATTAAAGAATGAACTAATTTCTAGAAGCAAGATGGGGTAGATAATAGAAAGGAAAGCAAATAATACCATAGCAAAAGGTAGTTTGGTAATTTTATTATCCACTATATTGTCCGTTAATGGTGTTATAAAGTGGTAATTTTCAGGTGTTCAAGAACTGTAGTGGCACATTTTAAAGATTAGGTACTAGAGTGAGATTACCCCCAAAGTACAAGCCTACAAGGTACTAGTTTGCAATTTACCCATATAGAAACAATGCATGTTAAGGCGCACACAAGGGCGAACTATAACTATTACAAGTTTAGGAGTATTAATGGCAATACAAAATGACTGAAATAACAATACCTTCTTTTTTAAATAAACATGCCCATGTCTTCTATATATTCAACACATTGTTGGTAGCAATGTGTTATGATCGTCAAATCTGGGAGAGGATTAGCTGAGTTTGATAGTTGTTTTACTAGCTATGAAACCAATCATTTTTTCCTACACTAACAACAAATGAAAGTTAGAGATTAAGTGATTGTGGGTCACTTGGATCATCCTCATCATCTTTTTTGAAAATAGGTTGTGATTTGGGAGTTCTTGCCAACAACATTCTCAAACCCTTCCAAGTTCCAACATAATCTGACACCATCCATCTTCATGGCGAGTAAGAATCTACTACCAACAAAAGCTCCCAACACCGTTTCAACAAGCCATTTGCAACTGCACATTGGGAGTCCCCAATGTATAATTGTAATGGCTAGTTAGGAGTTGGGATAGTATTGTGAGCTTGGTGGGTTGCAATTTTATCGTGGATACTAGTCTCATGGTGAGATGTGTGATGTCAAATGTTATTTGTCATGTGGATGCTTCTAACCAGTCCAACAAATTATCTGTCATGTTAGGACAATAACAAAAATCATTTAGAAAGGTATTTGGACATTAAAAAATAAGTGGTCATGTTATGTGCACATATACATTTTCCATCAATTGTCTTGATAAAAATATTAATGGAAGTGGTTATTTGCTTACTTTTGTCATAGCTCAGGGGGTGGCAAAAATAAATAAATAAAGTTTAGGTAGTGAAATGATACACCCCAAACTATGGGGGTATATGGCGTTTATCCTATAAAATAGGATAAATCTACGATGTCAAAAAGACCGAAAGAGATTAAAACCTCCGGTGAATTTTGATGAATGCTACCTAATTGGATGCCACTTTTATGATACCGGTTGATTTCTTCTAAGTTTTTCTTGGTATCAGGTTTTTCCAATGTCATAGTTAACCTGATAAAATATGTGTTTTGAACCCTATAAATTATGTGTTTTACAAGAGTTCGACTATGATACTAGAAAGACATGATGCAGAAAAAACTTATAACCAATTAGTTGGCATCATAAAAAACTTATAACCAATTTGATGGTTATTTATCAATTTCATGTGTGGTTTTTGATTAGTCAAAGCCCTTCCAGTATCATGTCTTTTTGGGACATAGATCTTAATTGCAAATCTATTCTAAAAGGATTATACCAGGCTAAAAATGACCACTCTTGCATGAGGCATGCTCTAGTATGAGATGCTCCCTAATTAATTTATGGTGATTAGTGAATTAAATGTGTGTGTATCTAGGGGTGCAGTCGGGGTGGGTTGGGTCGGGTTTATGGTCAACCTAGGTTTGACCCTAAAAAAATTGGGCTTAAGGCCCAAGCCCGATCTTCTCAACGCGAGGCCAGGCAGCACTATAATTTGATGCACTTGGGCCTGGGCCAAGCTCGGGTTGGTTAACGAACCCACTCTAAAATTATACATATATGTAAATAGGTAAATATGTATACAGATGTATATACATACAAATATTTGTGTATACATATGTAAATATATAATGTATGCAAGATTTACACACACGCATGTATGTATGCATGTATGAATATGTATAATTGAGTTGGACTCTAGCTGGGTTCGAGCTACCTAAGGGTTAGGCCCAGGCCTGGCCCGAAAAATAAAAAAACTAGACTTCTTGGGCCCGAATCCAACCTGAGAATAAAAAAAATCCAAACCCAACCCATGTAAAATTTCAGGCTGGACTGGTTTGGGCTCGAGTTGGGCCCGCCCAACTTGCACCCCCCCTATGTGTATATAGTTTAATTGCTTGTAAACCAATGGAATATTAATGATTTTGTAAAAAATTGCATACTGAGGAATGCGACCATGCTCTCACAAAAAGTATAATTAAATCTATTTTCATTGATTTTTTACATGTGTGCATTATCAAGCGCATTTGTGTCTTTTCACATGTAAGAGTGATGGTGAAAATAAATCTCTGATCCTTCTTAAGGTAGTAAAATTAGCATTCTTTTTCAAAATTAACAAAAAGAAAGGAAAATAAGTAGTATTGGCATAAGTAACTAAAATGAATCCCTTTTCCATACCTTTTTTTTTTTTTTTTTTTTTAAATTCCTAACCCTTGTTGTTTGATTGAGTTTAAAAAAGCAAGCCTCGATGGTTGATGAATATATATATAGGTACTATGTAATGTAAGAATGATAATTTCTGTCCAAGGTCACATTAATTGTAGCCATGAATACAGAGAAGTCAAAGCCATGTTTGGTTCAACCTTCATTCTTCGACAAATTAAAAATGGATAAAAATGACCAAAATGAGAAAATGTTGCCACAAATCAATTGTGTCCCCCCTCACCCCCCACCCACCCAAAAAAAAAGAAAAAAAGAAAAAAAGAATTATTTTCATATCAACAATGGGAATAACTTTTGAATACGTCTAATAAAAAAAAATGAAAATAAGCAGATGAGGCACAATTATTTTTCATGCTACAAATTACCTTGTACCGTGGATCCATTTTTCATTCTAAAAATAATGAAGTCCATATTAAGACATTTATAGCCATAAGTTTCCATGTTATTCTTTTTTTTGGTAAAAACAATAGGCCTAATGGAAATTGCTTTTAGGAAGTGGTTATATTTTTATAACCATTTTACATGTAAACACAGAATTGCAGTTTTGAAAAATGGAAATTGCTTCCATTCACATTGCGTGCAACTAATAAATACAAATAGACTTGCAACAAACACGAAGCGGATGGAATTTCTCTCATGTGCTCCCCTGAGCTTTCCATTCTTTCCATCAAGTGTGTAGCTGGCAAATTGGCAATGGCATTGAAATAAGTATAACTATATCTATAAGCTTTATTCGGTTCAGTAGCTGTTTTCAATTTTCACTTGTGAAATCGAACCAAACAGTACGTAGCAGACGGGTTTCTAGTGGGGGCCGCAATTATCGAACGACTGTCCGTCAGATTTTTCAACGTTCAGCTCTCTTATCGGAAGATTCGGAACCGATGCTAAACGATTAGATGTGGGACCATGCCTGATGCAAATTGCCATCCTCCCATCCGGCACATAAATATTCCCCTCCGTTGATCAATAATTCCAGCCCAGCCCAGAGAGAGAGAGAGAGAGAAGAACTACTCGACTCGAAATTCTGAACGCCAAAACCAAAAGTCTCTTTGATGCGACGCCGAAGTGGAAGCAAACTGGCAAAGAGATCCATGGCTGCTGCCTGCTAGTGCTTGACTGCCAGGTCTCTTGTTTGACATCTTCTAGATTGCCTCTCTCTCTGCTGCAATAAATCCACCACGAGAGCACAAACAACAGCAGCAACACTAACTTGCTTTAATTCTCGAATCTTTGTTTTCATTTCTTTTTCAGGCAAGTTTCTACTGATTTGCGTACTCAAAATTTCGTGGCTGCTCAATATGCATAACGATCTCAGCTTCTTTTCTCTCTCTAAAACCCTAACTTCAGGGCCCGGTTGCTTGAGTAATACCGATGCTTCTTTCGCTTTCTCCTTGTAAACCAGATTTGGTGAGGCGTCGTTTCAACACTGTTATGTTTTACCCGCCAAAGTTTTAATTTAATCAGTTAATGATTTAAAAATCTATGCTTTTCTTCGAGTCCAAGTGAGGCATGCATTTTGCATTTCCTTACTTGTTTCTTTTAATTTCGAATTGCTGGAACAAGCCATTGGTTGATTGATCCTAGTGTTGCAAATGCTGTTTCAGAGTCCGGTCTTTCGAGCTGAGTTGTAGTTAGGTCGGTTTGGTTCTGGGGTGTCGGAGGCAATGTTGATGCTGTGTTGTGATGAGGACGAGGGCCTAGAAGATTCTTGACGGTCTGCAGAAATTTGAGCTGGATTTCTCGTGTCCTTGGATTTGGAGCTTTCTCTCGTGCGTTAGCTTCTTTAAAGTGGTAAGGACGGAAAGCGTTTGTGTCTTGATATGGATGATACGGCGGCAATAGTGGATACACTTGGATCCAGATTCACTTCTGTGGAGCTGATCGGGAAAGGATCCTTTGGTGATGTCTATAAGGGGTAAGTAGTAATTCTCGAAAAACATTGTAAATTTATACTTCAATTCCTGTACCATGTTTTGATACTGGATATCAGTGTATAACGGTTCTGAAGAGTGTCCATTTTTTCTCTGTGTATGTGATTTTTTACTACTTCGTTCATTCATTACAAATTAAGAACTGATTTTGCTGCAACCTTACTGAATGTGAACTTTTACTGTATGAAAGCGGGATCTGACTATAATAATGAAAGACGGAAGTTAATCCGATGGAACTAACCTGAATAATGGACTGAATGACAAATTTAATCTTATGATATGACTTTTCTGTTGTTGGTGACAACTGACATGAAAATTCGTGTCTACATTATTTCCGAGTCTACAAATAAGAAGACTCAACTCCCTCCATGCACTAGGTTTCAAGGAGGTGAGATAGAGATCAGGAACCTATAAGGGCAGCCTGATTTCTGCTCCTAATTAATAAAGGAGCATATCAAAGATATGGAGGATTCTCTCAAGGATATAGAGTTGTAGCCTTGTAGGTTTATGGCTTTTTTGGTGATTCTTAATTAAGAAGATCTATGGTCATGTATGGGGCTTAAATCACAAGCCGTTTAATAGTTTCTTTTATCAGGAAATCTTGGTTTGCACAACCACACATTCAATTTTAGGCAGTTCTTTATTGGAAGGGATGAGATAAATAGCATGTTTTTGGTGATCCGTTGCTTTTGTGGGATCACAATCCACCATGGTATTGAACTTTCAGATCTGTTATGCGTTAAGCCTACTGCATTTTCTTCAACAATAAAATTTGTTGTTGGTGTCTATGTCATCATGACTAGTATGCGTTTTTACCATAGATAATTTATGGTGTCAATGGATAATTGAAACAGACTACATTAACAAAATTAATGGTCTTTGTCATTAGGATTCATCAGCCACTAACCAGATTCCACTTTGATATTATGGCTCAGTTTGTTTGCAGTGCAAATTTCTTTTGCATTGGCGTAAATGTGTATGGGAGTGCAAATGGTCAGAGTGTACATTCTGATTTACTTTTGCTTCAGATTTGACTTTGCTTTATTTGTTTGTGAGAAATAAAATAACATAGTCCCCACCTTATATTGGAAGAGAATGGAGGTAGGAGGAGGGTAAGGTTGGAAGCAAGATGATGTGCTCCCAACTAAATATGAGAGAGAATTGAGGTAGGAAGAAGGTGGTAGAAATTTTTCATTAGTTTTTGAGATGCAAAACTGCACTACTAATAAGTGCAAATGAGATAAAAAGTACAAAAAATTGCATTATGATTGCAAACAAACAGCTGCAAAACTGAATCAGGTACGAAATTTGTATTTGGTTCAGATTTGCATTGCAAACAAACAGAGCCTACAGATTAACAACCCCTACTGGATACTGAGTGAGTTAGAGAGGACTTCTTTCGTTCTACACAGAAGACACCCGGACCCCAATTGGAAAGGTCTGAGTCCTTGGTATTGTGACTAGTATCTGCTTTGGTATTTTTGATTTATAGATGATTTAATTGTTGAATGAACTGAATGCTTTTTTTTGACAAGTAACCGAAATTTCATTAACCATAAGCAGATCAAGGAGTGCAAGAACCACCACCAAGTTGCCCAAACAGGCAACAAGAAATCATCTGTGCCTTATTCCAACTATATGGGGTGAGCTACATGAATCCTGTTTTGCCAATCCATTCTATTTACACAAAAAGGCAAATCAGGGTCCATATTTATGAGGGTTTGGCAAAAGTTTTAGTGCCAGCTGCCAACCTGATGTAACCCTCCTTGAGACTGGCATGTAAGACAAGCTCACACCGGAGGAGTTAAACAGGCAACAAGACACCGAAAACAAATAAACCAACAGGAAGAGTTGCAAATTAATTCCTGACCCAAGACAACGAACCAAGCTGACCTCTGACAACCCCAGCTCTTGCTAAAGAGTCTGCCAAGGCATTGGCACTCCTAGGAACCCAGTTGAGCAATTTGTTTAAACTTTTCCTAAGGATCCAAGCCTTTCTAACCAAAGCTCTGAAGGTCCATGGGATTTCTCTTTGCTTCTTCATCCAGAGTAACAGTTTGACAGTCCCCTTCCACCTCCATATTCTTCTAGTCATTCCTTTTCAAGAGGTCAAGGCCTTGAATCAGAGCCGACAGATCTGCTCTCACTGAGTTGCCTTGTCCCACAGGTTCTGAAAAGTTGGTAAAAAAGGACTGCAAATGAGATAACAGATGTATTAGCAAAAGGAGTTAATGGGTCTCTTCTGTTTTGGGCAAAGTTGTAATCCGATGTAATTTGGGCCAATGTTTTAAAACGCAGAGGCGTGATGCAAGGCGTTCCACTACCTAGAGGCGTGATGCAAGGTGTTCCACTACCTAGAGGCGTGAGGCGTAGTTCAAAACGCAAGAGGCATAAGCCTCCTTAAGAGGAGGGTGGTTAGGAGGAGGAAGGGTAGGAGGATGAAGAGGAAGGGGGGATCTCATTTTTTCTTTATTTTTAATAAAAATCTTTTATATTAAGAAGAATAAAGATGCATAACATTAGTTGAAAGGGGGGGGGGTCCTGTCGAAGCGGAAGGAGCTGGGGGCAAACCACTTTCTTTCCCCTTATCTTTTCTTCCCTTTCCTTTCCTTTTCTTTTCTTTCCT
>NW_010729098.1:1763430-1780239 GCF_000365185.1 Nelumbo nucifera
CATGGCACACAGGTGCTTGCCATCATCGGCATACAGGAGACCCTTCACATCGGTGCCCAGTCGCCTTGCATTATGGTTGTCCCCCTTTAGCACGTAAGCGGCGCCTCCCATGGACCGGTCTAAGCCAGGAGAGTGCCCTGGCCATTGGACTTGAGGTCATGATCCAGTGCTACTGACGTTGGTGGAGCCATCCCATCGGGCAACTCCTAGCCTCTAAGCGCAGAAAGGCTTGTTCTGGCCTACCTTGGCCTGGACGCCGCACGGGTTTCTTCTGCTGTAGAACTACCCCCGTGACATTAGGGCGTTTTGGGAGCGCCTCACCTGGAAGTGCGCCTCCAGGCGTATACCTCCCACGGCTTCTAAAACATTGACTTGGGCTGGTGGATTGCCTAATGACTGTACTAAATTTTCTGAAATTATTAGTAAAATCCTTTTGCTAATAAAAAAAGCTGAGCAAAACATTGCCATTATGATCTCTTATAAACACCTCCCACATCAGATTGACCCAGAGTAGCCAAACTGCAGCCATGATAGTTGAAATTTAATCTACCTGCCTCCGGAGTGATCCACTCAAGCACAGAACACACATATTGATGATCGGTTTCTGTCATTAATGTGAGTTTAGGCAATTTGATGGTACAAATTAAAAAGTGTCCTTGGATGGCTGAATAGCAACAACTACCAACTCTTTGATTCTATGTCCGATGTCAGCATAAATTCTTTCTTTTTTCATCTTTTAAATATTGAAGCTGTATGAATTCCGATCTAAAAAAGAATATTGAAGCCTTATAAACAATGCTGCCAAAATATTCCAATGTTCATGATTCAAATTGTGGACCCCAAGGTTCCAATTTGAATCTTATGATTGAAATCTTTTTTTATCCCTGAAAGATCTTATTATTATTGTTTGAATCCTGAAAATTGATTTGTGAATCTTATAATTTCTTTGATTCATATAAATTGGATCAATTTGACTGGGATCCAGTCTTATACTTTGTTTTTATTTTTTTTAATTTTAAATGGGCTTTTTTTTTGAAACCCATCCTAGAATAAGACTTATTTGAGTTGACTGAAACCTATTCAAAGACCTTTTTGGTTTATTTTACATTATATCAGGTTAAAGAACCATGATTTGTAGGTTAATTGACTTTGAGGTCAAAACTGGATTGTTTCATATCGTGCTTATAATGTATAAGTGGTAAACTTTGTTTTATTAAAAACATACATGGAGAATATAGATTCATTTTTTTACATATTTATGTTTTTACTATTATGCATTATGTATACTCATCTTTTTGACAAATTCCTAAAAATAGAATTAATCTAATGGTATACAATACTATTCATGATTCAATTTGATTTAGTTTAATGTCCTCTATGATTTACAAATGAAGGTCTTAGCATAGTTTTCAAGGAGCCAAGGCGAGGCTAGGCGACAAGGGTGCCTAGTTGCCTAGGCAATGGATTTTTTTAAGTAAAAACATGTATCCTAGGGTGGTTCCCTAGGTTTCGTAATCATATTTCCTTAATAAATATCCATGATTTTCATAAGAAAAGTATAAATTTCATGTTAAAGTATAGAAAATCAACATATTCCAACATATTCATGAGAAGAAAAAGAAGAAAGAAAAGAAAATTTGAAAAATATAGAGGCTGAATCCCTATTTCTGTTATAGGAAAGAGGAAAAGAAAAGGTTCCAACATATTCATGAGAAGAAAAAGAAGAAAGAAAAGAAAATTTGAAAAATATATAGGCTGAACCCCTATTTCTGTTATAGAAGAAGAAGAAGAAATTAGTATATAAAAATACAAAATTAGTAAAGAAAAAGAAGAAAATGTGTTGATTGGACAACATTTTATGTTCTTTCTTACTTATTGGTTCAGGTTTTGAAGTCTTTGAGGGTTCAATACAGCATTTAGCAATGCTTGTGTTGATTAAACCCTAACAAATAAAAAAATAATAAAAAGAAATTAGTATATAAACACACAAAATGCTGTATTGAACCCTCAAATTTCTTGATCCTAACAAACTGTCATGCCCTCACTTCCTCTAGGAAGCCTAGAGTTCAAGTAACTTGGACTCCGTCGATGGAGGGTTTTGTTAAGCTGAACTTTGACGGGAGTAGTCAGGGTAACCCAGGACTGTCTGGGGTTGATGGTGTACTGAGAGATGAGAACAGCAACATCATTGCCTTTTTTTCGGGAAAGGTGGGAATAGGAGACTCTGTGAGGGCTGGACTCCTAGCTGCGGCACAGGGGGTACAGATTGCTTATCAACTTGGAGTGCAAAACTCAATAATTGAAGGAAACTCTAAGGTGGTAGTAGGATGGTTGGCTGACCCGGGTACTGTCACTTGGAACTTTAAGGATATCTTAAAAAAGGTCAAATGGCTATTGAGGGGCACGACAGTTAGAGTTTAGTGGTCGGGTAGATCAGTTAATGCCTTGGCTGATTATCTTGCTAAACAAGGGGCTACTCGGGTTTCATTGTATTGGGCTTCTCTGTAATTTTCTTTTTCCTTTGTTTTGTTCTTTAACTAAAGGGTTGATGGTCTCTTCCATCTCCCCTCCTTAAAGGGGAGGTAGCATCTCGTGCCTCTCCCTAATTTGTACTATCTTTGGCTTTGATTTAATAAATCTGATAATTCATTGATCAAAATAAAAAAAATGTCTTTTTTATAATTATAACCTCAAAAAATTAAGAATATAAAAGTTTGTTATAACATGCTATAGAAAACTGCTTGGCGATTAGGCGAGGCGAGACTCCAAGGGCACCTTGTCGCCTAGGCGTCGCCTTGACAACTATGGATCTTAGTTCTTGATGTGTCTTCTTATCACTTTGGACTACCAGATGAAATTGTTGAAATTAACTGAACAGACTGTCAATGATCAGTTGATGTCAGAATTATCCACAAAAAAGGATCAGTTGATGTCATTAATATAAATTAAAGATGATTTGTGATACAAATTAAATGTGTTCTTGGGTGGCTGAAAAATAACAACTATCAACTATTTGATGCTGATGTATGTATGCATTCTCTCTCTCTCTTAGTTTTTCATAATGACTTCTTATGATGATGTAAGATAACTATAAAGAAAGAAGAGATTGAACTGTTTTACAGATGAACCTTTGGTTATTAAATGAAAATTCCTATGTACAATCAAGGACTGATTTTTTTTGTGTGTTCTTAGCAGTCTTTTGTACATTTCCTATGTACATCCTCTAGTTGCACAGGGGTTCTTTTTGGTTAATGAATTTCCCTACTTTACCTTCTCTCTCTCTTTCTCTCTCTCAAAATAAAAGACAAATCTAGGTGTCTCTCACTCATTGTCACATTTTGTTGTGCAACTTCATCAAGAGCAATGGAATAAGGACTTGGGTGACTCTAATTACTTGTTTCAGAAAGATAACATCTTGCAATGCCTTGCGTTGTGCTACTTTTTCAGAGGAAACAAAATAGAGCAATGTTGATTGCATTGAGTTTTGTCCATTATAAAGCCCTTGAATTACAAAAGGACAAAATATAAACAGTGTCTTCTGTGCATATACATGAGAGTTATGGGTATTTTGTATTTTTATCCTTTTGTGATCTAAAGGCTCCATGATGCTACGATTTGCTTACCATGTTAACACCAGTTCATTGGATAATAGTTGTGATAATGTAACAGCGTATTTCTCCCATAAGTTAGAAATCGTGTTGGCTGCTTGGAATTCTAAACATAGCAAATTTGTTCATCTCTGGGTTATGTAGATGGTCAATGTTTTGATTTGCTTTATGGAAGAAATAGATGGCAGTGTATGGGTCTCTGACATATTTGTGTTTAATTTTTGAGAGGTTAGTTTTCCCTTTTTTTTTAATAATAAAATTTCTCTACTTCTGTCAACTAGCTATGGTCTTGTTATGATATTGAAAAATGTTATCAATAGAAAACTAGGACATTGGGAGAAATTGAAGAAACTTGCTTTCCATTTTTCATTCCCTTCACCAGTTGATTTACGTTCCTGTTATACCTTTTCTTGCTTTGCAGGTTTGACAAGGAGCTCAACAAAGTTGTTGCGATTAAGGTTATTGATTTAGAAGAAGCGTGAGTACATAGCTTGGGCAGTTTATCTTTTAGTTTGTGTGTGTATGATTGACTGTATTTGACTATTCGTTGTTGACTATTAGTTGCTTGGTCTGCTAAAAACCATATTTTTTAATCCTCAGCTTCCTTGTCAAAGCTTGCTACATTAATGGAGGAATATTTGTTAATATTCTTGACAGCTTACAGTTATTGATGATACCAGTGAAAGAAAACCTGTTGGATGAATAAAGAATGGATAGAATAATGAAAACAATAAAATAGTGTAGATTACTGAACACAAACGCATAAATAAAGAATGCCTACAACTAAATTTTGCACTTTTTTTTCAGGATGGCAGAGGCAACTTGTCATTAATTGATATGTTATACGTACTATTGAACTTTTCTTTTGTAACTAGTGTATTTAATGAAGGCCACTGCCCAATGCTGGTCCCATCTATCCTGGGCCTTGGGAGGGTGGACTTGATATGGACTTAGCCACCGGGATATATATATATATATATATAGTAATTTGTATGTGAGGAGTTCATTTGTTATTTGGTAGTGGGAAGTAGAAACAAGACTGGTAAAGTTGATTAACTGATAGTTTAGCTATGTCAGGGTGGCTACTGGCTAGAAAAGAAAATTATATCTGGGAGCTGATTTGTATATTCCTTCTTCAGTAATCAGTCTTGGGTGGTCTTCTTGGAAGGCTGGGGATGGGTCCATTGGTTGGGCCCCGATTTGTATATTCCTTCTTCAGTTTTTACTTTTTGAGATGATTAATAAAGCGGTTCTGCCAATTATCAAAAAAAAAAAAAGTGGTTCTGTTACTGAAAAAAGGGGCTGAAATAAAAACCCTGTTGAAGTTATTTTCATTTTGGATTGCTTGATGTGGTCCATGACAACAATCATGCAATTTCTTGCCTTTGCACTCAAGTACCAATATAGTGGCTAGTGGGATGAATGTATCTTGCCTCAAGTTCATTGATGATACTATTGCCTGTTGTTTTTTTTTTTTTTTTTTTTTGATAAATAACTAATGCCTGTTGTTTCTTATGAAACAAATGGCATGATGATGAACCTTCGGGTATCACTAAAGTTTTGAAGGAACCTTGGCATTAAAAGTAAATCTAAGTGTGAATATAAGAGAGTATCAGACTGAAATAATTTAGGTACTATTGTTGTCCCTTTTATAACAAAATCTTGGGAGTTTAGTTTTCATTGTTATGGTTGAAAAGTTGGAGAAAGGGCTACCATCCATCAATTGGGGTGTAATAATTAACAGCCAAAAGTTGTATGCAAGTGAACTTCTGCTGAAAACCTGGTTGGAATCATAACATGGTGACTTGGGCGGTCGGGCTTAGTATGATAACTACGTGCAGCAGCAATGCCATGACCCATTTATAATACCTTTGCATATAAAAAATATTTTGGGTTAATGGGTAGTTTATCTTCTTGATCCTAATATTTTCTTGTAATACATAAATTGTTAAGCTAAGAAAACTTTACATTGTTCCCCTCTCTTTCCCCTATTTCCTCAGATTTTCCATTATATTTGGTACGTTCAAGGCGCATATCCTCAATATATCCCACTCGTGGATATATTGCATGATAATCCTTACACTTTGGCTCACAAATAGAATGCAAGTTTTCTTCTGGTAATTAATCTGGTAGAAGTCAGATATGTGACCACATCATTTTTTTTTGAAAGTTAGGATTTCATTAAAAAGAGGGAGAGATCCTCTCAAAGAAAGGCTACAATGAGAAGGATGGGAGGCTGAAACTATTACAGAATCTGTTATCCATGTGTACAATTCTGTTATAGAGTCCACATGTACAATTCTGTTTCTGTTGTAACTTAACTTCTAGAGTCTTCTGTAATACATTATAAATACCTGATCATATCAAGATTAATACAAGCTTCCGTTATATTTCTCATGGTATCAGAGCTCCTCAGGCTCTCGATCCGTTCCTTGTCTGTATCTACAAATCGCCGGAATTAATGGCTGCCTGCGCTGCAACTGGTGGTTCAGATGCTACCTCTGATCCAACCTCTCTTTTCTTTCTGCATCCCTCAGATAATCCAGGTGCAATCTTAGTTTCCTGTCCATTAAATGGAGAAAACTACTCCACCAGGAACAGAGCAATGCGAATATGCATTGTGTGCCAATAACAAGCTTGGTTTTGTGGACGGGACGATCAGGAGACCAGAAAAGTCATCTGCTCAAGAACTGGCCTGGAATAAATGCATTTCCATGGTCATTTCTTGGATTTTCAACTCCCTGTCCTGTGA
Source organism: Nelumbo nucifera (assembly GCF_000365185.1). The sequence continues at coordinate 1,769,791 of NW_010729098.1, forward strand.
ATTACATGAAAGTGTGGCGTATGTCAACTCTGCTCATGAGATTTGGCATGATCTGGAAGAGCGATTCTCACAAGAAAATGCCCCTCGGATCTTTCAACTCAAGAGAGACTTAGCACTGCTTCGACAGGAGAATCTCTCTGTTTCAGCTTACTTCACGAAGTTCAAAGCCTTATGGGATGAATTAGCAACCTATAATTCAATCCCAACCTGCTCATGTGGAGGTGCAGCAAAAGAATTTGTTGCTGAACGTGAAAAGGAGAAAGCGTATCAGTTCTTGATGGGATTGAGTGAGAATTTTAACACTGTTTGCTCCTACATCCTCAGTCTTGATCCCTTGCCTAATGTCAGTCGCATTTACGCACTGAGCGTGCAAGAAGAACGTCACCAAAGTCTCTCGTCTCAATGAGTACCTGTTGTCGAAACAACAGCAATGCATGTGAATGCTGCATCATCGAAACTCCAAGATGAATCTGTCCGTCCGAAATTCAGATGTGACCACTGCAAGCACAATGGACACATGACGGACCGGTGCTATGAAAACCTGGGTTACCCACCAGGTTGGGTAGACAAAAGGAAATCTGCGTCTAGCAAGTTAACAGACAAGAATTCCTCGAAGAAGGTGACTCAAACAATTGGACATTCAAACTCAGTTTCTCCCATTGCTGGTTTAAGTCTTGATCACTATCAACAACTGATGGATCTTTTGAACTCAGAAAAACATACTACTGCAGCAAATTATGTTGGTAAGGCTCATGCTTGTCAACTTTTTTACATTCTTTTAGTTGGATTCTGGATACAAGAGCCTCGGACCATATGATTGGTGCACAGTCCGATATGGCTCTTGATACACAATCAGCCAATGTCCATAAACCAGTCTATCTACCCAATGGCACTGTAGTGCCTGTACAAGCTCAAGGATCTGTCAAGATTACTGATCATATTCGTCTAGAGAATGCTCTCCTTGTTCCGGATTTTAATTGCAATCTGGTATCTGTGAGCAAACTCACTAATCAACTGAATTGTGTGGCTTTGTTTTTTTCCCACATTTTGTGTCCTACAGGATCTGACCACCAAGAAGCCGATTGGAGTGGCTGAAATGAGGGATGGTCTCTACCGCTTTACTGGGCTACCAAACTCTACAACCTTACATATTAGTTCAATTGATCTTAATTCTCAACTGTGGCATTAGAGGTTAGGACATGTTGCCTATGATCAATTATCATTGATTCAAGAACTCCATGTTTCCCCACCTGTAACTACTGTATGTTGTGATGCATGTAATCGTGCTAAGCTTACAAGATTACCATTTTCCACTTAGCTATAATAAAAGCACTGCACCTTTCCAAATTATTCATTGTGATATTTGGGGAGGTTATTGGGTGCCATCCCACTCTGGAGCTTGTTATTTTCTCTCTATTGTAGATGGCTATAGTCAAGCCACTTGGGTCTATTTAATGATACGTGAGTCAGACACTTTACAGTTTCTCACTATGTTTTGTGAAATGATTAAGACTCAATTTCACACCTCGGTTCAGACAATCAGATCCGATAATGGGCTTGAGTTCTTGTCTGAACCCATTCAGACTTATTTTCAACACAATGGTATTCTTCATCAGCGAACATGCGTTGACACCCCTCAACAGAATGGGGTAGTGGAGCGGAAACACCGCCATTTACTTGAAATGGCACGTGTCTTGCGGTTCCAAGCTGGGCTTCCAATACAATTTTGGGGCGAATGTGTGCTTATTGCCACCTTATTAATAAATTACTTGCCTACACCACAGTTGCATGGAAAATCCCCTTATGAGATGCTGCATGGTAAGCCTCCTACATATAACCACTTGAGGGTGTTCGGTTGTTTATGTTATGCTCGAGTGCAAGGCAAACCCCATGATAAATTTGTTGTGCGGGCCCATCGTCGTGTTTTCATGGGCTACCACAATGACAAAAAGGGTACCGGCTGTTCAACCTTGGTAATAAGGAGTTTTTTGTTTCACGGGATGTTCATTTCTATGAGGATCAATTTCCCTTCTTAAACATCCCGAATACCCCATAGACTTCTGATCAACCAGTGGTACCACTTCCTATAACCGGTGATACTCCTGTTGATACCATTGCAACCCATAATCATCAGCCCGCTATAGCCCATGATGAGCCTTCCCCAGTCATCAATGGGTTTGAAGTAGAACCTAACATCACTCTCACTCCACCTATACGTTGGTCTATCGCCCCATTCGACCTCCCAAGTGATTCCAAGAGTTTATCTGTCTCGCCTTACATTCCAATGGTCAACCAAACCCCAACACACAACATCCCATATCACATTTTATTGGGCCTTCACCATCAGCCCATTCATCTGCCTTGTTAAACACCACGGAACCACGAAGCTATGCTGAAGCCGCTACACATCCCAACTGGCAACAAACCATGCAAGATGAATTAACAGCTCTTACTTGGAACGGTACTTGGACTTTAACTTCCTTACCACCGGAAAAATCCCCAGTGGGTTGCAAGTGGATATATAAGCTCAAACTCAAACCTGATGGGACTATTAATCGTTACAAAGCCAGATTAATCGCCAAAGGTTATACCCAAACTCCTAGAGTTGATTACAACTACACCTATGCTCTTGTGGCAAAGTTGGTTACAGTGAGATGCCTCTTAGCCTTGGTTGCAACCTGTCATTGGGATCTTCACCAAATGGACGTAAGTAATGCCTTTTTGCATGGTGGCTCATGAGAGGAAGTTTACATGGTGCCACCTCCGGGTTTCTTACCAACTGGTGACACATGAGTTTGTCATCTTCAAAAATCAATCTATGGATTCAAACAAGCGACACACAACTGGTTTGACACATTGGCCATAGCATTAAAGCATCATGGATTTCTTCAGTCTACAGCTGATTGCACATTGTTTGTTTCTTCTCGGCCAAATAGTTTCTTGGCAGTTCTTGTATATGTCGATGATATAATCATTACCGGAAATGATTCCAATCGCATAGCTTGACTAAAAAATTATCTCAGTAGTTGCTTCCACATTAAAGACCTTGGAGCACTTCGGTACTTCCTTGGCATTGAAATCTCCAGGTCTTCAGACGGTATCTTTCTTTGCCAAAGGAAATAAACTCTAGACATCTTATTTGAGATGGGCATGCTTGGGTGTCGTCCTAGTTCTTTTTCTATGCTTCAACAACAACAACTAGCTCTTGCGGAAGGACTTCTATTTCCACACCCAGATAGATATTGGAGACTGGTTGGACGTTTGATCTATTTAACAATTACCAGACCTGAACTCACATATTCAGTACATGTCCTCAACCAGTTCATGAGCAAGCCTAAACAAGCCCACTATGATGCTGCAATTCATGTTCTTAGATATTTGAAGTCCACACCAGATCATGGTATCTCTCTCCCTGCCAACAATGACCTAGTCATTCGTGGTTACTGTGATTCAGACTGGGCAGGATGTCCTGTCACTAGGCGATCAACAACAGGTTACTTCACTATGTTGGGCTCTTCACCTATTTCTTGGAAGACTTGTAAGCAACCTACAATCTCAAAGTCTTCAGCGGAAGCAGAATACCGTTCCATGGCTGCTCTAACTAGTGAACTGATTTGGCTTAAGAGACTCTTTCATGACCTTGGATTAAGCCATATTCAACCCATGATTGTCTTCTGTGATAATAAGGCAGCCCTACATATTGCTTCCAACCCAGTGTTCCATGAGCAAACAAAGCATGTTGAGATTGACTGTCACTTTGTCCGAGAACATATCCAAGCTCGGACCATTGCTACGTCTCACATTTCCACCAAAGTCCAACCAGCTGATGTCTTCACCAAGGCCTTGGGCAATGATCAGTTTCAAACGTTAAAATCCAAGTTGGGTGTCGGTCCTCCTCCATCTCCAACTTGAGGGGGAGTATTACAGAATCTGTTATCCATGTGTACAATTCTGTTATAGAGTCCACGTTACAATTCTGTTTCTGTTGTAACTTAACTTCTAGAGTCTTCTGTAATACATTATAAATACCTAATCATATCAAGATTAATACAAGCTTCCATTATATTTTTCAAAAACACAGCACAAGGACAAAACAGAATGCAAAACCTCCCAAATTAGCCTCTCCCAGTTGTTACAAAAGTGCATATACTTCAGCCCGAAAAATTCTTTTCTGATAGTAGCCCATCTAATTAAGCATCTCTCAGCTTTCCCACAAACTACTTCTGCAGAGGAGCTGAGGTCCTCGAAAGCCCTGCTATACCTTTTTTTTTTTTGATAAATAAGCCCTGCTATACCTTTCCTTTCCATATATACCAGAATAAGACAGTATGGACAATTTCCTATAGGATGCCCCCTTGCTTACTAAACAATTTGGCCTGCCACACTGAAAACAAGACTTGAAGATAGGGGTGGGGGTGTGGCACCAACACCTTGCTGAACAACTTCAAGGAATAAACCTAGACCGAGTGAGAAAATTCACATTGGAGAAGAAGGTTGTGGACAGATTCCTCGGCCTGACCACATAAGTAGCATTAGTTTATGATGACCTTCCTTTTGATCTCAGATTGTCTATTGTGTGAATATTTTTTTCCTTTGATGGCTGTCAAAATGACACCTTAGATGAAATCTTGAGCTTCCAAATCCACCGCCATGCCTCCATCTCTCTATTTAAACCAGAGGGGGATTGGGACAGAGATTTGACTTAAAAAATGCCAGAATGGTCACCTGTCCACCACTTCTGATTGTGGGAAAGAGGACTGGTAGTAGCCTTGTCCAATGCCCCCAGAAAAGAAGCCAGATTTTCCACGTCCCTATCACCTATGTTTCTTCTAAGCCTTGGGCATCAGACAATATGATTGCCATTGATTCGTAGCAGTCTTTCACCTTGGCCTCTTTATCTAGAGCCAGAGCATAAATACTTGGAAGGAAAGATATACAAGTCTGCTTCCACACCAAATATCCTTCCATAAATAGATTTTCTCCCAATCTCCAGATTTGAATGAGTGAAAACTGATGAAGAGATCCCCATTCTTCATGATGCCCTTCCACACACTAGATCCATATGATTCTTCGGAGGATTAGATTCCCAACCTAGACCAGCCTCACCATACTTACTGCAGATCAACTTACGCCATAATTTGTCCTTCTCAGAGTCAAATTGCTATGACAACTTAGAAAGGAGAGCATTGTTCATCGGGTGGATAAAACGAATACGAATGCCTCCATGAACTTTCTACTGATAAGTCTCATCCCACGGGCCACGACATAAGGTGGAATTTCTTCTCTTCATCTTTACCTTCCCACAAAAAATCTCTTCTCAACTTTTCTATTGCTTGGACCACTAAATCCAGAGTCTGAAACAAAGATAAATAATATATTAGGAAGTTTGATAGGGCACTCTGGATGAGAACCACCTTCCCTGCTTAGAGAGATACCCTTTCTTCCAACCAGCGAACTTATGCCTCATCCTCTCCACTGCAGGGTCCTATATTTCATTGGCTCTGTAACTGGCGTCCAACGGTAAACCCAATAACTTGGTAGGAAGTGAACCTCTTCTATAGCTTAAGGAAGCAGCAAGATCATCAATATTAATTACCTCCCCTACCAGGATCACCTCACTCTTTTGAAAGTTTATCTTCAAGCCTGACATAGCTTCAAAGATAATCAGTAGGCATCTTAAGAACATAAGATCACGAAGGCTGGGATGATTATTGCTGATTAGTTTGTGATGCAGTTGGTAGGGCCCTAAACTGACTAGTTGGTGAACTAGTTGTTAACTAAACTCTTTGATATCACTAATTAAAATGCTAAATAAAAGGGTTAGAAGTCAGGGATATCTTCTCAACGAACATGGGCATGTCTCTTGTTGGCAATAACCTATATGGTGCATCATTATTACAATTTTGATGCCACAGTCTTTTTACTGATTCTTTGGGATTTGGGGGTTCCTGAAAGAATTTCTAGATGTGAATGTGTAATATAATCATTATATTCTTTTGGTGATTCTTCTGTTTAACTTGAATTTCCATTTGTGTTTTATACAATATTATCTTTCCTTGAACTCTAAGATGTATTATCTGGCCTTTTTGTCATTGCCTTCACTAAGTCCATTGTCCTTGGTCTTGTGCAGAGAGGATGAAATTGAAGACATTCAAAAGGTTTTCTTCTTTTCTTCTCTGCGTGTGTTTCAAATTCAAAATGACAGTGGAATATTTCTTTGATGAAATTGGATATTTTTTCTCACTTTAAATTGCTTTTCTTTCAGGAAATTTCAGTATTATCCCAGTGTCGGTCTCCATATATTACCGAGTACTATGGCTCCTATCTCCACCAAACCAAGCTATGGATAATAATGGAATACATGGCTGGTGGATCTGTTGCTGACCTAGTAGGTTAACGTTTTTTGCTTTTATATGTCTGGATGTTAAGAAATGCTTTTATATGCACAATACATGACAATTTTCAAGGGGTTGTAGTGTCAATGTGTCATACCTCTTTCACTCTCTTATGCCTCCAGTATTTGTAATTATGTATGCTGCAAACGTGGCAAGCCTTTTATCTTGAGGTTCTTTTTGTAAGAGAATTTCCTGTGGCTTGTCAAACAGTGGCATTCACCATTCAGCAATTCCTTGCAGTCCCTGTGCTACAGCTGCATGGTCAAATTTCCTGCTATTGATATTTAGATTTCTATGAGTTCTTTTTTCTTTTCTTTCCTTTTTATGCCAGTAAAAAAATTATTTAGGAAAAAAGAGATATAACAGGAGAGACCAGAGAGAAGTTAGGGCTGTCAGAAAGGTTGTAGAATAGCTGTAAGTTGTGTGGTGGCATTTGAAACTAGGGACTCAAGAACTGGAATCAATATAAATCTGTGTTGTGAATTAATTACTCCAAAAGAAGAGGTTGAACTGAGGGACTGACTGGAAGACAGTTTTGCTGGTGAAACTATTGGAGCTAATGCAAGCTGTTGTTTTCAGTCTGAAATGAAGTGACAAGTGTTGGGAAAGATGATTCCAGATGCATGAAAAGGTGTCCCACTACTTCAATGGAATGCACACTAATAAAAAAAACATAGAAACAATGGACTTGGGGACTTGACAAGAGGAAAAAATGGGCTGTTTTACATGTTTTTGGACTGGGTAATTCTTTGAACTATAGAGATTTAGTGGTGGAAGGAGACTCTTAAGTAATAGTGGATTGGTTCAAGAACAGCATGGGCTCTTTGGAATATAGCCATATTGTGAAGGAGGTGAAATACTTGGCACTTGAATTGATGACAACCTTCACTTGAATTGATGCATTGGCAAGATAAGGGGTGAATAGAAATTAATTGTGTTGGGGGATTGTCTCCCAGGATGGGAGATTGTAGTATGTAAGCAGAAAGTGGGACCTAGTATGGGTGGTTTTTTTCTTTTTTTTTGGGGGGGGGAGAGGTTAGCAGGGGCCTTGTTCCTTTTTTGGTTCTTCCAACCATTATTACACCCAACCAAGGAGCTTTTGTGAAGGGAAGGCAGATCACTAATCAAATTCTGATTGCAAATGAGAGTTTGGAGAGCTTTAGGAAATCCAAGAAGAAGGGAGTGGTATGCAAACTAGACTTAGAGAAGGCTTATGACCTAGTTGACTGGTCCTTCTTGATGGAGGTGATGAGAAGTTTTGGCTTTGGAGACAGATGGTGTGGATGGATTTGGGGTTGTATTAAGAGTTGCCATTATTCGATCTTGGTGAGTGGAACTGTGGTGGATTTCTTTCCGGCCGTGAGAAAAATAAGACAAGGTGATCCGCTCTCCCCCTTTCTTTTCACTCTGATTGCAGATGTGTCTTGGGGAGACTGATCCATAGAGTTGATTCTAGAAACTTAATAAAATGATGGAGAGTTGGAAGGGGGGAAGTACCACTTACACACTTGCAGTTTGCAGATGACACAACCCTGTTTTGTGAAGGTGGGGATCTAAATTGGATCAAAAACTTAAAATTGACAATACAACTCTTTGAGCAGATGTCTAATCTTAAAGTGAACTTCGATAAGAGTTGTGTGGTGGGAGTGAATTTGGAGGAGAGGGAAGTAAGTGAATGTGCAGGTGTATTAGGGTGTGCAATCTCGGATTGGCCTATCATTTACTTGGGCCTTCCCCCTAGGAGATAACCCCAGGAATGAAAGCTTTTGGAACCCGGTAGTAGAGAGAATTGAGAAAAGGCTTGCTTCTTGGAGGAAAAATTATCTTTTTCTAGGGGGGAGAATCACCTTGATTAGATCTATCCTATCTAATCTTCCTGTTTACTTCATGTCAATGTTTAAGATTCCCACAAAGGTCTCCAACAGGGTGGAAAAATTAATGAGAGACTTCTTATGGGAACCGGGAGTGGAGAAGAAAGACCATAGGGTGAGTTGGGAAGTGGTAACTAGGAGCAAGAAGCTAGGGGGGCTTGGGATTGGGAATATTAGGAAAAGAAACATGGCGTTGTTGGGGAAATGATTGTGGAGGTTTCCATTGGAAAAGGACAAATTGTGGATGAAGATTGTGGCTAGCATACATGGGTTGGATGAGAATGACTGGGATATAGGAATTTTGGCAAGGGCTATTGCCGCTTCCCTGTGGAAAGCCATTCATGATCTGCTTCCAGTTTTCTCCCCTTGGATTAGGTATGATCTGAACTCCGGTAATCGAATAAAATTTTGAGAGCAAATTTGGGTTGGCGACTTACCCCTGAGAGACCAATTTCCCTCTTTGTTTGCTTTGTCAGGTTTGAAAAATGAACCCATTTCCTTTTTCTTAGTTCCTTTTGATTCTTCTTTTGGTTTTGGGTGGAATTTGGGCCTGAGAAGGGCAATTAGGGATACAAATTTGGGGTGTATTTCATCTTGAACCTCGGTAAGGAAGACACCAGAATCTGGACCCCTTCCTCCTCTGGCTCCTTCTCTTGAGCTTTGTTTTTTGAGACATTAGTTCAACCTACTATTCCTCTTGGGTTGTCATTCCTTGTTAAAGAGATTTGGAGCAAACCCATTCCTCCTCGGGTTGGTAGTTTTTGTTGGGAAATTTTCCTGGAAAGAGTTAACACAAATGACTTGCTTCAAAGAAAGAGGCCCAATTGTTGTTTACTTCCCAATAGGTGTATTCTTTGCAAAGCTGATGGGGAAACGGGTGACCACATTATGGTTAACTTGTCTAGTTACTAAGACTGTTTGGGAGTGGATGTTTTTCCTTTTTGGGTGTACTTGGAATCCCCCCGTGAGTGTGCAATGCTTGTTCTCTCCCTCGTTCTTTAGATGGCCTAAGAAAAGGGGGAAGGTTATGTGGAGAAGCATTAGGGCTGTAGTGTGCTGGTCAATATGGGAAGAAAGAAACTCATGAATTTTTTCAAACAAGGAAAGAACCACAAAAAACCTAATAGATTTGATACACTTAAGGGTAGCTCACTGGTTGAAATCTATGGAGATATTCTCTGAATTTTCTATGGCTGACTTGTTGAGAAAGTGGAAAGAGGTAGCTACTGCTGCTCTTTGTAAGAGGACCTATAGACCCTCTTGGACCCCCCTCCCGCTGGATTCATAAAACTGAATTTTGATGGATGTAGCTTAAGGAATCCAGGGCCTCCTGGGATTGGGGGTGTGTTCAGGAATGAGGAGGGGTATATTATTGCCATGTTCTCTAGGCCAATTGGAGAGGGTGACTCTCTTAGGGCTGAAATTCTAGCAGTTTTTGAAGGAATCCAAAGAGCAAGAGAATTAAGCATCAGATGCTTAGTTATTGAGGGGGACTCGGAGGTGGTGATTAGGTGGCTGAAAGGAGACAATAGTGGTTTGTGGAGCTACAACAATGAGAAGAAAAAATTTAAATGGCTGAGTAAGTGCAATGAAGGCGATGATGAATTGGAGGACCTTTCTATTGATGGCTCTAGCGTGGGCAGTGTAAACGATGAAGGCAGCTGTGCTGGAAGTGACATGGAAGGGTGGAATATTGTAAGATTATTTCAGGGTGAAGACTGCAATCGGCTTATCTCATTCCCAAGACCACAGAGTGTGCAAGGTTTATTAGAAGGGGAAAACCGGGAGAACCGGAAGCAGAGCAGGAATATGCTTTCTAGGGGTGACCCAGGGGTAGAGTGGAAAGATCACCAGGTTGACCAAAGGACAGAAGTAACCTTGGGATTTCGGTTTGTGCTACTAATGTGTCTCCTATGTCTTTGGTTCCAGATTCCGTTCCTGTACCATGTCCTGTAGCCCATGAATATGCAGCCGAGCTAGTAGACGGGCTCTCTGAGGAGGGAAGAAAGGTATATGAGTGGAAAAGTGTGGGAAATCATTGAAAGAGTGTTTAAGGAAGTGGAAGGGAAGTTGATCTGGAGGAGGGAAGGGGAGGAAGGAAGAGAGGAGGGGTTAGTGGAGAGGAGGGAAAGGAATGAGGGTAGAGATGGAGAGGATTACGGGGAGAAAGCAGGGAAGGAGGG
>NW_010729098.1:1785009-1826640 GCF_000365185.1 Nelumbo nucifera
TAAAAGATCTGCTAATTCCTAGTTGACGGTTTAGCTAAACAAGGGGCAGAAAGGGATTCATTGTTTTGGGCTAAGCTGTAACGTTAGTGTCTTTGTATTTTCTKTTTTCCTTTCTTGAAGCTCTTTGTGACTCTTGGAAGATAAGTGTGTTTGTCTTCCACTTGTAAATTTTCTACTGATGAATTAATGAAAGTGTTATTGATAAAAAAAAAAAGTAAGGATTTAGAGGTGAAATGCAGCTGGGTGAAGAGAAGCACTAACTCAATGGCTGATGGGTTAGGCAAGGGGTGCTAAGGATTCTTTGTTTTGGGCTAATTTTTAGTTTCTTCTTTGTCCTTTTGTTGTTGGGGAGTTAAGATAGTTTACCTCCCCTATTCTGTAATTAAACTTCACAAATATTATTCATTAATAAAGCTTTCTGTTATTGATCCAAAACAAAAATTCTTCAATTATACATAATAAAATCTCTGGTTTGTTACTCATCATAAAGAAAGAAAACAACAGCAAAGAATTGAGAATTGGACTTCTCCAGAAGTTGGATAACTAAAATTGAATTTTGATGGGTATAGCCTTGGTTATCCTGGTGTTTTAGGCATTGGTTGGGTAATTAGGGATTAAGAAGGTTATGTAAAGCCTAGCTCCTTTTAAGACATTTACAGGAATTGGGAAGTGGTGGCATCTACAACTTCCATAAAACCTATTGTGCAGGAATTGTTGACCCCACCAACACAACAAAGAGTGAAATTGAACTTTGACGGGAGTTCTAGAGGTAACCCGGGCATATAGGAGGAGTATTCAGAGATGAAAGTGGCAGAATTGTGGCTATGTTTTCAGGATCAATAGGAGTGGGGGACTCATTGAGAGCAGAGGTGATGGCCTTGCTTCAAGGTGTAACATATGCCAAACAATTGGGGTTACACCAAATTGAGATAGAGGGAGACTCTAAATTGTTGATCGAGTGGCTGCAATCTGGTAAGTTGGGAGCCTGGATTTATAGACAGCCCATAAGGGAAATCCTCAACACAACAAGGGGGATCGGTGCATGCTTCAAATGGACTGAGGGAGAGAATGTTCTGGGCAGTTTTGTAAGAAAGATTACTGGGGGCTCAACACCTGTTTAGGGGTTGACAGCTGTACTTAACTCTGGAAAGTTATTCTTTAGTTGTATTAATGAAGTTACCATTTCCAATAAAAAAAAAAGCCTAGCTCCTTTGGTCCAGCAAGGCTTGGTAACTCCATAAGGGCAGAGTAATGGCAGTAATGCAAGAACTAAAGCTTGCACAAGTGAATAACTGGAGGAAGTTAATTGTAGAAGGGGACTGTCAAATGGTAATGTTTTGGCTGTGCATACAAATGAGTTGCATGGAGATTCAGATTCTCACTTGGGGAAGTTCAGTCTCTGGGAGAAAGTTTGAGTTGTTCAATCAGATGTATTCCAAGGAGTGCTAATAAACTGGTTGATGACCTAGCTAAATGAGGAAAATCAAGGCAGTCCAAAAATATGCCAAAATCTGAATTTCATTGATGACATGAGATAGCCTCCAAGAGTTGATTAAAGTCATTTCTTACTATTGATGGTGTTGGTAGAGGTTGTGATTTTTTCTCTATTACAATAGATCTGTCTATAATTTATCATCTGGGAGCAGAATCTCATAATTTTCTTCACCTCTTAATAAAACTAATCATGTGAGAAGAGGACCATGTGAACTGTTCTCAATTTCTTTCTCTAAAGTTTTGCTGTTGCTTGAAACCCTAGAACAGATTACAACTGATAGAAAATTGTGAGGTTTCTCCTCTATCATGGAACTAGAGATATTCAAGCTTTTGGCAAATCCACGGCCATGAAGAAGAGAGAGGGCTCCACTTCATTTGGTAACATTCTCCAACCAACCCTGTTCAAGCCAAAAGGACTATTATTTGTTAGACCACAAACAATACATACATATAATACTTGGGATTGCTATAAATGAATACAATTATACACACACACACACGTACATAACATGTCATCTTCGGGGGCAAACGTTTCAACAGGTTGTTTACCTCAAAAACTTCTAGAAAAACAGCAGAACAAGAAAAGGTATCAAGAACTCATTTTCAAACATGTGTGTTTTCCACTTGATTATTTTTATTTATGGATGTCATCATGTTGTCGTAAGAAAAAAAAAGCATGGATTGCCTTGACCATAAGGAATCCTCTCCCAAAATTTTGTTTTCAGATTTAGAATATGGATAAAACAAAGTATAAAACCAAAAGTGTGCTATTTTATATTGCAAAAGTGCATTGTGTGAAACTATCATCTAGGATGTGTATCAAAAAAATAATTAAATAAACAAATAAACAAATAAGGAGTTGTATTTATTTGTTGTAATTGGTTCCATATAATAGATTACTTGCTTGGGTGCAATTGTTTGGTTTACAAATTAGTCAGCAAAATCCTGAAGGAGTAAAGAAATTTAACTTCTCTATAGGCACTTCTGGAGAGTAGGAGCTAACATACATTGTACTTTGGTAGATTCAAGCAGGACCTCCACTGGATGAGATGTCTATAGCATGCATTTTGCGCGACTTGCTACATGCCATCGAATACCTCCATAATGAGGGAAAGATTCACAGAGATATTAAAGGTCATACCAATTTCAAATTCTCTTTAGCAAATTATTTTTTGATGTTCAGTAAAGTAGTATTTGTGATTCCTTATTCTGTTCTTGTTTTAGATTCAAACATGCAGTCTTATATTCTTTTAACCATTTTCTTTAATGACACCCCTCCTACAATCATTTTGGCAGCTGCAAACATTTTATTGACAGAGAATGGAGATGTTAAGGTATGCCTTTTGTCTAAACAAAGCCAAAATCATTAATCCTGACTGGCGTGGAAAAGTTATATGATGTTTAAATTGGATGATTCTAGTTTCTTAATCTTATTTCTCAAATGTGTAACAGGTTGCTGATTTTGGTGTTTCTGCACAACTAACAAGGACAATCTCGAGAAGAAAGGTCATGCTCTTTCCATGCTTTGATAAATATAACAGGATTGAAGTTTTCTGGCATTTCCTTTACTATGTTATGGAGCATCTATTTTATTTATGATAAGACGGGAATGTTCTAATAATTTATGTGTAGCAGACAACTCTTTGTACTAATAAATTTAAGCTCTGGCAGACATTTGTAGGAACACCATTCTGGATGGCTCCAGAAGTAATTCAAAATTCAGATGGATACAATGAGAAGGTAAGTGTCAGAAGGGCTGTCTATTTTATTTGCTTCACTGAACCTTGGTCCACTTGTTTCATGCATTTGGGTGCTACTTGATGCAGGCTGATATCTGGTCTTTGGGGATAACTGCAATTGAAATGGCTAAAGGGGAACCTCCACTTGCAGATCTCCACCCAATGAGGGTTCTTTTCATCATTCCTCGAGAAAACCCCCCTCAGGTTTGTTTTCTTTGATGTATCAAATAGACTGCTGCTGTAGTTTGGGATTAAGGCTTTGTTGAGTAGAGTTACTTTTTCCATATGGAAAAGTCATTTTTCATTGTTTTGAAGGGTGGTGATTTTGTTTGTGTTGTGCAGCTGGATGAACATTTTTCCCGTCCTATGAAAGAATTTGTTTCCCTGTGTTTGAAGAAGGTGCCTTCTGAGGTATCTAATTATACTTTTCAATATGTTTTTTGTTTTTCTTTTTTTTTTGGTGAAAAGTTTTAGGTGCAGTTGATATGGGCATGGCTGTTTTGTACTTGGTACATATTTTTCTTGCTGCCACATGATGGATACGGAATTATGGATGTATATCATATGGATTTTTCAATCATTTAATAGCAATTATATGCATGGATAGTCCAAGTAATGTACTTTTTTTGGTCTGGGACTCTGGGTTGGCTTGGTATTATTTGGGTACATATATTATGGTTGTGCCATGCATGTTGGAGACTTTTTAATTGCATAGTTGAAATTAGAACATAAACTCTTAAGGAATAAATGCACATTTCTATCCTTTATTGTTTTGGCAGATTGTCTTGATTTTTTGTTTTCTTTATTGTTGCAGTGTTAGTCTCCCATCATGTTTCTATCTTGTACCCCTCTCCTTTATCTTCCCATGACATTGCAATCTCTGAAGTGGTTGAGATCAATTGTGCATTTAAATTCACATATATTTTTAATTTAAAATAATACATGTATAACAGGTGTGCCATGTTCTGAAATTCAGTGCTACTAGAGACATTTCTCCTTCACATATCAAATATATGCTACTACAGTTGGACAAAAAAAAATCAGTTATCTAATATTTCTTTACTATTTTTTCAATATACTGTTTATGAAATCCTCTTATGCACATCATCTTGTTTCAAGTACATCCTATGAAAAGAACAATATTTGTGGGTCCACATTTTATTTCAAATAACACCTATGGAAAGAACAAGTGCAAAGGTTTTCCATCTTTTTATGGACTAGGTATATGCCCTTTTAGCCAAGTATGCCCCGAATGCATATGATATTTTTTAAATGACTGGATCCAGTACTATTACTTGGGCATCTTTTCATTTACTTAGAATATGCCTATCTATGTTCTGTATGTTACTGTAAATCTGTAATGGGTGTATTAAAGTCTTCCAGTCTTTTGACCTAATGGAACTACTCTATCAATAAGCAGCTCTATTTTTTATCATATGTTAACCAGATAACATGTCTACGAAGTTTTTTTATGGATAATGGAACCCTGTTAAATGCTGAATAATTATTAAGGTGTAATCTAAAATTCTAATTTTATTTCTTTTACTGTCTTCATTTCAGAGACCTAGTGCTAAGGAACTTCTAAAGCATCGTTTTATCAAGAATGCTAGAAAAAGCCCCAGGCTGTTGGAAAGAATAAGGTGAATGAGTTCTTTTGCAATTAGTGATTTCCAGAACATGTATTTGGAAAGTGTGATTAATATCTCATTGGAGTTGAATGGTTTTTCTTTTTCTTTTTTCTGGCACTGGAGTTGGATGGTTATGCATTGAACCTACAGACTGAAGATTTGTTAGAATTTTACTTTGCTTCATTTTTTTCTATGTTTATTTGATAGGGAGCGTCCAAAGTACCAAGCAAAGGAAGAGGCAGGAACCCCACGAAATGGTCTTAACGCATTTGGAAATGCCTCTGATACTGTGAAGGTTTCCAGGGATCCGAGAGATGAAGAAACTGTTCGGGCTAGGTGTGTCTTTGGTTTAGATTATCATTGCATCTTCATTTCTTACAATTCTGATTTCCATTGGCTTGGTTTAATTGTTCTAGTCATGGTTACTTCTTACATTTCTGTTTTCTACTAATTTGTTTGAATTAATCTAGTCATGGAATGTCTCCAAAAAATGCTGGATGGGACTTTAGCATGAGTGGACCTCAGGGTACGGGAACTATCCGTAGTGCTTTAAAGCCACCTCCAATTTCTGGAACAAGAGAAACGAAATCAGAAGCTTCATATGGTCCGAGTGCCACTAAAAAATTTTCAGAAAGAAGTGATCAATTGTTATCTTCATCTGGAAGTGCTGTTCATGAATCATCAGAAGTTTCCTTGGCGAATGATGATAGTGACCATGATGATGGGTTACAAGAGAATTTTCATGAAGATGTAAGGTTCACTTTCTCTTTGATTATTTTCCCCCTCTTTCGCATTAATAAGTTTCATTCCATCTCTTTTTCTTTATGGTAATTTAATGTGCTCAATTTACAGGGGCAGTTTTCAGTGAGTGAGTCAGGCACTGTTGTTGTACGATCTCCAAGGGTATTGCAGGCATCATCCATATTTAGTGATCAAAGTAATTTGGTATGATTTGGAAATTGAGTTTGGATGGCCATGCATATGGTTGTCTGGACAATTTCTTACCCATATCTTGATGTGTTATTGTGTAGTCTAGCAACAGGTGTGCTTCCTTTGAGGATATATCTTCTACTGGCACTGTTGTTCTACGTGGCCAACATGATGATTATGATTCTCCTCGAACTCCAAAGTCCAGATTGGGAATCCAGGAGAAGTCTTTGAGTGCATCACTTGAAGATAGTGCAACAAACCTTTCAGAGGTTGTTATCTTTTCTATGTTATGGACAATCTATATTGTGTAATATTTTAGGTAAATAGCTCTTCATCTGGTATGTGTTTCAGGCAAAGGCTGCTATTCAAGGCGGATTAAGGAAATCAAACGCACGGGAGAGGTCTGTACTGGGCAAACTCAATAAAGATCGGCAAGGAAGTAAAATAACAGAATCAGAAAATAACTCTGTTTCCTCTAGGTATTGTTTACCGCTCCAGACATGCTAGTCGGTAATTGTAACTGTTTAACAATAGCAGATGATGCAGTAAAAATGGAATCATTTCTGAGAAGAAGTATTACATATTTCAGATATTCTCATCAGTACTTTGGTGCACAAAAAGAACTTCCTAGATCTCGTCAAGGAAGTGGTGATGAAGAAAATGCAAAAATTTCTGCAGTAGCAGAAGCATCTCCTGCGTTATCAGTTTTGCTTATCCCTTCATTGAAAGAGGTGAATATAGAATTTGTTTATTACCAACTTGTCTATTTGTTTGCATGGACGCTTAAATTTGGTGCCTTGTCTGTTTCAATGTAAAAACCTCATATATTGCCATGTCCTTGTTGTGTCAATGTAACACGAATTTGTTCTTTGCGGTAGCCTTGCATTAGTTGCTTTGTCTTTCATTATAATGTCATATAAAGAGAGCAATGCTAGCGTCACCAACTATTTCTTCCATCAAACCTTTGAATCATGGAACAAACCTAAACACCCTGGGTTTGGCTTGGCTATTTGGAAAAATTGCCTAGGATGTTTGAGCTTCCTGTGCAGGCACGTTATCCAGTTTTATATTTGCCTTTTTAATTACTCTTTTACCCCACACCCATGCTGATGTGTCGTGCACATTAAGCTTCAAAACAACCTAGGCTGTTCTTCCCAAAGAGGCAAGCTTTTCCCAAACACCCCTCCCCCTCAAAATAGAATAGCACTATATTTACACAAACACCCTTGTTAATACTTTGTTTTGTAATTAAAAGATCCTTTCTGGCGAAGGTAATGGCACTGGCATTGTTCTTGTACATTCCTTTTGTTAGCAGCACTTGTTTATCCTTGTGTGGATAATTTACTATGTTGCCATAAATTATTTCCTTGATGGTCAAACATTAGATTTAATTGTGTTTTACCTATGTTTCCATAACAATGTTTGATGCAAGAGGATGGGGTAGTGAAAAGTATGGACAAATCATTGTATCTTGGGGCTCTATGTTGAACAAGGTCAAAGTGATGCCATCAACTTTTCATTGACTTCCAGTCATTGTAACCTGCTTGAAGTTGAAGGTTCTGAATGCACTAGAGGAAAGGCGGAAAGCTTGAAAAATGTGGGTGATGTAGTGAAAAAAGAGCTTACCCATAATATAACATAGGATGTGGCTACTGATAGAGTGAATTTGCAAAGCAAGATTTTTTTAGCCAACCCCGGATGGGACAAGGTTTTGTTGAGTTGACTTGAGTTAAACCCCAAAGAACATCAGTATTTTTTCCTTGTCCATTCCTCCACCTTACCCCACCCCACCCCCCCCCCCCCCACCCCCCCCCCCCTCCCCCCCCAAAAAAAGGAAGATAAAGAACAGAATCGATAAACATGTTAATAAAATCGCAGCAATCATTATTAAATGTTTGCTAGGAACTTTGGCTGAACAAAAGATCTGGGGCATTTTGATAGCATGATTGGTGGTGCTGGCAGCATGACATGGGCTATTAAATGACTGGCTCCCACATTTTGCACAGAAATGGAATATATTTGCACCCTGGTAAGGTGCATTTTGGTGCTAAGGCTGATTTCTACGTGGTGACTGTCAAAAATCTCGACTTGTAGGATGTTCAACATATGTTTTCAAGAAACACCTCTGCTTCAACCTGCGATATATAACCACTTGTAATCTGTTATTGTTTATTATATGTGCAGGTTGTTGGTGATGACAATGGATCAATTCAACGTGCTGTGGTAGATTCACTTGTAGAGATGGAATATTTAAAACCCGGTTCTTGTGAAGTCCTTGTCAGCAGGTTGCTACAACGACTTGGAAGGTCCACAAAGTTCTTTAATGTCACCATACGTCCTCTAGTTTAATGGTTCTATGTTCATTCTGTTTACTTAAATATTAAATAATTGGAGAGGAAACTTTGTGCAGCTCAAAAGAATCTACAATGAAAGGACTCCAGGAGATGGCTGCCCGCATCTTTACAAAGGGCAAAACAGTTGCTGAAGAATCAGAAAACGCAAATGTAGAAGCCGTGGACCGGAAAAGACAACATCTACAACTCTCCGGGAACCAAAATTTAAGCCCGCTAGCACGGTTCCTTATTGCAAGGTTTGTCAGTGGGATGTTTTCTTTATTATGGTATCCAATGCATTGTTCAAAAAATGATATGAAGTTAGTTTGTGATGCAGGTGGCAGGGTCAGGTTTCACGAGACTTGAGTCCAATTTAAGGAGGTTTTAAAATGATGTTTGGATTAACGGTTTCTGTTTTCTTTTTTTTCCCCTATATATTGTATATCTGTTATGATCTAATGTATATATCATTATCAGGATGGTCAATAGTGTTGTTTTTTTGGCTAGTTTTTATTCATATTCTTTTTTTCTGTATGTTGTATTTCACTCTTATCAATTTTAGCCTCTTAAGGTGGGTTCATATGTATGTATGGCATTTCTTTTTTTATTCCCGGAGGGGGGAGGGGTGTTAAGGTATCAAAAAGCGAAAACTCTCACACCAGACTGTTGTTGTTCCAAGGGAAATCCTTTACTACTTAGAAGTTTATAAAAGCAAACAATTGGAAGATTTCAACATGAAATTGAAGTTATTAATTCTTCAAGGGCCTCAAGTTACTAGCTTCCAATTCACTGCAAAAAGCCAAAAACAATACCTATCTCCCTCGGAATATGTGCACTTGTTCTCTAGAAGACTAGAACTGAACTCTGGCTGTAGAAAACCTCGAGTCATATTTTTATTTGTTATTTTCTCCGGATTAAATGGTGGATACTGGGTCAATTATGGCGTGACATGTCAGCCTGATGTGCGAGCCCTACATGTACGAGTTGACGTGATATGTCGTAGTTGGCGCAGCCCAGTATTACGATTCGAAGTAGGCACTTGTTTTATTTTGCATCGACATCAAGAGTTCAGATCTGGGGGCGCCCCCGTCCCCACAACCTCCCACAGCACATCTCTTGGGAACATCATCATCGGAAAGGGCTTTCTGCTTTCAGACGAGATGGCAGCTTTTCGCTTTGGAGACACCCCTAAAATAAAGGGTACCGATCAGGAATCTTCCCCTTATTTTCCCTCAAAAACTAAAACAGGGCCATTCTGAATGATGGAAACAATTTTTGAATCAACCCACACTTGCTATGACACTGTTCGTGGCCCTGTGCTGAAACAACTGAATCAAAGCCCTTGATTTATTGTCATGGCCCCACTTCGAATTAAATGAAATGACTTCTTGATGGGGCCACTGTATTACATTCAAGGCTATGATTTTCTGTTTTCGCTATGACAGTGATGTAGCAAAAGTGAACTCTTCTGAGTGTGCAAGTCATCTCAAGAAATTGCTAGATATGGCAAATTAAAGATGGAGTAGAAGTGGAATTACTGGGAAGGACTTGAGCAGTATTTAAAGGATTAAGGTACCATTCAGATTTCAAATATTCTTATGGAAGTTCTATGGGATGGACTTCACACAAAGGAAAAACTATTCTTTCCTATCTGAACTGGATAAATCCTGTATTCTGTTCAATACTCATGAGGAAATAATTATACATCTCTTCTTTTGCTCTTTTGCCAGGGCAGTGTGGACTAGATTAGGGGTGGGTTCATTTGTGTTTTTGAACAGTTTTTGACCCGGATGATCGAACTGTTTGGCCTGAAAATCATTCAGACAATTGGTTCTGTTTCACCATTAACCCTGTCCTTGGCCAGAAACTGCTGACTTGGTCAACAATTGTGATTAATTGGTTTTGACATGTTAATTTTATTAATAATCCATATATTATTATTTATAACGTGGATTACAAATTTATAAAAAAATTAGCACAAACATTATAATTTTAAATTTCATTTGTGATTAATTATTAATAATACTATAATCATTAAAAATATCACTAAAAATATGAAAGTAGATTTAGTTATGGTATAAATATTTAATAAATTTATAGTTAATAAAATAAATTGGAATTTTAAAACTTACAATAAACAAAAATGCAGTGTTTATTAGTTTAAAATCTATTTAAAAATAATTACATTAATAAGCCTATAAAATTAATCAATAAAGTTAATTAATTATTAAATAATATTTATTTTTAAATTTAATTAATTGGATTGGAGTTAAATTGCTTTAGCCTAATTGGGAATGTAACAAGGATACTTTTACTTCAATTTTGCTTCACAAAGTTTGTACATTGCATTGGTCTCGATTAAAACTAATATTTATTAATTTTAAATTACTTTTATTTAATACAACAAGAACTAATATAGACTCAAATTGGCTTGACCTAATTGGAAATGTGATAAGCTCCTTATGATTCAATTTCAAATAATATCTACAATTGGGTCAATTCGATTTTGGTTGATTTACAAATGGCCAAACCAAAACTAATCCAACCTAATTGGATTGAAAAATTATTTTACCAAAATTGACTGATCTATACATCGCACGGGTCCCTGCTAATATAAAAATAAAATAAAATAAATTTAAACTAGTTCAATTGAGAACCATGACATTCTTTTGGATAGCCTTTTTTTAATATGTTTGCATTTGGATAGCTAGAAAAATGTGGCTATGAAAGCATGTTAGACTAGGGGGGTGTTACATTATCCCCCAAAGCTCTGTTTTGCCACAAAGTACCCTTCAATTCTGGGTTCTTTTTAATATGATTAGGCATTCAAACATAATATGAATTTATTTTTGTATTTAGTTTTTATATTAAAATAAGTTTCTAATATAATAAAAAAGAATTTTCCAATATTTTCCTTGATTTTGAGAATGCACCATTCAACATTATTTTATTTTCAAAATACAAAAATAATGAACTTGCTATAGCATTGCCTCCATCCATAATCAGGACAGCAACCTTCTAGGAATCTAGGTTTATTTTCCCCTCTTCCTAGCATGGTTTTCAAAATCGGACCGGACCGGAAAAACCGATAACGTTCAGCCCCCCGGGTCCGGTTATACTATAAACTGTTATTTAGTAATAATCGTTGAAAAAGTCAAAAAATCGCTGACCCGGGCGGACGAACCACTAAACCGTTTGACCCGGGCAGCGATTTGCGGGTAGGCAAAATTTATTTTCGTCCGATTTAAAAAAAAAAATCCATTCATATCCTAGATTCTCCCTTACGAGTTAGGGTTAGAACGAAAGTAACTTCTAACCCTTCCAAGTTCCAGTCTTCCTTCTCATACTCCGATGGTGCACCCAATGACCTGCGACAGCCACGACCAATGTCGATCAAAGGTGAATCATGACGACCGGCGACTGTCATCTGGATTTCCTTCCTCAAAAGGGCTTCATCTACGACGGTGAGCAACAAGGAGCAGTGGCAGATTTCCTTCTTATCATCAACAGCAAGGAGAAACAAGGGCAGCGGCGGCTGGCGATTTTGCAGCGGTGGACGACGATTTTACATAAGTTCTCTCAAAACTATTGCTTTTGTTTTCGAAGGAGCACATCTACTCTGCTTCGCGAGCAGCGAGAACAGTGTCGCTGCTTCTCCTCCCCTTTCCACCTCTCTATTTATTTTCCCTTATTCTTGTTCTCATTTTCATTTTCCCTCGTACTCTTGCTTTTATTTATTAATTTATTAATTTTATTGTTTTTTTTAACTTTCTTCATCTTTAGAATAGAGACTGCCAGCTCTACTCTTTATCGCAGTGAAGAAGAAGAAGGGAGAACAGAGAGTAAAATTCTGTATTTTTTTATTTTCTATTTGTTATATATTTTGTTATTTTTGTATTTAGATAATTTTATTTTTTGTCTTTATTTTTCTGTATTTTCCTGTATTTATTCTGTTTTTATTATTTATAAATATATTTTTTATTTTAATTTATTTATGACATCACAGGTAGAACCATTTAACTCAGACGGTTGAACTGCTTAATGGGAAACCGATCCCCTGGCCGGTTCTGTTTCCGGTTCGTTTTTAAAAACCTTCCTAGTATAAATATATAATTTTTTACGAAACAACCAATAGTAATGAGCAATTATGAGATTGAGTTTGCAATGTTAGTAAAAATTACTCCGAGAATTGTATATCATGAACAATGTATATTGAAAATGCATTTAATGAAACTCGAACCAACGATTCTTTAATACAAACACAACATTAGAATTGACTTTACTAATGGATAGAATCATAGAGTGTAAGTATCTATAATAAGCATCATCGTTATGTCTAATCCCAACTACATGGGATTGACTAGGCGTCTGTTTGGAACCGTTGCCGTTGCTCCAGAAAATGGTATCATATAGAAAAAAATGGTGCTCCAAGAAATAGTCTGTTTGGAATTGTTTTTCCATAGAAAATGGTGTTCTAAGTCATGACTTAGAAATTGGAAAGGCATGGCTTGGAGCAATATTAAATTTGGTGTTTTCTGGAGTTGCAGCTCGTTGCTACCAATAGGACAGTGATGTGGCACTAGATAATGGGTAGAAGTGTAGAAAACGTCTCCTGGAACATTGGTACCAAACAGAAAAAGAAGTTGCTCTAGGAAATGTCCTACCTGGCAGCAACGATTCCAAACAAAAAAAAGGCACTGTTTTATGAGAAAATGGTGCTTCTAACTCAGTCTGCAGATACAACACTGTTTTTTGCTGCTGATATGTGGGTTGGAAGCACTATTTTCTCAGAAAACGGTGTTTTTTTTTTGTTTGGAAACTAACGTTTTTTGGAGCAACAACAACTTTTTCTGTTTGGTACCAATGCTCCAGGAAACGTTTTCAACACTGTTACCTATTATCCAATGCCGCGTCATGTCCCTATCACTATCACCTCATGTCCCTATTGGTAGCAATGAGTTGCAGTAGCTCCAGGAAACACCAAGTATATATGTTTGGCATCGATGCTGCAGATCCAGAAAATGGTGCTACTGATGTGTGGGTTGGAAGCACTGTTTTATGAGAAAACGGTTTCTTGTTTTTGTTTGGAAACGTTATTGCCAGGTAGTACGTTTCCTGGAGCAACAACAATGTTTTCTATTTGGTACCAATGCTCCAGGAAATGTTTTCAGCTTCAGCACTGATACCTATTATCCAGTGCCATCTCATGTCCTTGTCATTGCCACCTCATGTCCCTGTTGGAAGTAACGAGCTGCAGTTCCAGGAAACACTAAATTCGGCGTTACTCTAACTATGCCTTCTCAATTTCCAAGGCATGGCTTAGAGCACCATTTTTTATAGAAAAACGGTTCCAAACAACATGTGTTTCCTGAAGCACCATTTTTTTCGATGTGGCGCTGATGTGTCACCGTTTTCTGGAGCAACAACATCGATGCCAAACAGACACCAAGTTCGGCATTGCTCTAAGTCATCATTTCTCGATTTCCAAGGCGTGGCTTGTAATACAGTTTCTTATGGAAAAACGATTCCAAACAGATAGACGTTTCCTTAAACACCATTTTTTCCGATGTAACGATTATGTATCGCTGTTTTCTGAAGCAACGACATCGATGCGAAACAGACGCTAGATGAATCTTGTTTCACCATTCAATTTTGTGAATGTCGTTTTTGTTGTTAAATTATTAACACTTAATTTTTTTTTATTACTTAACTGTATATGTATTTAAATTGAATTATATTAGATTTAATAGAGATGGATTCATATTCAAATTAACAGATACTATTTTGAGCCTAATAAAAAGAAAAATCCACAAAACTACTTGCAGAAAGTTGAGGTAAAGTTATAATTTCAAAAATTACTTCCTCAAACCAAACAACGCCTTAACGCTGGTTATTAGAGAAAGGAGGGATTCGATGGTGGAGATAAAGGTTTCGTAGTCCGTACCAAAGTGAAAAGCACAAGTATGTCGAAAATCCAGTCCAGGTCCATTGACTCTGGAATCCGGACCAAATTACCCAACCAAGCGATGGGCCTGGGCCTAGGTCATAGTTCGCCACTCCAACTGAAAATCGTATCGGTGCTTTAGATTTTAGATACATCCTCAGAGCTTTCAGAGTGGGTCGGAATTTCAGTCACCACCGATTCACCGGGAGACCTGGACTGGCGACAGTGCAAGCAAGAATGTTGATGGCTTCCCTGCGAAATTTGTTGTTCAGACGCGTTTACACTTGCTCTACCACCTTCTACATTCCATCTCTCCAGTTAGTTCGCCCTACGAGTGCTCTCCTTCCTTCTCTCTCTACACTCGGTCATTTCTTACCGGCTCCCCGGATAAGCGGCCAAGCCAAAGAGTGGCGGTGCCTTAGTCCCTTGCTTGCCAGCTTTTCGACCTCTTCTGAAGCTTCGACCAATGAAGCATCGGCTTCAAGTTACCTGTCTGTTCGCATTCGTTGTCGAAAAGATGTTGCGGTGAGCTTCTCTCTTCTTCAGGTTTCCGAGAATGCACATATTTGCTTTCTTTTTCTTCTTCTTTTTCTTCCTCATGTTTGTTGGAAAGTCTCGTTATTAATTCACTGCCTAAAGATTGATAACTTGTGATGTTGTATAACTATGCTGTCTGTTATTCGAGTTCGATTAAAGGAAGGTGGTTGCAAACAGCTTCCTTTCTTCCACCATGTGGTTATGGAATTGAGTCTGAAACCAAGTTGCATTTCAAAACTAAATGCTTAATCGGTTGACCTCTATGAAGCATTTAACTATGAAGTTTGCACGAGAACTCATCAAGTGCATTCTACGACTAAATCTTTGTTTGATATGGTGTTTTGTGGTCCTTCCCATATCCTGGAGGTGGAGGGTGCCTTGTTTTTCTTTTGATTTTTCTCTTTCCTGGACGGAGTCGACTACCTCGAGGGTTCCTTTAATTTCTTACCCAAATCGTAAGAACTGTACTCTATTTGTGCTTATGATTCTTTTTGTTAGCTGAAACGTGACATGGATGTTTGTTGGAGTCCAAAGTATTTAAATTTTAAAAGAAACAAATGGAAATATGTTAGCGTAAACTGATGTTCGTCTATTCCTCAGGCAGCCACACTGTCACACAGGAGAACTCATTTAATTTACTCATGCTTGTATACTTCATGTGTTGTATCGTTATGTTATACTAGCAAGAAGGCCATAATATGAAAAAATTGGACTAAAAATATTGCAACAGTAACTAATAAGATAGAGCTGAAGTGCGCTACAGAAAAAAAATGCAAGAAATTAAAAACTATTGCAACAGTAACTAATAAGATACAACAACATATTTGTAATTGTTTTTGTTTGTTCAATAGTTATAAGTTTTACATGGGCTTATTGTCCTCTTTGAACTGGTTATTTCTTGCAATCTTCTTTACCATGGTTCTTGACATGCCTCAATTCAGTCACCAAACTTACTCCCTCACTGAATATTCATGTTGTTATCATTTAAAGACTATTTATTCATCTCAGCTCCTTAATAATACGCAATTCTGAACTGTCTAACAAACTCTCCATTGGCCAGGATATGCTTTCAGATGCTCTCCTATGCTTTGGTGCTAGCTCTGCTAGCATGGACGAACCAGATGATTGTGATAGTACTGATGAGGTATGCCCATTAGATAATATATCATTTCTTTTCAGCACCCTTCTTTATGAAAAGAGTAACCTACATTTATCATTTCCCTTTATTTTTTTGATAGATATTTATCATTTCCCTTTATTGATTTTGTTCTTTTTAATTATACCCATAATCTTTTTTGATATCGGTAACTGTTAAAGCTTTATTAGGTCATACAAAAGAATGAGTTCTGTACAACATGTCAAGCATCCCTATGCATATGCTGGAAATCATCCAGATGACCTACTCCTGTTCTTTATATTATAAGTGACCTACTCATGCTACGGAACTAGGAATTTCAATAGATTGGATAATAATATGTGCATGTGCGCATCTTTACCTTGAAGTTGATGGCTTCTAACATGAGTTAGTTTGACTGTTAGAATTAACAACTTAAACAGGGTTAACTTGTAATTGGCATTATCTAGATTTACCCATTAAGGAAAGGATATCACACTAGAGGGTGGTCTTAAGCGCAACTGTTAGGTTGCTCCATTGTGACCTGGGTGACCAGGGTTCAAATCTTGGAAACAGCCTCTCTGTGTATCTCCAGGGATAAAGCTACATATATCTGTCCCTCCACAGACCCCACATTGGTATGAGCCTCGTTCACTGGGCTGCTCTGTATATCACACTAGCATATATTGGGGATAGCCCTGAATTCTGACTAGGAGTGATCATTGCTAGCCTACCCCAGAAGGCCTTGCCTATAAAATTATGGGCCTGCTGCTAGATCTTCTGTCCAAGCCCATCCTGGCGTGGACCAGGGCCCACAGAAGGCCATTTTGGATTATCTGGTCCATGGGCTACTGGCTCACTCTTCCCTCCTCTCTCACATTGTTTCCCACAAAGAGAAGGGAGGATTACAAGGGTCTCTTTGGAGAAGAAAACTGACTGGAAGAAGAAATTTAAAAGTGAAAAGCTCCAGAATAAATTGGCAGGAGGAATTACAATCCAAAGATTGATGAAATGGAGTCCAGGAACAACAACACTCCCTTGACTTGGGTTAAATGTATGCATGTGGTACACACCACTCAGATAACAAATAACTAGAAGTGGAATTTCAATGAAGCTTTTATTGGGTTAATGATGAGACTGAACCCACAAGAAAGAAAAGGAAAGGAAAGAAGAAAGGATGTTACCACTTCAGAGAAGCTGAATTGTCTGCTGTGATCTCTCCTTCCCCAGAATTCCTCACTCAAAAGCATTGTACCTGATTCTGTTTGATTTGTAAATGATGTTCCTGCAGATCAGCATAAATTCCATATTTACAGAATGCCAAGATGTGGGTGCATGTATTTCAAATGCTGCTGGCTCAATTGGGTTGAAAGATATGCCTAGTTATGTAGTCACAATGGGTGAGCACTGTGACTGGATAAAGAAAACACAGGTTAATACATACCTCAGTATGTCTTGCAATATGTTCTTTATCTGTTAATATCTATTGATTGTTTCATCTCTCTTTATTTTAATTTCTTAATGACTATGTATACACTATACAGTTCATTTAATTTGAATGTCTTCCTTTCTTTTATTATTTTCTTAGTTACACATGCCAGGCTTATCAACATCCTTTAGTGATTCATATTGATCTTCAGATATGGAATTATTGATGCTTCCTTGTCCTGATAGACTGATATTCAACTTATACTTCAGAAAACACAGCTCTACTCTAGTGTATGGTGAAACAAGATTTAGAAATTTAGTGCACCGGATGTTGACTTGTTTTGGTATAAATGTGCAAATACCTCTTATAACCCATAATATTTATTGTTTGACTTGTTTTGGTATAAAATAGCTTTGAAAGATAATCTGGAAGTGTTTGCTAGTTTTTATTTTCCATTTTTTTCTTTTTTATTTAAACAAGATTAATGGCCAAACCATTCAACCTGTGACCCAGTGACCCAAATGGTTGTATCCAGTCCGAGTCTGACAACCTCGATAAAAACTAATTCCCTTCCAGTTATCTGCTAGCATTGGTAAAGGATTTGGATTCTATGTTATTAATTTTCTTTTTTCATTTCTTAAGTTACAATCTTTTTACTGGGAGAATTTTATTGACCATCCTCACTAATTTCTTGTATCATGAAAAGATGCACTATTTGTTTCATTTTGAACTTTACCAGAGATGGTAAGGTTGCACTGTGGGTTCATGGAGTCAATTTTTTTTTATCAGTAACTGTCAATTAATAATGAACCATTAAAGTGTACAGGTATACAATCATTTGGATGGAGATAAAACTTCTAATCTTCCCCATTATGTTCTTACAACTTTGCCCAAAACATTTGATCCCTTCCACCTCTTGCTTTGCTAGGTTATCTGCAAAACTATTTTCTGCCCTTTGTACCAATTGAAGCTTTGCCTCCATGCTTCTCATTAGCAATTTAAATTTTTTAACTCATTCTTATAGGCCCATAATACATCTTGTGATTAAACTGTTTCCAGAGTCCAATCATCTCTATAGTTTTTTTTTTTTTTTTTTTTTTTTGTCTTTTTTGGTTTGTATCGTTTGACTTTTTGTTTGGTTGTTAATGTATGTTTTTTCTTTCTTTTCCTGTTTTTTTTTTTCATTATCTTTTATTTTAATCAATATTAGAAACAGTTCGCTCTCTGAAATGAAAGATTTATTTTATTTTCCTATTGTATGGTATATTTCTTTATTTTTTACCAGTATCTATTATGTTTTATCTTCTATAAAATTCTCCATTAGATCCTAACAAGTGTCATACTTGCATCTATGCTATATTTAACCTCAAATATTTCAACTCTAACTTTTTCTTCATATGTTACAGGAATCATTTCATCCTGTGAAAATATCTGAGGATCTTTGGATAGTGCCAGAATGGAGAACTCCCCCAGTATGGTTAACTACTTAACTCTCTTATACGTTTTTGAGGTTCTCTTGCTGTGGTTGTTGATTATACTTGAGAATTATCAATTTTGGAAGTTGATTTCTTTCTCAATTGCTTCTAGAGTTTCTGAAAAAATTTTTGTGATCAATCTGGTTATATTCAATTTACTTTCAGAAGCTTTACTGCGTAGATAATCAGATTACCTGTATCTGATTTTTTGAGAAAGATTAACTGAGATTTATTAAAAGTTAACAGAGTACAAGAGCCTTAGAAGGCACAAATAGAACTACAAAGGCAAAGAAGTATCAGCTACAGTGTTTAGTTCCCTAGGAATCCAAACTAACTTCACACTCAGAGAGGCCAAAATATCTCTAGCTTTGGTCAGCAGATGAGCAAGCCTCCAAGGTCCTCCGCTCTTCTGCCTTAGCTAATTCATTGTCTTAGCAGAGTCACCTTTACGGGTGAGCAAAAAAAAAAACCGAAAAACCGAACCAACTGAAAAAACTGACCGAAACTGAACCGAAAAACGGTTAACTGAACCGGTTGTTTCGGTGTTTTTAAAAAACCAAAGGTACTGGTTCGGTTTCAGTTAACCAATATAGAAAACTGGCAGTTAACCGAACCAACCAGTATACATATATTTCTATATATTTTATATATTATAAATTAATAAATATGCATTATACATAGAAATATATATTTATAATATAATATTTTATATATTTATAATTTTTATTATATATTTATATATATTTTTATAATATATATTGTAAAAATTAAAAAACCAAAAAACCAATGAACCGAACCGATGGTTAACCGAACTGGTCAACTGGTTAACCGACTGGCTTTGGTTCGGTTCCGGTTACCGGTTTTCCAAAAAAACGGTAGTACCGGTTCGGTTCCAAAAAAAGCCCCACGGTTTGGTTAACCGAACCATCATCCCCTAGTCACCTTCGATGGATAGAGAGGAAAGGCCTAACATTTTAACACAACAAAGACCTGTAAGAGCAACTAAGATCTCTGCCTTGGTAGCACCAGCTCTCCCAATCGGTCCATTGAAAGCCCAAAAGATGTTCCCCCCTGTCCCATGGATTACTCCTCTAATTCCTTCTTGGACTGTAGATCCTTTGGCACTACTGTCAAAACTTAGAGTTATCAGATCCTCCTCACTAGAACGGATTGTTTGAGTAAAAACATTTCCTGGAGAGGAGTAGAGGATTTATGCTAAATTACTCTGTAGGTCATTTAGGGAAATACCTTTGAAAACTTCAGAATTAATAACCCAAATGTTGCATAAGAAAGTAATGTGAGAGATCAGGTTTTCGGTATTCCTGGTTTTGTTTTCAGAAGTTCTGATGTTCCTTTCTTCCCCAAACACCCCACATCATTGCATGGATCACTGTGCTCCAATAGATCTTACCCCTGCTTCCTAGGCCTTTGCAATGCCACTGTTGCAGAAGATCCAAAACTTGTTCAGGAAAAAGTGAAAGACCCAGTTGTACCTATCTGATTATCTACTTTGTTTCTGAGATATCACTTACCTTGTTAATGTTGATCATATAGGGTGCTTTACTTTTGGCTGGATTTGCATCTTCCTAATGTTGATCATATACTTCATTTCTGAGATATAACTTACCTTCCCAATGTTGATCATATATGGTGCTTTGATTTTGGTTGGATTTGCATCTTCCTATCCATGTGGACCATGTCCACCCAAATTATATTCTGCACACTGAAGTAAATTTGAACTTCACTGTCTATATTGTCTATTATTGTCATTTGAATTATACATAATTGTGTTTGTATATTCTGCTACAGGATGCTCAAGCAACAAATATTATTCTTAATCCAGGATTGGCATTTGGAACTGGGGACCACCCTACAACTAAATTGTGTTTGGTGCTGTTGTATAGCTTGATAAAAGGAGGAGAATTTTTTTTGGACTATGGAACTGGTTCTGGAATTCTTGGAATTGCAGCACTAAAGGTAACACTTTTTAGATTTCTGTTTTAAACAATTGAATTAGAACTTAAGAAAGCTTATCCAAGAAATTTAGCATTGTTCAATCTATTTAGTTTAATCAGCATTGTCTTTATAGAAAGCTAATACCAGCCTAAAGGGGATCCCAAAAGTGTGACTATGAAAAAGATGTTTTCAGAATTTATTAAAAAAAAGATGCTTTCAGAAGATAATTATTTTTAGAAAAAAAAAACAAGAAAAGATTGACATATATTTAGGGCAAACCACAATGACAATGGGAAAGCAATATGTTCACTCAGTAAAGCTTCAACTAGTAACCTTCATGAAATTTTCACAAGAGGCTTCTACTTCTTTCTCAATTCCAATGAACTAAACAAGCCACATCTCTTCTCCTCTGTGGAAAATCAAGGGCTTTGCCTCTTCATTTGTTCTTTCTTTTAAATCCTACATAACTCCTCTTTATCCTTTTAGCTGCAACCAAAACAGGTTCTTTGGCTCTCCAACCCTTCATATATTCCTTTATTTATTTTTTTTGTAATTATCATACTCATATACACTCTCTATCCTTTATATCACTCTGTTATATTCAAATAACATCTTTAAATTGTTTTTTTCTTTTCATTCTTTTATTTAATACTAACAGACACATGCACGTTATCTGTATCTCCTGCATTAACAAAATAGGGCCTCATCTCCTAGTTATTTCATAGGTTACGTGATGTTTGATTCTTCTTTGTTAATGTTTCTAGTTGTTTCAATTTATTGTCTTGACAACTATGGTTGTACTATATCCTAATAAAACTTGCATAGGAAGCTTGCCTGTGATATGCTTTATTACCACATGAAAAAAAATTTCAACCCACTAATTCACAACTATTTCCCACCTCCTGATGAAAACATGGAACATTACTAGCCATTGGACTTAAGTATTTCTCCACCATGAATTTGGACCCATTCTTCCCCCTAGAGGTTCTAATATTAGAGCCTATATTACATGGCAAGATGTGATAATGCATGAATGTGTGGGAAAATTCTCTAGAAAGTAAAAATTCTATGCAAGAAAGATGCAGAGAAAGAAGGAAATTTTAAAGATGTTGAACCATCATATATTTGGCACATATCTTCTCATCTGATCAAATTTTGATCATTTAGCTTGAATTTTGGCATCATTAATAAGTCCAGTATCATAGTTTTGAATGTCATTTGAGCAAATTCTCAGTTATGTTGATGATGAAGAAATTGAAGTAGGTTGGAATTTATTGGTAGGAATTGCTTTTGGAAGCTAGTTTATGTTGTTTTAGTTTTTGGGTGATTTTCTTTATAAGAATCAATTTGAGAATTATGATAGCAAGCAAACAGAAAGGAAAAAAAAAAGAGTAAACAGCTAGATTGTAGGGTTAGGTGGATGAGAGTGTTGTATGAAATTAAAGCTTGCATAGATGTTAGTGCTTTGAAGAAACTGTTATCTATAAGACTCTCAAAAGTTAAACAAACTATCTCGTTGAAGACTCCAAGCAAAATGATTTGCCTTCTAGATCTGTACAAAGTCATTTTGCATTGTTTTTCACTCTACATCTTGATAAAATCTTGCTTCCTCTCATATATACTAACAATAAAAAACTAACAAATTAGTCTTTTCCCAATATAACCATCTTCACAATATCCTACATCCAACCAAAATGCAGCCTTGAAGTCCAGTGCATTTGCTGTTATAGAATAGGGTTACAATTTTGAATAAAAATGTGCTTTTCAGAGTTCAAACTTTTGGATTTCCTAGATTAGCACCATTCAGGTGGTTTCTCTGTTGGTTTTCCCTCAAGTCTAAAACTCGGGGTGATTGAAGTACTTCTAGACCAGCTTCCAGCTACTTATTGCCATTGGGCTTGAATTTCTCATTACATCAAACTGTGCGGCCCTGTTCACCCATCCAGAAAACTTTGCCATAGCTTTTGGGCTCAATCCCTTTGTACATTTCTCCTACTTGTGTTGCCCCCCCGAATAATCTGAAGCAGCTTGAAACAGTCATTTTCACCAGATGAATGTCAAAATGCAGTTAGGTGCTGCCTTATCAGTCGGAGTTGATGTAGATCCCCAGGCGATAAGATCTGCACTTCAGAATGCTGCTCTGAACAACGTAGGACCTCAGGAAATGCAATTATGTCTGGTCGATAGCATGGGCAATCCTCTTTCTGCAGTTGGAACTACGGATGGAAATGTGAAAGGACAGAGCTCACATGGCATACGACTCGTTGCTGAAAAAGAAAAGTTTGATATTGTCATGGCAAATATACTTTTAAATCCTCTAATGGAAATGGCAGATCATATTGTTTCTTATGCCAAGCCTGGAGCAGTGGTCGGTGTATCTGGAATCTTATCTGAGCAGGTATCCACCATGCAGAATTCCCATTTGTATTTGATCAAAAAACGTTAATAAACAAATCCGGGTAAATGCTTTAATAGGGAGACCGGATCTACTCCTCACACGCACATCCTACCATGCATTGGGATCATCTCCCGTACTTGTAAGTTATTTTTCACGGGAGATGTTCCCAATGCACGGTGGATGTGCATGTGAGGCGCCCAAGTGTGAGGAGAAGATCCCGTTCCTTTAATAGGAGGCTAGGTGCTCAAGGAGCCATTCCCCACTGATTTCATGTGGTACACATCCAACAAACGTTGGATATATGCAGTTCCTGATGTCATTTTATTATTTTTTTTAAAAGCAGCTTCCACAAATTGAAGGACGATATATGCAGTTCTTGGAAGGTATGTCAGTGTCGGAGATGGATGGCTGGGCCTGCCTCAGCGGAAGAAAAAGGATTACCAAATACAGCTGAAGATTTCATCTAGGCTTTATTTGAACACGACGTGGAAGTTGGAACTGTGGAAGAATGGTTTGGTTTTACTGATTGACAGCACTAATTCCCACCATATGAGGTTCAGTTTCAGTACATTCCTAGACCATGTCGATTGACTTGGCGGTTGGCACAGCTGCAGCTTTCCAACATTCTCACTAATGTTTTGCAATGTATAGGCGAGAACTGCTTATGGCGTGTTCAGCAGTTCTTCTGTGTCAAGCTCATCCGGTCATCCTCTTTCCTATCCATGCATGCCAAGATCCCAATGAACAATTTAAAGCATGGAATTTTCACAAACTCCTTTTCCAATATATCTGTTATCGTACTTTTAAATTAGCTGCTGTATTTCATTGTAATTCTTTCTAAGGATCCATTGGAAATGTGTTTGCGTTCACTGAATCTGCTTCCTGAAGATGTACTTTTTTTCTCCTAGGTATGAATAATTTGTATAAATTTGAAATAATGTAGTTTATATATGAAATTGTGCATTGGTTCTGTCGTTCCCCTGTTCACGCCAATGATCATTTGTCTCACAAATCACGATGCAATCAATATTGCAATCATGCAAATGCTTGGAATTCTTAGTATTTTCGAACGTAGAATTAAGCATGGACAATATCATCAATTTTCTTCAATTATGAACAAGGATGACCGCTTAAAGCATGGGATTTTCACACTTTTCTTCATGTCCACGAGTTCCTAATTGATGATATTGTCCATGATATTGAAGAAAAGGACAATATCACCAATACCATTGCTCAGGCATCAATACATATATTTTCAATATGCTATGCATGAGTTACATTTTACGATTAATCTGAAAAGAAATTTTAAAATTAATTTATATAAATAAAGCATCACAAAATAATTAAACATAATTCAAAATAATATAAATAAATGTAATAAAAAATTATTTAAGTACATCTAACATATATATATATATATATATATATATAAATAAATCTAATATATAAAAATTATAACTCCAGTACATTTAATAAAAAATAGATCAAATTACAAAAGCTTACAAAGGTCAATAAAAAGTAGTACAAATAGAAGTGAGAAGCAATGAATCAGAGATAAAGATAGAGGGGTGTGTTACATTTTATAATCAGAGATCGGTGGGACTAGGCTGGCACGAGATTTTGTGTGCCAAATTGAGCTATGCACGAGATTTTGTATATGTTTGGCATCGATGCTACAGATGCAACGGTTCTGCTGATGTGTGGGTTGGACCTTGGCAGTATCGTTTTCTGAAAAAAAGTCTTTTTTTTTGCTTGAAAACGTTGCTGCTAGGTAGGACGTTTCCGAGAGTAAACGCTGCAACAATAACGTTTTCTGTTTGGTACTAATGCTCCAGGAAATGTTTTCAGCACTGATACCTATTATCCAATGCCACATCATGTCCCTATTGGCAGCAACGAGCTATAGCTCACCAAATTCAGCATTGCTCCAAACTAATGTCTTCTCAATTTTTAAGGCATGGCTTGGAGCCACTGTTTTCAAAACCAAACCAGACTAGACGATCGGACCAGAAAAACCGGAAACCGGTCACCTGACCGATTGACCAGTTTTGTTTTTCTCCAAAACCGCTTTTTTCCCCCAAACCGTTGATTTTGATCAGCAAACCGCTGAACCAGCCAATTAACCATTCAAAGGGTTTTGACCGTTTTCCAATTTTTTAATTTTTTTTTATTTTTTATCAGATGAGCCAGCCATTTGAGTCAAACGGTCAGACCGTTCAAACCAACAACCAGACCCCTAACCGGTTCGTTTTTAAAAACCATGCTTGGAGCACCCTTTTTTCCGACATGGCGCTGATGTGTCACCGTTTTTTGAAGCAACGGCAACGATGCCAAACAGACGCGTTTGTGTTCCAGAACTAACTGCAGCTTGTTCTTAAATGAGCCACACCCCTAAATAAATGAACACTGGCTAAGAAAATTCTAGCCACTAGAAATTCCCAAAAACAACTACTTTTTTTGTTGAGAAATCAAGGTGGATCTGAGTTCTATAACAGATGGCTTTCACTACAAAAAACAAAATAACAGAAAAGAAGGAATTTTATAACAGATGGGTTGGTCCAATTGGAACCAATTTTATATATCGACAGAAATCTTACCTGAATACATAACGTCTCCTGTCATGTTCAAATAGGGATTCAAAATTCTATTTTCTTTCGGAAACTAATCATAGCCAGACCCTGTCTCCTCTTCCCTTTACTAAATAGGAAAGATAAAAGGAAAAAAAAAAATATAACACCATTAGAAAATATATAGGGTGGGCTTTCACTTTGATCAACTTCAAAAGACAAAGCTACCCAGAACACTAAAGGACATTCCTAGAGAATTTTCTTTTCCTGTGGATGGCCCAACGTTAGCACCAAGCTCAGCCTAGAGGACAGCTTATGGCACAAAATTCCTCAAGAGCTTTCCTCCCAAACTTCTGTTTTCTCCCTTATTCATGTTAGTTCATGATTAGTTTACAACGATGATTAGTTTACAACATTACAGGAAAAGAAAATTACATCGGTAGTTAAATTCATGTTAGTTCATGCTTTCTTGTTGAAATAATAAGATATCCCACAAAACTTTTATGCTTCATGTCCTACCCTAGCACCTCAGTTTAAACATTGATTGTAACCACATCTATTTCTACACAAACCATAATGCATTCTAACAAGTTTTTTAAAAGGGCGTCCATAAGAAACCAAAGTAATAATGAAATACAGATGACCGAAATATAAAGTCAATTGTCTTTCTCCGGGAGGTTGCTCAATGATAACATCATACAAGCTAGGATTCCTTGAATTTTGGTCCAAAAGAAAAGAGAAGAATAATAGGTAACAAGCTTTTCTACCAACAATAAAACAACAGAAAATCTATTATCTATTTGCAATGAACCAACATACAATTCACCACCAAAAATGAACCAACATACATGATTTCATTAATCGAATAAAGTTCTACAAAGTTGTACAGGGTTTTTGAACAAGAGCTCTCGTCAAATTGTAACTCTCAACTTAATAGAGAAAAACGAAATATGGGGTCCAACAATCTATGATCTTTTACATCTATTCCATTATAGTAAAAAACCATGGAAAAGACCGCTCTAATAAATTCCCAAGTGGTAAATACTACTGGTTTTTATGGTTTACCATACCTTTTAACCTTTCGAGGCATGTAAAGAAGGCCTTTTACCAAAAAACAACAGACCTGTAAAGAAGGCCAAAGAAATGCCTTATCACTGAGCTTCCTTTTCCACTGATTAACATGCCATGCATTTCAAATCAATCCTGCACGTGCTTTCAAATACAATAAAACCGCAAAAGGTGAGTCATGACCCTTGACTGTAGAATTCTGAAAATACAAAATCCTACATGTTCTCAAGGACACATATTACACAAACTTCATCGCTGAAGCTGTCTCCTTGCCAAAGCTGGGATTTTCTTAGGAATGTAAACCTTGTAGCTCACCTAACAAGGACATAAATAAATCAACAAATGCAATGATTAGTTAAGTGATTAGATAAAACTTGGATCTAGATACATCTAACTCAGATCCAACCCATTGACAACTGTAGATGTAGTATCTACAGTCAATGCAGTCATTCCACATTTACAGATTAAAAAAAAAAAACAGATATTGTCAGTATGTATGTGTGTGCGTGTGTGAGAGAGAGAGAAAGGAGAGAGAGCCTACCTGCACCATTTCACCACCACGCATCACGGACATTGTCTTTTTCTCAAACTGGGAGCCCTCCTTAACTTCATCCCGAGCTTCATTTAAGCCATGCTCTTCGGTTGTAGAACTGAGGCAAGTACCAGGAGCAGACAATGCAGAGTCTTTGTTAACATCTTTAAGGATATTACCACTCTCAGGCACAGTTTTAGAGGTCTCAGCAGCACTTTTATCTGCACTGTCTTTTATCTCTGGCAACTTCCCCCTGGGAGATTCCTCTGATGTGGATGTGGGCTTTAAGATGGATTTGCCACCAGAAGTTCCCTGTCTAAATGTTATATTACCTGGTGCAGCTGATTTGTTATTAATGGCACCGACAATCATATTGTTCATTTGTGTGACTTTACCACCAAAAACTGTCTGACCTGGTGAACAATTGTTTGGTGCTGGACAAACAGGATCCAGTTTAGCGTTGGATTTATGTCCTTTGAAGCTGTCATCAGAAACTTGTCCATCATTTTGTGGACTAATGGATTTTCTATCTACTGGTGGTATGCTAACGCTAGCTACCACTTTACCTGCACCTAGTAGTCTACCACAATCAGCCTTGTGGGACTCATTTTGGGTGGAATCAGCCTTTGTAATTGGTGACTGTTTGCCTTCAATAGCAATTTCATCTTTCTGAGGTGCTTTTTTGTTATTGTGTAACACCCTACGAAATTTTCTTAGATTTTCCAATGCCTTTAGTCTTAAAAGTGACTCCAAATCATCACCCTTGGTGATATCAGTGCCAGCAGAAAACTCATTCTTATTCACTGTCAAATCCTTGGTTGACCCAACCATGGGTAAGGTAGGACCTCTAATATCATTTTGAGCCCTGCTATCCTCTTTACTACTCCCTCCAGTTTCAGTATTCCTAATTTTGGAAATATAAGTGTCTTCCCTGTTTGCATCATCTATCCGCCTCTTCTTCTCAGGCACAATATGTGGGTGGTAAGCTGACTCCTTCTTTCTGCCCCCATCACAACTGTCATTGCTTCTGGAAGAAGGGCAGTCATCATAAGCCTGAATAATCTCCACCCTATTCTCATCCCAATTCCTCTCTTTTTCCTCCATTTCCTTTGATTGTGTTGTAACATTAAGAACAGATTTAAGACGCCTAGAAGAATTCTCACCCATCCATCTGTCATCTTCATAACTACATTGATTGCTGCAACCACTGCATGAAGAACGACTCCTGGACCTATATCCGCTTTTGCTTCTTCCATCACTCCTCCTCGAATTTCTCTTATCCTTCTCTCTTCCTTCAGACCTGCCTCTTGGCCTATCACATTCGCTCTCCCAACTGCCACTACTTCCACCCCGACAGGTTGAACAACTCAACGAGTCACTACTCATAGAACTAACACTCGCACCTCTCCTTGAGCGTGCATTCACACGTTTCCTTTGGTAGGTTTTCTTCTTTGCCTCAGATCTACCATTTCGCATCGACCCTTTTCTCTTCCTCCGATGGGGTGATTCCCTGACATCTTCAGGGCTTGACGAGCTTCGTCGGGCCCTCTTTCTTGTCCCTTTCGCATCTCTTCGAGTGCGAGAGCGAGCCCTCCTGCCTCTATAATCATCTTCCGAATCAGATGAATAAACAGACAGGAAATCCTCGCTCCTTGAATCGTCATCCGACGAAGAAAGCGAAACATCACGACGACGAAGCTTCTTAGCCTTATCTCTCTTTCTACTCCTACTCCTCTTTCGGACCTAAACAATTGATATAAGAGAGATATGTCGAAAGCGAGGATGGACATCAAATAACAAATAAACCCATATCAGAATCTCAGACCCAATTCATACTTCAGAAGCCAAATACGGGCAAATGAAAAAAAATAAATAAATAAATAAGTAAGAAGTAGACAACGCACATAACGAAAGAAAAAAACCAATCCCGAATCTAGAATCGTAAAATTAAATCAGAAAAAACCCTAAAAGAAAACAAAATTATGGAAGACAGAGAGAAAGAGAGCAATAGAAGACCTCGGAGGAAGGCTTAACGTGCTTCTTCTTGTGAGATGACGAAGATTTTCTTCTGGAGGAGGAATTACCGGCAGCCATTGGCTTTAGTTCAACCTGCAACAAACAAAATAAAGAGAAGAGAAAAAGGAAAAAAAAATAAAAGACAAAGAGAAGGCGTTAAAGGGAACAGATAGATTGAAAGAATCGAACGTAAAATTGAAGAATTATCCAATCCCTGTTTCGGTGGTACAGGCTACAGCAAGCCTCAGGTCTTCAGAGGAGCGCTTGCTCTCTCGCTGCCGGGAACCATTTCTGGGTTTTTAATTTTTTATATAGGAGGGGGAAGAAGAAGAAATATATAGTTGGGTATAATATAAATTAGGGTAAATTACAAAGACCCTTGTAATATGGGGTTCTGTGACAAAGACACCCTGTACATTGTTTTGTAACAAAACCCCCCTATATTATGACTGTGAGACAAAAACCCTTTTCTGTTAGCCTTCGGTTGAAATCTGCCTGCAATATTTTTTAATCCCCATATTACCTTTGTAATAACTATTCGAAAAAAAATATTGTTCATCTTTTTCGATCTCACGATACACAAACAATGATGGACTTCCGAAGTCTTCCTTCTCTCTCCCCTGATCTTTCTTCTTCCCCTTCCCTTTTCTTCTTCCTGATTTCCTCTGTTTTATGTTACTTGCAGATGGAGAGAGAGAGCAACTATTTTATCTCGGCTGTTGGTGCTTGGAAACCTAGAAGATTCTGGTAGTGGGAATTTGGATGCTGTTAATCTATTAACTATTTTATCTCAGCTTCAAGGTAAGATGAACTTTCTCATGGTGTTAATAGTTCTTGACATCCCATAGGATTTTGCTTGATCCAATTATCA
Organism: Nelumbo nucifera; assembly: GCF_000365185.1. The sequence goes on from NW_010729098.1 coordinate 1,815,041, forward strand.
TTGCAATCACAAGTAACAATGTGGACAAAAGTGCCAATGGTCTGTCAACTCCAGATAGAGAACGACTTATTCAGATTCTTAACAAGATTAACGCTTTGCCCTTCTCTGAAAATTCTGCTTCAAGATTGTCTGTACCTTGTAGTTTTGACTTGAATGTTTCACAAGAAGCTTCTTCAGACAACTTGAATAAAACAAATGGAAATACACCTGTTCCCTCTACCATGGACTTGCTTGTTGTTCTATCGACTACTTTGGCAGCAGCTACACCTGATGCTATTTGCACTTCTTTCTCAAAGAAATAGCAAAAGTTGTGATGATGATAAATGTAAGTTGTACTCCCTTGACCAAGCTGGTGGTTTTCATTTACAGAAGAAGCCAATTTCTGGGTGCCCTTCAATTGGAGGTGAGAGAAGTAATAGTACCTCTCAATCTCCGACAGAGACTTCAGATTGCAAAGTTCACATATCTAGACCAAGCTTACCATTTCAACTATTTAGTTCCTCTCTTGAGGGTGGCAGCCTACCTAAATTGGGATCTTCTAGGAGATATTTCTCCTCAGACAGCAGTAATCCATTGGAAGAGAGGTCTCCTTCATCCTCTCCCATTGTGCAGAAACTATTCCCACTGCATTCTGAAGCAGAAATTTTGAAACACGAGAGAATGTTCATGAGTGGAGAGGATAATGCAACAGTTGAGACCAGCACAACTCGTGGTTGGACATCACCTCTGGATTTCTCTAAAGGGCCAAATAGAAGGCTCAAGAGTGGTTTAGCTCAAAACCTACAATATCAAGGAGGATACACTTCCTCATCTGGCTCAGATCATTCACCTGCAAGAAACGGAAAACAGAGGAAATTGGGAAGAAGAAAGGGGATGAGAGAAAGGGGAAGGAGAAGAAGAGAGATCGGGGGAGAGAGAGAGAGAGGGAGGACTTCGGAAGTCTGCGGCCGCTGCAACAGCTACTGCCGCTGCTGTTCGTGTATCGTGAGGCCGGGAAAGATTAACAGTGTTTTTCTCCGAATAATTATTACAAGGGTAATATGGGGATTAAAAAATATTGCAACGGCGAATTTCAATGAAAGGAGATCTTTGTCTCATGGTCAGGGAGGTCTTTGTCACAGACCCCATAGTACGGGGGGTCTTTCTAATTTATCCTATAAATTATAAAAAGGAAAATAAAAAAAAAAGAAAAATGTTGAATCGAAAATCCAAGAAAAGATGAATTTGAGTGGCTCGAGTCAAGTGGACTTATATTTGGGCCCTATTGGTCCAAGTATGGTAAGGGCCGTTAATGAGTCGGATCATCAAATCATGGTAACCGGACTTTGAATACGGAGCTTTTTTTTTTTATATTGACATTGTAGCCTTGTAGGGAATACAGATACAGTCCTTGTTTACAAGCGTCCCCATGATTTGCATTTAGAACTGAGATTTAAATCAAGATCCCTTGCAAGGTTCAAAATATTGTTATGTATTGGCTGATATATATTGTATTGGGGCCTTTTTGATATGTTCCTACAAGGGGTGTATCGGGTCAGGTTATAATTTAGAGGATAGCCGAGACTTAAACTGATTCTTCTGAATCGGTGGTTAAAAAAGTATAAAATATAAAAAAAGCACCGATACAGATTGATACACCCTACCTTATCGATATTTAGAACCTTGATCCCTTGGAATTGGAAATAAAATGATTTATTCTTATAATCTATTTGTTTGGTTGAAATAGGAATTAGAATTGGAAATGGACTGAGCTAGAATGAATTCATTCCCAAAAGGGGTGGCTGTTTCCCTCAAGTGGGGAATGCGATCCTAACAGAAATGAGTACGAGACTCCTATTCCCATAAATCAAATGAACCCTAAAGATCCTTCATGCATTGTTTGTTATAAGCAGATCCAGATCTTCGTAGCCAATAAAACAAAAGCAGATCTGGATCCATTCCTTTTATCCGTGTTTGTAGTAGATGGGTTAGTCAAAATCCACTTTAATAGAAAAATAAATAGAAAAAGCATGAATTGAGTTGGTTTAGGGTTGAAAAATATAAGCCCAACCTTATTTGGTTTTGGGTTAGCATTGAGGCGTAGTGTGTAGTAGGGATAGGCATTATCATAACATCAGTTTAGTTGTAATATTTGAGTAATTAAAATAAAAAATTCAGATTAAAATGTTCTTTCCCTAACATTTTAAGACAAATAGAAATAGAAGAAAATACTATTCATAACATAGCAACGGTTAGGACAATTTTGTATCAAACCTGGGAGTTGTAATTTGTAATACACCAAGAGATAGAACTCCGGACTCCCAAGTATATTTCGTCCTTTGAGAATACTAGAATGAATAGAGATAGAAGGAAAGAACTCTATTTGGTTTATCTAACTTATTTCAATTTTAAATTTTCAGTGGGTCATGGGACATAGTTGTCATTATTTGATCCCTTACTCATTACAAAAAGAAAAAAAAAAGAAAAAAAGAAAGAAATTGACCCCTAGTGATTTATTTGAGTGAGGATAATTGTGAGCATTTTAAAATTTTCATTGTTATATAAAAAATTTTTCATATCTCAGTGGGGACATCTACCCACACCAACATATACATAGATTCTCTACCAAAAAAAAAAAACATATACATATATATCTGCCTATCTATGAATATATCGAATGTTAAAAATTTGTTGGTATAACATAATTATACTCCTAAAGCACCTAATTTGGTCCCCATATATATTCTGCACCAGTTCGAATGCTAACCAACCCTAATAAGCTAATCCTAATTTTAAGAAATGAGAACAAAGTTTTAAAGCAGAAAGCAAGTGAAACAATTGGGCAACTTAAACATGGCAAAAGGGAGAATTCTAAACTATTATGTCCCTATTAATATACATCCTTAAGTATTGTTCAACGTTCATACAAGATAGTTTTAATGAGACCTACAAAGATTAATTGGCAAAACATAATATTTAACTTAACCCCAAGAAATAACCAACTGATGCCGGCTAAGTTGATAAATTCTCTTGCTACTTGTAGAAGACCAGTGTCACCATGGTTGGGGATATGGATAGTGGGACAGGGGTATAGAAAAAAACCTAAAAAACTATATCAACACTTGTTTGGGGCCTTGGATTTTTTGTTTTGTTTTGTTCTTTTTATTATACATATATTTTTAAGCCACCCAACTCAACCTGACTTTAATGTGGGCTAGTTAAGTTGGGATGGGTTAGAATTAGGCTCATTGGGGCTCCAGTTGGGTTGTATTGGGATTGAGGTAGTCTTGTCTCGAGTTGGGCTTGGGTTGATGTCAACCTAACCCAAAACATTCAAAATTGCACCCCTACTCTTCCCTTCCCATCATTAGGGAGCTAGAGTTCCATACTTGGATGGGCCTGATCCGAGGTTTTGTACTTTGGATTTTAAATTAGGTTTAGGCCTGAAAGCTCAAATTTCACAAAAATTAAGGTTGGGATTGGGTTGATGTCAACCTAACCCAAAACATTCCAAATTTCACCCCCTACTCTTCCCTTCCCATCATTAGGGAGCTAGAGTTCCAAATTTGGATGGGCCTGATCCGAGGTTTTGTACATTGGATTTTAAATTAGGTTTAGGCCTGAAAGCTCAAATTTCACAAAAATTAAGATTGGGCTTGGGTTGAGACCTATAGTAAGCCCAAATCACTGAATGGTGGCACAATTGGTACGTTCGTTGGTTTGTTAATTGTTATAGTAGATGCGAATTCAATTCCTACAACTGCCAATTTTGGGGAGAGGGGTTATTAGAGTGGTGCTGCCTTTACGGTCGATTTGAGCCAAGCCAAATAACTAGCTATTTAAGCTTGGCTTTCCAAGGTAATACAATGCTCAAGCTCAATTTGAGCAAGAACCTTGAGCTAGAGCTCAGCTCGAGTCAAAAGCTCATAAGCTCGAGTTCGACTTGAGAAAAATGTTTTATAAAAATAAAAAATATATATATAATATTTTTTATTTGATATTTAAAAAAATTAAGAATTATAATAATTAGTTATTATTATATATAAAAATAAAAATATTATATATAATATTTTTATTATATATTATTTTATATAATTATATTTATTATTATTATTATTGTTATTATTATTATTATTAAATGTATGCATGTATGTATGTATGTAGCTATTTGAGCCAGCTCACGAGCCGAGCTTTATTAGGCTCGAGCTCACTCGATTAATAAATGAACCTATAAATTAGGCTCAAGCTCGGTTGGAACCGAGCTAAGCCGAGCTCAAGTAGCTCATGAAGAGCTCGACTCGTGGCCACCCCTAGCTGCTTTGTTCAAACGATCCTTATTGGGGGGGAGGGGGGTTTTAGGTAGGGATGCCAATGGTATTCGAAAATCCAATTTCAAATTCGATATTCGACATAATCAAAACGAATTCTGATAATTCGAATATCTAATCAGTTGAATTTAGATATCCCATTCATACCGAATAGTTAATGGGATTCAAATTCGATATGACCTGATTCGATTCGATAAATATCCAAATTTAACGGATTATTTAATTCTTATATATAATATATAAAATATTTAAATGTTTTATATAATTTATATATATAATAATTAAATTATATAAATAACTTATATGTTTATATACTTTATATAAATAAAATATTTATTTTATATATTTATTAATTACCTAAAATAATTAATTAGTCAAATCTGAATCGAATTGAATATTCGAATCTTTAATCAAATTCGAATTCAAATATTAATTTTCAATATCAGTCGGATATCAAACCGAATTTTGAATGCCAAATTTTCTAACCGGATTCGAATTTAGATATTTGCCTGATCCGATTTGAATTCGATATATTTACACCCATAGGTTCAAGTGTACAACCAAAGAAAAAAATACAATAAAGATACCAACTAATTAGGTAGTCCTCGTGCAGATTGATCTCTTCTTTCGCCTACAAAAAAAGCCATTCTTTTGTTAGAAAGAGTTTTATTCCTATTCAACTTCCATATTGATTCTTTTCAATTTCCAATTGCAATCTATAAACCTGGATATGCTTGTGATAAACAACGCCAATCACCTATCCTCAATATGACTTCACATCTCCACCCCATAACGCCCCACAGCACATCCCCACCGTGCATTGGGAACATCTCCCGATGATAGTACCAAAACCGGTGATGTCATCATTGGGAGATGCTCTTAATACCCGGCGGGGATGTGTTGTGGGGCAGAGATGTGAACTCCCTAGTGTTTTTTAAATTTTTGGGAAAATTTCAATTTAATACCTGAACTTTGGGGGTAGTGTCAAGTTAGTACCTAAACTTTCAAACGTGTCATTGCAGTCCCTAAACTTTCAAAAAATAGCGTCAAGTTAGTCCCTGCCGTTAACCGACCATCAGTTATCTATTGGAAATGTCAAAACTACCCCTCAAAAAGAAGACTCTATTCATTGTCTTCTACCTTGAGATTGAACTGGTTATCTTCAAAGAAAAGGAGAGAAAAAACATGAACTATGATAGAGGGAAACAAGAACTGAAAGCAAAGAAATAACTAGATAGGAATGTGTTTCAGACCTAAAAGTAGAAGACAATGATTTCATTAGTTTAGAATCTCAAACACCTCAACCGGTTCAGTCTTAATGTAGAAGGCAATGAACGGTGTCTTCTTTTGAAGGGTAGTATTGACATTTCCAACAGATAACTGACAGTCAATTAATAGCAGGGACCAACTTGACACTTTTTGAAAGTTTAGGCACTACAATGACACGTTTGAAAGTTCAAGTACTAACTTGACACTACCCCCAAAGTTCAGAGTACTAAAGTGGAATTATCCCTAATTTTTTTTTTATATATTAGCTTAGAGTCGACACTTTTTTATTAGCTTAGGCCTTTGGAGTTACTACTCACGAGCCCTGAGCCCATATTTGTGAGTGCTTAGTGGATAAATAAGTGCTTATCCTAATAAATACTTATAAGTATTTGGTAAAAAAGTGCTTCTTCCAAACGTTTTCATCCTAATAAAAAAGTGCTTATCCTAATAAATACTAAGATGGCCCAAAAATTCGATAAGCGTTTTTTTTTGTCTTGAAAAAGCTACAATTTTAAAGTTTGTTTAAAGTGGGCTTATTTTGTGAGGAGGCACTTATTTGGGATTATTTTCCAAATACATATAAGTGGAGTTCACATTTGCCCCCACACAATACTTTCAAAAAGTGCCCTATACGTACATTTCAGTGTGCATTGAGAACATCTCCCGTAATTATCATTGGGAGATGTTCCCAATATACGATTAGGATGTATTGTGGGAAGTTTTTGGGACGCATTCTGTGGGGGCAGATTTGAACTGATACAAGTGTTTATTGATGTGGTCCGGACCAAAAATAAGTGATTTTTCAGACAAGTGCTCAACAGGGGTAATCATTTTCATTTACCTCGTTTCCATTTGAGTGCCACTTCACTTTTCTCTCTCTTGACTTCTCGAGGGTTTTCCTTAAGGCCCACTTGATGGGTTTTCATGTTTCTATTTTGATATTTTCAGCTTTGCGAGTTGGATTTTCCCAAAAATACTTAAAAGCAATAATTTTGGAAAAATATAGGGCCCATTTGGGAGGGCTGAAGCTGATCCCATGTTGTTCAACTATTTTGAAGCACTTCAGGTAAACTATCTGATGGAGGACGATTTGACCCGACCTATGGAATGGTGACACGCGGACACTGACTCAGCACGAACAACAGCTCAGCATTGTAGCCTAGTGCAACTGGGTGACGGGCCCATAAAGCAGCTCGTTACATCGTAGCCCACAAAAGGAGAAGCTCGCCACAACGCGAGCTCCGAGTTCCCCGAGCTACCTTTGAAGGGATACTCCGAGGCAACTTTAGCTCGCAAGCTAAGGGAACTAGCTCGCCCAAGCTCCTAAGCAGACAAGTCACCCCAAGGACCAATTCTGTTAAAGGTAATCCTGAAATATTCCGAGCTCGGTACAAAGTAGTTCGAGAATGGGCCGCATGGACACTTCTCAAGAAGCTTCTCCCAGACAGGAACACACCGATTCACCTATAGATACCCCGAGGTAAAGACACCTCGGGCCAGACAGCTCGGCTTAGCCTGCCATAGGTAGCTCGCCGCTTACAAGATAGCCCGGCACAGGGTAACTCGCGGAAGGGTAGCTCGGCGTATCGCAGGAAGATCTCCTGCCTGACCACCATACCTGACAAATCTAGGGGTAGCAGCCATATCCCTGGTTAGACGGCCCCGCGCGTGCCACCTCAGCCCAACCAGTAATGGCTGCGGTAGATTGACAGTGGCGGTTATACCTGCCCTATCAGAGGCCGGTGGACCTGATACAACGGATTTCTGTTATAAGGAGCTAATATCAAGGGACAGAGGTATCATCTTCTACTCTCGTGCTATCTGCACTCTTAGCCTTCATCTTCTCCTTGCTTCTCCTACAGATTTCTAACTTAAGCATCAGAGTGTTCCCGCCGGGCAAGCCCCCTGAGGATTCTTCTTCTTCTCCATCTCAGGTACCTTCCAGGAGCCACGTAAGTCCAGCAAGGAGTGACCGGATTGCGCACCATCATTTTGGCGTCGTCTGTGGGAAACCGCTTCTAAAAGCCTTCTTCCTCTAAACCTTCACAGTTCTTTCTTCTCTGAAAACTCAACACTCATGGCTTCTTCAAGCAACGTTGGACGAAGCATGGAGATGGGTAACTCCAGGGAACAACCCCAGGTTCCCACGGTCTTCATAGGACAGTTCACCATTCCTCTTTCGGTGGACGGAGTCCCCAGCCTGAGCGTGCCGCAAGCAACGGTGCCTGTGGGTGTTCCCCTCCCTTCCTCTGTAGAAACGACATTTGCTGAACCGTCTGTCGTTCCTCTGGCAACCAACCAGAGCTAGCTCGACGACCTGATGCAATGCATGCGGGCCATGCAAGCCCAAGTGCAGCAGCTCCAGCAACACCAGCTTTATCAGCAGCAAGTGTTGCACCATGTCTCCCAGTACCAGTATCAGCAGCAATTCCCTCAGCTGCCTCAACCTCAGCTTTAACAGCCGCAACTCCCTCCTCGGCACCCAGTCTCACCGCAGGCTAGGTCTCGCCACCAGGAGGAGCACCTTTCTCGCTAAGGGGAGGCCCCCCAGAACCCTCCTAAGAGCCAGGCCTCCTCCCGCGGCAGACAAGAAAGACCAGCCGCTCTGGTCTCACCGCGGGCAGTCAGGTCGGGAGGACCTCAGCTCGCCAGGTCCACGTCGCCTCAACCCTCAAAGACCGATACGCCGTTCCTAGAGAACCGGTTCGAGATCCTAGTCGCAGGCTCCAAGCAAGATCCCTCTGTCCGCAACCATCACCAGCGGCCTGAGCTACTTCTTGCACACACCATTCCTAACAGCACATAGGTGAGCAGCACGAACGCTGAGCCCACCAAAAAGCAGAGGCGCCGCCACCGAGCTCGCCGATCTGCCACCCACAACCTGCCTGAGCTCAGAGGCAGAGAAGAGGTAAGCTTGAGTGAAGCTAAGGCTTCCTTCCTTTCAGTTCCATCCCCCTGTCTTCCGAACTCCTGGCAGTCCCAATGCCTAAAGACTTCAACCTCCCCCCTCTTGACAAGTATGATGGGTCGTTTGACCCAAATGACCACGTAGATGCCTTTCTAGTCACAGATGCACCTGGCGAGAGCCAGTGAGTTGTGCATGTGTGTGGCCTTCTCCACCACTTTCAGAGGAGTAGCCCGCACATGGTACTAGAACCTGGCACCCGGATCAATAAGAGGTTGGGCGCAGTTCGCGCAAGCCTTCACGTCCCACTTCGTCACCAGCAAGCGGTGCCCGCAAATTGAAGAAAGCCTCCTCAACATAGTGTAGAGAGAGGGAGAGTCCATCCGAGGCTATATCAAGCGGTTCAACAATGCGTGCATGCAGATACCACGCCTGGACCCCGCCGTGCGCCTCGCAGTAGCCAAGAAAGGCGTGACGCATAAAGAGTTCAAATGGAACATGGTCGTCAACCAACCAGCGACCATAGCCAAATTCCTTAAGCTCGCGGACAGGTTTATAGCCACGGAGGAAGAGATCAACCAGAAGGGTGAAGGCGCGCCTGAGAAGAGAAAAAGGGAAGGAGAGCCTTCCAGTCAAGGGAACAGCCGAAAGAAAAAAGATGCAGCTCGGGGGGCAAAGGCGGGCCAGTCGTTTTGAGCTCCTGTAGCGGACCGAACTGATTACACCCCACTGAACGCGAAGCGAGCCGAAATCCTGATGGCGATCAAGGACGCCCCGTATGTAAAGTGGTCACCCCGTTTGAGGGGGAATCCCAGTGAGAGAAATAAGAACTTGTACTGTAGTTTTCACAGAGATCACGGTCACAATACCGAAAATTGTAAGAACCTCCGCGATGAGATAAAGGAGCTCATCCGTCGCGGATATCTAAGGAACTTTGTACAAAATAATAATAATGATAATAATAAAACAGGTCAGCGAGGGGAGCACGGTAAGGACGCTCCCGAGTCCAGCAGCAGGCCGGCCAAACAGTCACAGAAGTAGCCTCCGAAAGAGAGGCCAGTTCGGGGCACCATCCACGTGATAGTGGGAGGCTCGATCGTCGCGGGTTGTACTTTAGCGGCAGCTCGGACGTCAGTTCGTGAAGCTGCTCGGGAAGAACAGAATCCTCCGAAGTGGCCGAAGACAAAAGAGCCAATTTTCTTCACAGAAGACGATGCGCGAGGGGTCCACTACCCTCACGACGACGCGCTTGTGATAAAGCTAAGGATCAACGACTTCGAGGTCAGGCACGCACTCGTTGACTCGGGCAGCTTGGCAGATATTCTCTTCAAAGCCGCGTTCGACCAACTTCAGTTTTAGGGAAGTGACTTGAAGCCCGCGAACACTCCTTTGGTGGGCTTCAACAGAGAAGAAGTCAGGCCCCTTGGGAAAGTGACAGTACCTGTGGAAGTCGACACATGGCCCTGCATAGTCAGACTCAACCACGACTTCCTGGTGGTCGCGACCCCCTCCCCATACAATGCCATAATAGGTCAACCGATCACCCATGTCCTACGAGCGGTGGTCTTCACTTATCATTTGGCAATGAAGTTCCCTACAGACTTCAGTGTGCGGGTAGCGCGGGGCGACCAGCTCGAGTCCTGCAAGTGCTATGTCGCCGCCCTAAAGGGAAAGACCAAGGTGGCCAACAACCTCAAACTGGAGCAGCCTACAGAGCAAGGCGAAGAACGAGCTACACCCACGGAAGAAACAGTCGTTGTTCCGACCTCAGCCGCAGACCTAGCTCAGACGCTTCAGATTGGTGCTTCCATCCAGGAACCTTTACGATCCGAACTGGTAAGTTTCTTACTTCAAAATTTAGATGTTTTTGCATGGTCCGCGGTAGAGATGCTCGGTATAGACCCTAACCTTATAACTCACAAGCTAAATACTGATCTTGTAGTTAGGGCCGTTAGACAGAAGAAACACAACCTAGCCCCGAAGCGGTGGAAAGTGGTCGACGAGGAGGTCGAGAAGCTCCTCGTAGTTGACTTCATAAGAGAAGTCCACTACCCGAGCTGGGTAGCCAACCCCGTTTTGGTAAAGAAGGCTAACGGCAAGTGGCGCATGTACGTCGACTACACTGACCTAAACGAGCCTGCCCAAAAGACTACTTCCCGCTCCCCAGAATTGACCGTTTGGTGGATGCGACCTCAGGGCACGAGTTCCTGAGTTTCTTAGATGCCTATTCGGGCTATAACCAAATCAAGATGGACCCAGCAGACGAAGAAAAGACTGCCTTCGTCACGGAGTTCGGTCTATACTGTTACAAGGTTATGCCCTTCGGGTTGAAAAACACAGAGGCAACCTTTCAAAGGCTTGTAAATAAGTTGTTTGCGCCACTAATTGGCAGAAAAGTAGAATGCCATGTAGACGACATGGTCATCAAAACTCAATTTTCGCATGAATTAATACAAGACTTGCATTCTGTTTTTGAAATTTTGCGTAAGTTTAATATGAGATTGAACCCAAACAAGTGTGTATTCGGTGTGACCTCGGGTAAATTCCTAGGATACATCGTTAACCGGCGCGGCATTGAATCCAACCCGGATAAGATTAGGCCATCTTAGATATGAGACCACCCCGGAAGTTGAAGGAGGTTCAGAGGTTGAATGGCCGCATAGCCGCCCTGAGTCGCTTCATGTCCAAATCGGCGGACCGCTGTCTGCCATTCTTTAAGGCAATTAAGAGCGAAGGGTTCGAGTGGACCCGAGACTACCAGCTCGCGTTTGACGAGCTCAAGAAATACCTTGCTAGTATGCCAATCTTAACCCGACCCGAGGAGGGTGATGTTTTAGAACTGTACTTGCGAGCGACGAAGTGGTCAGTTCGGTATTAATAAAGGAAGTAGATCGGGTCCAGCGACCCATCTATTATGTTAGTAAAGTATTGCAGGGATTAGAGACGAGATATCCGGAGATAGAGAAGCTAGCATACGCACTGGTAATTGTAGCTCGGAAGCTCCGCCCGTACTTTCAGGCTCACACTGTTATCGTCCTCACCGACAAACCTCTGAGGCAAGTCTTACTTAAGCCTGAGGTCTCTGGTCGGTTGACGAAGTGGACCGTTGAGCTCAGCGA
>NW_010729098.1:1856600-1871605 GCF_000365185.1 Nelumbo nucifera
CAGTCATTAAATCAAACACCTGTATTGCACAATGCAGAACCACTCACACACCAAATACAAGAGCTGAAATCACTCAGTCATTAAATCAAACACCTATACTGCACACTGCAAAACTATTCACACACCAAATACAAGGGCTGAAATCACTCAGACATTAAACCAAACACTTACACTGCACTCTGCAGAACCAACTTGTACTCAAGTGAACACTTTTCACCGAACCTGCTCTCTTCATACCATCGAATAGAGAGCTTCCTACCAATCACCACAAACCGGAGGCATGAAGGCCTCCTACAGAGAAAAACAACCACAAACCGGAGGCATGCCGGCAAGTAGAACATCATTGACATAAGCTAGGGCTGTGACAAAGGAGTCACCATTTGTGGATGTAAAGAGGGAGTAATCAGTATGAGATTGTTTGAGCCCATAAAGAGATTTCTGGAGTTTGCAAACTTTATTATCACCATCTTTGGCAAAGCCTTGAGGAATGGCCATATACACTTACTCATGGAGATCTATGTAAGAATGCATTATTAACATCGAATTGATGAAGTTCTCATTTCTTAATAGCAGCTACAACAAATAGACATCGAACAATTGATAATTTTGCAACTGGCACAAAGGTATCATGATAGTCCAAACCTTCAACTTGGGTGTATCCTTTGGCTACCAAATGAGCTTTGAACCATTCAACTGAACCATCGGCTTTGTATTTACTTTTGTACACCCACTTGGATCCAATGGCTCGTTTTCCAGGTGGTAAATCAACAAGAGTCCAAGTATTGTTATGTTCAAGAGCAGAAATCTCATCAGCCATAGCCTTCCGCCATCGCGGATCAGCATTGGCTTGAGTAAAGGTGGTGGGGTCTGATTCTAAATATGAGGTACTAGCTGAGTTGGATTGGGGGGCTAGGGAAGGTGGGAGATCACAAACAAAATCTTGGAGGTGAGAGGGGGTTTTAAGTGTTCTTTTGTGTCAGCCAAATAGGCCTGGCTGCGCTTAGCTCATCAACAACGCATTTAGTAGGCATGGGTGTAGAGGTGTTGTGAGGCATTGGTGGAATGGATGCAACTGTAGTTGGATCTTGTGCTGGTGGATGAAATTCAGGGGAAGTTGGTGGTGTAGTGAAGTCATCAAATGTTGGGTTTATAGGGGGAAAGAGTCTTGGTGTTGGTGGAGGTTGGTCAGCATTACATTGCTGATTTGAGTAAGGGAATTGAGACTCGTAGAAGGTGACATCTTGGCTTGTAAATAATTGGTTGGTTTCAAGGTTATAAAGCCGATACCCTTTATGGTCATAAGGGTAGCCCAAAAAAACACATCTAATGGCTCTTCTAGCAAATTTGTCACGTGGTTTGGGTGTGAAATAACATTTAACAGATGCAACCTAACACCTTCATGTGGTCATAAGATGGTGGGGTGTGAAATAACATTTCATAGGGTGATTTTCTAGATAAAAGAGGTGTGGGTTGCCCTGGTCATAAGTCGGTTGATAATGTAAACTGCTGTTTGTAGGCACTCACCCCAAAATGAGATAGGCATGTGAGCATGAAATTGGATTGCCCTGGACACTTCCAACAAATGCCAATGTTTTCTCTCAGCCACACCGTTCTGCTGGGGCGTGTTTACACAACTACACTGATGTTCAATGCCCTGTGCAGCGAAGTAATTTTAAAGAGGGCAAGCATAAAACTCAGATGCATTATCTGAGCATACAACTTGAATTGCATACCCAAATTGGCGGGGAACCATAGCACAAAAAAAGAGCTAGAAAACAACTGCTTCTGATTTATTCCGAAGTAAACCCAAGTACACTTGGTAAAATCATTAACCAATGTGAGGAAGTAGTGTGCTCTAGTGTGTGATGGAGTTTTATACCCCCCACCCCCCCAAATATCACAATGCACTAGTTGAAAAGGTTGAGAGGATTTTGTTTGTCTTATAGGAAAAGGGATTCAAGTTTGTTTTGCTTGGTGGCAAGCATCACAACAGTAGTTTGAAGCATTGAGGGGAACACCAAGTATCGAAGAGAGGCATTGACGAGAAGCGTGTCCTAAGCGGTAATGCCAGATGGCTAAAGTTGGGGTTGTGGTGGCAGTGTGAGCAAGTGACTGAGAAGAGGCGAAGGTGAACTGGTAGAGGCCTTCATGCCGATGCCCCACCCCAATCACTTTCTTGGAAGCTAAGTCCTAGAGAACACAGATGGAAGAAAGGAAGGAAATAACACAATTGAGTTGTTGTGTTAGTCTACTGACAGATAGCAAATTACATGTCAATTGAGGTATGTAAAGCACATTTGTAATGATCAAAGATTCCAGGGATACAGACCCTTCTGATATGGCTGGAACAGAGTCTCCATTGGGCAGTCGAACAATCTTGGGTTTATCGAATGTGATATAATCAATAAAGCATGATGGGGATGAAATCATATGGTTTGTGGCACCACTATCTAGTATCCACTCAACATTGGTTGCAGTCTTACCAGCGGTATTGGCAGAAATGGCATCAGATTCTTTGCTCAAGAGGGATAGAAACTGGTTGATCTATTGGACTGTCAGAGTGGGAAGTGAAGGAGTGCTACTGGTTGATGCTTCGGTGGCTTCGGAAGTTGCACAGGAGCTAGATCGCTGATTATCGCCCCGTTGATTTAATTGGGATTTATCCCATCCAGGTGGATATCCCACTAGTTGGTAGCACCGATCTCTTGTATGTCCACGCAATAATATTTGGAACAACAAGTTGTTGAGGACCGAGATGGGGGCTTGGATGAAGCGTTCATGGCTGCAGCTTCCGGTGCTGGTCCTTGCATCGCCGAGATTGTCTGGTGTCATTCTTCTTGGAGAACAAGGGCATAGGCTTTATTTAACATTGGGAGTGGTTCTCATCCGAGTATACTTGATCTAATGACATTATAGGACTCATTGAGTCCCATCAAGAACTGGTGTAAACGTTCCTTTTCGCATTCAATGGCAAAGAGTCTTGCTGCGCCACCGCAGGAATATTCGGGCAAGTCGGTTAAGTTGGCCAGCTCATCCCAGAGCGTTTTCAGTTTGGTGAAATATACAGAAATGCCTAATTCTCCTTGTTGAAGTAAGGCCAGATCATTCTTCAGTTGATGTATGTGAGGAACGTTCCTTTGAGAAAACCGTTCTTGGAGCTCGGACCAGATTTCTGATGCAAATTCGACGAAGGCAACGCTTCCATATAGTTCTTTAGAGAGGAAATTGAAATCCAAGATGTCACCATCACATTGCATTTGGATCAGGCATTTTCTTCCGGTGAAGCGATGGGTGGTCGGGGCAACAATCCGTCAAAGAAACAGAGCTTGTTCTTTGCACGAAGTGCCATTCTCATCGCTTGATGCCATACCGGATAATTTTCTCCGGTGAGCAGGCATGAGACCAGAACGAGCCCTGGGTTGTTTGACGCATGCAGGAACTATGGTGAACTGGGATCCAAGATCTGCGACATGGACGAGCTTCCACTGGTTTCAGACTCCATGAAAGAGTTTGTCTTGCATCAAACTTCGGTTACCTGCTCTGGTACCATGTAAAATGATATTAGGATCGAAACGAATCTGTGAATTGTTTCATTTCTTACACATGTATTTATAGATACAGGTGGTGAATAATTGAGTGCGGACAAGTTTGTTACAGATTAACTAATTCTTGCAAGTGGGCCACGTGGCCCAAGACTCTTACTCTAACAAACTTGACCTCCATCAGAACCGAAATAAAGTGAAAATGGTGATATACAAATGAGAAAATGAGTTGTACTAAATCCATTGTACTGATTTTTATGATCTTTCCTAGGCCTTCCAGGTGGCTTACCAAGATCCAACATACTAATGGTTGGGTTATTCCAACTTTTGGGAATGTCTTTTGAGGTTTGATTATTGAGTGGATGGGCAAATGAGGTTAAAACACTAAGAACATTTGTTTGAAAAAAAACAAAAGATTTAGTGTACCATACGATTAATGGGATTAACATTTTCATGATAAAAGTTTACCACATATCCACGTGTAAATAGATTATTTTATGGTAGTTTGGCCACGTGAAATAACCCTAAAGTACACTTTTGAAATATCCACCTGGGTGTTCTATAAAAGTAAGTCATCATACTAACACACCTCTTATAGGAGTTATAGTTGAGCTAGGACACCACTATGCATTTGTTCCAGTTCTATCCAATCCTGAGCCTAATCCACCTAGGAAATCTCCACGAGAGTCCTATTCGAATTAAGAAACCTCAACTGTTACACTCTCTTCTTGTTTGATGGTATGGATTCCTTATTTAATATTCCAAAACCTTGAGGTCACTTCCAATGATCCAACATATCAAGTTATTTGCAAACATAACCTCACTTGTTCATATATCAAAATATGACTGAAAGAAATTGCACGACTCTATGACCTTAGGTCCAAGGAATAATGTTGTTTTTGCATACAAGTGAAGGCATGTCTTTAGATTGTAAATGTTTATCATTGTCTCACTCATCTGGACTGATCAAATACCTTTTGTCCTGCATTTTCCATATGCAAATATTGCATACTTTTTGGAAGTTTTGTTTCTTCTCTTTCTCTATAGCTTTTATGATCACTCAAAGTGTGTCTAGATTTAGATCACTGTATCAATTACCTAGCATGCCATATGTATTGTTTTTCCTCCATGAGTAGCAATTCTTGCATAAGAGTTCAATTTGGGTTGGGTAGGGAATTTGTTAAATTTTCAATGGGCCTGAACCCTAACCTGAGCCAAATGTAGTTAAAATTCCTCAAGTTGGGCTCCCTGACTTGCAGTCCTACTCTTGCTTTCTTGATTCCTTTAAATGAGAAAGTATGGGAGAATATGAATTTTTATTTAGGCACTTAGGACCAATGTGACCTCATAGGAAGGTGACATAGAGGAAAAAGCTAACTCAATTTAGGTTTTCCACCTCACTTTGCATGTGCTAAAATTGTATACAAACAGAATACAAGGTAATTTGTACAGAGAGTAACCTGGCTTATGACACTAGTTACCCAAAGTCAGCCAGGCTTATTATTTCTATACAATACATTCATATCAGTACTTAGCAGAAAAAAAAAACACCCAATTTAGGTTTGAAAAAGAGCATGTTTTTTCATTGTCTGGTTATAGAAAGGAGCAGTAAATGTATGTGGAGAAAAAATTTCTTATCTCTCAGTATCTTGTATCTTTTTAATGCTACTGTAATGTAGTTCCTTTTTTTTATTGTTTTTTCCAGCTGACTTGGCTACCATTATTGTAAAATTTTCTAGTGATTAACTGTAAATAGTTTCTTGACAGAGACCTCTCTTTCAACTTTTTCAATGGTTCAATTCCTGAAAGCCTTGGAATGCTAACATCATTAAAGAGACTGTAAGAGCATTAACTCAGGCATCTGATTTTCCTTGGACTGGAAACTTGATAGGAATATGCAGAATGGAGATCTAATCTAATTCATGGTGTCAGGAACCTCAATGGCAATCTTCTATCTGGAAGAGTCCCAGCTGCACTTGGAGGAAGGCTTCTTCACAGAGCTAGCTTCAAGTATGTAATCATTTTTCACATTACTATTGTCGATAAAGGATTGAAGATACAATATTGTTATTTTAATACAACTAGAAATATTTACAGCATGTTTGGACGTAAGGATGCCATCTGAAATGAAATGATAACTGTTATGGCATTTCATTTCAATTCAGAGCATTGTTGTCATCTAAATTCGAGCCATTTTTGGCTTAAGATAGAAATGAAGTACTCATTCACATTTTTTTCTTTAAAAGAAATAACTTCATTTTAATTCAGAGCTTTATGTTCAAATTAGGACTGCAACTTGGGCAGGCTTGGGTTTCAGCATTTTCCAAACAGCCCAAAGGCCTATGTAAATTCTTCAAGTCAGGTGCCCAACTTGCACCAATAGTTAAATTTCCATGGAAACCTAAATGAAATATTCATTTGTGACATACAAACATGCTGTTAAGAGCTACATTCTATTTATCAGATTGTGTACTGCAAAATGAGGATATTAACTACTGCTATATGCAGTTTTACAAGTAATGCAGGCCTTTGTGGCATGCCAGGACTACCAACTTGCGGACCCCACCTTTCCACTGGTGCAAAGATAGGCATTGCATTTGGGTCCCTTGTGGCATTTTTACTCCTTATTATCTGTT
Source organism: Nelumbo nucifera (assembly GCF_000365185.1). Next base: position 1,862,779 of record NW_010729098.1, read on the forward strand.
CGGTATGTTGGTGGAAAAGAAGACAAAATATTCTGCGGGCTCAGAAGACTGCAGGTATGGATCTTGGATATTTGTTGATCTGTGAACGCATTTGAGTTTCCATTCAATCTACACAAGCACGACCTTGCACACATAGATTTTTATTTTCTTATACAGAGATTTAAGTACCTGCTTTTTACTCTTTCCAGCAAGAGATGCTCCCTATGCAAAAGCAAGAACACATTTTGTGCGTGATGTGCAACTGACTACTAGGCATCATGGTCATGACATCCCCAGGACTGCTGTTGAGAGTGGACCTAGCTTGCTCACATGATTGGTGAAAGGAAAAAAGGAACAAAAAGAATGTTTCCATCTGTATTTTGCAGTCCTGAAGTTTTTGAGATTTGTCTGGGCTGTCCTGAAATTTCCTTATTCTATAATGCTTCAAGTTCATCAAAAAACCTGTTTAGTAGCCCTTTAGAATCCATGTATTGCTTGTACAATTCTAGATTCTAAAATATCCCCTTGCATTTAGAGTGGTGGTATATGTTGTAGATTATAATGTAAATTGCTCATTCTTCTCTTTTTCCAATTTTCAGCCCAAAAGTGGGAAGTAGACAAAGAATGGTTTCCTCAGATGTGAAGTTAAAGAATGCTTTTTTGTTCATGACAACAATTCTGCATATGTGGAGGGCATTTTGTATTGATCAAGGCATGGCCTATATAATAAACTAACGACTTTAAGGATAACTTGTAGCTCCAACAGTTAACAAAATACAAAGTAAAATCACATTTTCAAACAAAAGAATCATACTGGTCCCAACATTGTCCAAAATACTCCATTTTTTTGAACAAGCAGTACCTGGTTGCTTTAGCTTAAAAGGAAGGCCATGAATGGAATGCTCCCACCTGCTAATTTTAAGGGCTTGTTATTTAACCATGGATGTGGTCGTTGGTAGGTTGGAATCGCATAACAGGATTCTTGCACCCGATCCTATATAATTGGGATGGAGCTTTATCAAGTTATGTTGAGAAGGAGGTTTGCCATATATTAGCATCTGAGAATCTGAGATATAGAAGTGTTATGGCTTGTCGAAAGCTCAATATTACTGCCTTGCTACGTAACTCTTGTGGCAATTACTTGAAAAGCCTCATTCGTTTGCCGGTATCTCGTAGGGGCCAGGGGGCAAATTGGTCAATGGGTAATTGACCAATTAACCCTCTTCTCGCGTGGGACCCATGGAAAGCAAATTTTCTAAAGAATATCAGTTACCCAGATAATTGATTAACTGATACTCTCCTCTCCTGGAAGATGGGTAAGATGCTTATCCACCCGCGAATCTTCTACTACCAAACTCTTTACTTAGTTAAGTGGAAGTGCCACTGAACAGTGAACACTAAAATGAACGAGGCCTAAATCTTAATTGAATTCAAGTTGACCGGTTCATTTTGGAAAAAGATAAGATCAAAACCATAGGAACTTCCTTTTGCAATCAAAGCATTTTTTTTTTCTTTTTGACTTCTTTCTGATTTGTTTTTCAGTCGGCCATCTTAGGTCCATGCTCGCCTTCTAAAGATCCCTTGGTGTGTTCTGACTTCTAACTTCCTGCAAGCAAGTTGTTTCCCAGAAGTGTTTTTTGGTATGGCCAAAAAAAGTAGTGGCAATTTCAATAAAAAATCTCTTTTAATATAGTGTTTATATGTTTCTGTTTTTCTTTTTATTTATTTATTTTTTGGTGAAAAAGGAAATTCATTAACAAGCAAACAAACAAAAAAAACAGACAACAAGAATATCCTCCTCTATCAACAAAAGAGGAAAAAAAAAATACAAGATGGAATTGAAATTTTGATGTAAATGATCACGTGAGAGCAATCAAGACGGAAAAAAGTTATGAGATTCCTACGTTTTGGGATGCGAATGGCATCTGTTTCAATTGGAATTCAATCCAATTCGATATGATCCGATCTCCTAAGATTGTGTCTACTTTTAATTAATTATTAGTAAAGTTAATTTGTGTATTTCAGATTTATGATATTTAATAACAAAATCATTCCGTTAATATATACAATACTCAGATCATCTTTAATTTAATTTAAATTAATGATATTCAATATTTGAATTCAGCACGTGCCCAATCTAAACCCATTGTGTTTACAATATTAATTAATTATTAAGAAATCAAATTTGGTATTTAGGTATATACTAGTTGGGACCCGTGTGTTGCATGGGCTTTGTTAAAAGAATTGAGGCAAAAAGAACTAGAGGTGCAACTTGGGTGGGCCCAACCTGAGCCTGACCCGGCTCAACCCGAGATTTTGCCCATGTTGGGCTTGACCTTGTAAACTTCAAGTTGGCTTTGGGCCAAAAAACTCAGGCCTAACAGGTTGGGCTTGGGTTGAGCCCTCGTGTAGCCTGAGCCCCACCTAACACAATCAATCTGAGCATGCCCAACATTTTATAATATGCATATTTATATATTATCAATTTATTATACCTGAAAATTGAGCTACAAGCCTGATCCCAGATGTGTTGGCTCTGATGCCACTGAAAATTGCGCTACAAAGCTCAATTTGGTCTTGACCTTGAGTTGGGCCAAGCCTGGGCTCAAGGTTTGAGACTTAGGATCAACCCAAGCCCAACCCACCCAAGTTGTACTCCAAGAAGGATTCCTAATTGTATTAGATTTTAATTTTTATCAGACTATTTTAACTTTTACTAAATTTTTATTTAATGTTGATTTTTGTTGTTTTTAAATGGATTAGGGGATTTAAAATTAATAATAATTAAGTTTCAAATCATTTTGTTAGTTTTTTAAATTTTATAATAGTAAAATTTAGTAATTTTAAACAATAATTTTCAGTATTGTTAAAATTAATTTTCAAACCTATGTGATGCATGGGCTTTGTTCAAAGAAATTGAAGCAAAAGGAGATAAAAGTGCAAGTTGGGTGGGCCTAACCCGAGCCCAGCCTGGCTCAATTATTAACTAATCATTAATTAGTCAATAATTAATAAATTTTTATTGCATTTATTTTTAGTAATTAGTCAATAATTAATAATTAGTCAGTTTATTAGTCAATGATTAATAATTAGTTGGTTTAATTGAAGCATATATAAAGCAACATCATTTAAGTCACATGGGTCAAGCTTGAACTGGATATCAGAAAATCGATCACACATGATTAGGAATGGCAATTTTCCTCATTTCCCCGATCCACGTGGTAATCCACCTCGAATGGGATGGGGATGGGGATGATTTCCCCCCGTAGGGATGGGGATGGGGAATTTTTCATCCTCATTGGTGAGGATGGGGCGGGGGTGGGGAAAGCACTCCCCGCCTCGTAGGATCCTTATTAATATATATATGTATATATGTATGAATGCGTTTATATATGTATATGTACACGCATGTATATATATTAATATTTTTAAAAATATAATTGAATATGTTTAAATCTTTTTTAATAAGATTGTAAATTTTAATTTAATTTATTTTTATTTTTTTAAATAAAATAAAAATAAAATGATTGACATTATAAAAAATCCTGAGGAATGAAGATCCCGTGGGGATAGGGATAACCTTATCCCCGTTAACGGGGATGGGGATGGGAGAGGCTGGCTGCCCGTCTCTGCCCCACCCCCACCCCATTGCCATTCCTATACCTGATCCATTAAGCTAGGTCATTTAAGTTAAATGGATCGGACCTGAATTGGATAGGAAAGGACCTGACCCATACCCAATCCATTTAACCTGCCTTCTTCACCCGATCCTGCATATACGGTATTCACTCGAAAGAGCGAACACAACATATCACATATGTGAATGGTGTAGTGGTGCTGAAATGGATATGAGAAACCCAAAAACAGCCTAAGAAACCATTGAATATGAGATCGAATTACTTGGGAACAATGGACGGCGGATATTTCACTAATAAATTTTGAAATTTATTAATGATTCTCACTAACTACAACTAATTTATTAATAATAATTTGCTAATTTGTTGTAAGTAATGATGATTATTTATGTTTTTTACTAATTTGTGGTAATTTAATAATATTCAAAATTATTCAAAATTTTCACTAATTACATTTATTTGACATTAATTAACTAATCAATGGTTGAATAAACCATTTCGGTTGGGTCTGGGTCAAAAACGTCGAGAACGCTAGGTAGACCCAGATCATAATAATTCTACTTGGATCCGATTTCGGGTATGGAGCAAGGAACAGAGAAACTGGTATTATACCTTCTTCTTCACCCGTTTTTCGCTATAGTGGATTAGTGGCCGCTCAACAAAGTGACCACAGTAGCGAAGAATGGAATGGTTCCCTTTCACTATAATTTTGCTACCAAATCGACTCAAATGAATAGTTGGACATTCTTTGTATAAAAACTGGCTCAAATAAGATAGGAACACATACCTTAGGAAGGTTTTTTTATTGACATTAGAGGAGAGGATTGATTTGCAACATGAGTGAGTTGAGATTAATTTGAAGAACCAAAAGCACCTGAAATACGAAGAGATGACATATAGCATTAAATACTGAGAGATGCACAGTGAAAAAATGAGAGAAAACTGATAAGTAAACGAAGAAACATCACCTGTTCCATCGCTGCAAGGTGGTGCCCCTATTCCACTCCTATTTCTTTGTCCCAAACAGAGAGAGAGACGGAAGCAAAAGTACCTGCAAGATTTACTTGTTTTTAATAGTAACCAGAGACTCAGCTACCGGTTTGGAAGATTAATAACCAAATCGAACGAAAACCGAATTGAAGACACTAAAATTTGATGTGCAGAACCTGAAACATAAATTTTCATAATGAGAGAGAGAGAGAGAGAGATCTCTCATAAAATTCCATTTACCTTTATTCCGTAAAAGTTTATTGAGGGGGCTGAGTTCTCTGCTAGGGTTGGGGTAATGGAGAATGCCACTGGATCCTATCCATTTGCAGCCATATTAATATTGAGAGGAAATAGAGATCTTATACCGGCTTGTTATTTATATATTATTGGTCATATATTGATTTTTTCCATTGTTTTTTGAAATCATCTACGTAATCGGTTCTATTTCGCCCTTGAACCATCAACTCTTTTGGATTAAATAATGGTTTTTGATCTTTTTTATTTCTATTTTTTTTTTTTTTAAATTACAACAAACCATCTATTCTGATTGAATGGTTGAACTGTTGACCTGAAAACCAGAGATTAATTGTCTATTTGTTTACCAATAAATGAGGGAGAGGGGAAAAAGTTGATCAATTTTACAATATTCATTTTGCATTTAATAATGGATTCTATGATAAAATTAGTTCCACTTCACTGAGCAAAACTTGTCTATTTCTTTAAGAAGAAATTTTATAAAATATAATGGAACAATTTTACCCATTTTAATATTAATTTTTATGCGTAAAAATGTCCTGAAAATCAAAAGAATAGATTAATGAACAAAGTTGTAAACGAACTAAACCCAAGCTGGTTCCGGCTCCGGATCGATTTTTTGTAAATAATAAGTATATGATTCATAGCCTTCATTAATCATCTCTTCAAAGCTAGCTTCTTATGAGGCTGAAAGCTTTGCCCCATGAAAATGGGTCAGACAATTAATCCAGCAACAAATCTTAGCCATGGAAACGCGTGGATCACTCTGTGGTGGATAATTTGTGTAGTGGAACTGTGAGAGATATACACGAGAATCTTCTGTTTGTTTTCTGGTGAATTTCATGGCAGGTGGGAAGTGGAAACTCTGTTGTTGGCTCAAAATTTCAGAGAGAGAGAAGCAATGGCCAATGGGCACAGAACACATACCCAATCCAATTCTGCCTGTCCAATCAATGGCAGCATAGCTCCATACTCTACTTTACATGGTTGAAATGAACTCAGAGAGATGCTGTTGGTGGACAAGGACCTGATGAAGTGACCTGTTTAAAGATAAATCTGTCATCTTGCTTGCTTGATGTCTCCCTTTTTTTTTTTCTTTTCTTTTAATCCTTCATTGTTTGTTATTGTTATTTCCTTCTGTACGAAGTTTCTTTGTACGTGAATGTGAGGTCACGTAGCAAAGATATCAAGAACGATTCCTGAATCCTCTGATTAGCCATTTCACCTAGTCCGGCACGCGGCAGCTCTAGCTCTAAAACAGCTCAACCTCTTTGCCTCCTTCAATCACTCTTCCACACGCCAAAAGCAACTCCTTTTTTTAGGTGCACATCCTCACAGGTTTATTTATTTAATTTAACTAATACTGACGTTTCAATTCAAAACGAAAACGAGATTATATTAGCCACATCATCAGTCTACGTGGCAAGAATATACAGAAGAAAAGAAACCATGACAGCCCATCCGCCTTCTCTTTCAACTTTCAGCCCTTTCGTCTTCATTTTGCGTCTTCTCTTATCTAAACCCCCTTCACCTTTTCAGTTGCTTTCAACCATCCATCCTAGACTGGCAGTGGGCCAATGATGAAGAATTCATAATCATTCATTCATTCCTTGTATTGAATTAAGACAGCCGCACATAATTTTCACCAAAATTTTTTATTTGTTTCAGTAGTTTAATTAGCATTGCGGTTTTTTGATATAGTTCAATGAAAATTTCAGTTATTATTTAATACATTTATTGACCCACCATTAGCATTATAGCTCTGTGAACTGTCTGCCAATGACCCCGCAGCTGAGTTTGTAGGTTGGCGTCACTCCCGTAGAGACGTTCGCAGCAGGATCATTGTGTGGACGCACACAACCCCACTATTCAATAATCAATACCCCTCACTCTCTCCCGAAAAATAAAATACAAGAAAAGAAAAAAAAAGGCATTATCGCTTTTTCCAAATTCTCATTGTCTAATCTGAATTCTGAAAAGTCTGGTCTCTAGACGGGGTCTATCCGAAAATTTAGCAATTCCTACGGCACTGAAAGGCTATATCCAAATTTATTAATTAATCAATTGTCTAAAACTATATAATAAATCAATGGGTATTAATATATTACCATTTTAATATTTATACATGAAAAAAAGAAAAAAAGTCAAAAATACTTTCAAATAGAAAATACATAAAAACATAGAAATTATAAAAATTATATAAATTGCAAACAAAATAAAAAATTATTTTCAAATTATAAAAATTGAAAAACAAAATCAGAAAATAAAAAATATAGAAAAAACACTAAAAATTATAGAAAAATACAGAAATTACAAATAAATAACAAAAGATACAGGAAAAATTATAAAAAAACATTAGAATTTATAACAAAACACTAAAAATGCAAAAAAAAAGAAAATTAAAAACTGAAAAGACCATTTTTCCTCTAACTCGCCATTCAAAGGTAATTTGGTCAAAAAAATTGTTATTTATGTTGATATGGACACTTCGGTTAAGAAGTATTAACAATGCATTAACAGAATGTGAGTTTTGAAAAATAAAAATTTATTGACATGGTGAATTTTAGGCATTTTGAAAAGTTGTGGTGAGTTTAAGGGAAATGTTGAAAACTAATTGTGAGTTTTAGACAATTTCTATAAAATAAATTCTACACGCTTTAATATAAAAACTGGTGAATGACCCCATACTAAGTACGAGGAATCTGTAATGTTAAATTTACACTATGGAATTAATACTATTAAATTTATATTTATTGATTTTTTAAATAATTATTAAAATTTCAAGAAATATTTATTTCAAAAAATAGCATTTTAATAATTATTAGAATATGAATAATTTTCTTTTGTTATAATAGTAAAGGGTTAATGAATAACAACTTTTGCATTTTCTACATTTCTTTAGAAATTGATTGAAAATGGTAGTAGTGGGTTGTGGGCTTTAGCAGCAATTCCTCAAAAAATGCCACACATCTATCTTTCCAGAAAAATGAGAAGGCCATGTATCTGAATGGTGAGCAACTGTAGCATAATAGTGAGTTATGGACTTTAACAGGAATTTATCAAAAATTGACACATGTTTAATTTCTAGAAAATGAAAAGACCTATTTAAATGATAATAGTGGGTTTAGGGCTTTAACATAAATTTCTCAAAAAATACCATATATCTAAATTTAAAAAACCCACGAGTCCAAATGATGAGGCTGAAAGCTTTCCTTTAATATATATATTATTAATACTAAACCCAATTAACCAATTTCATTAAAATTTGACGTGGGCTTTGGGGGTTCTGATTGGACCATGAGATTCTTCCAATATCATCATACTCTTTCGGTATCATAGAAACCACAAAACCAAATTCGAGGTAAATCTATTACTAGACACGTGGCTAATTAGTTGGAGGAAGCGATTTTTGCGCGCTGATCCTTGCGAGCTCAATGGTTACTCTTAATCTACTTCGTTATTTACAGATTTAACCACGTAAGACGACGTGACGCTCTAACGACAAAACGCGGAGGAAGAGTAGATTGTAGATGTCATGGAACAGTGTGGGCCCCAGGGAACGCCGACCAAGCGGAACTCAGTAGCCTCCAGCGAGTCGAACTCGGCTGTCCCCCGAAGTTCGACACGACGCCGATTCCGTCCACGTGGGACGCCTCATCCACTTCAACGTACAAAAAGCAGAGTAGCTATTCTCCACCAACTACACGACACGACACGACACCCACCTATGTTTTCGTCAGTCGTCACACTGCAGCAGCTCCGAAATTTAATAATTAATAAAAATATTAATAAAGAAAAGAAAGAAAAGAGAGAGAAATAGCAGGCGCCGCTCCATCAGTTTCCGTACTACAGTAGGGCTAACGTCATACTGTTCTGGTGTAGTCACATGAGAGCCCCCTGCGACACGTCAAATCAGGCGGCGGCTCTCTCTGCTCGAGGCGGCCCAATCCATGTCATTCATTGTTTAT
>NW_010729098.1:1882547-1905943 GCF_000365185.1 Nelumbo nucifera
GCTGCACGGTGCCTACCGTGCGCGTGTTGCTGCCTCAACTGCTGCCGCGTGGTGTGGGTGCTCATAACAGCTGAGGTGTTACTTGAAGGCCACGAGTCGTGAAGTGATTACGAGGACCAAATTGCCCCCCACTCTTGAGCCTATGTCAACTCGGCAAAGGGAGTAGCTCTCAATTAGGCAATTGTTCTGACTGGTTCTGTAGGTCGCCTAACTGCCTTTCTTCATTCGGTTTGAGGTCGGGCAGGACCATGATGGTCTTTCAAATTCAAAATTCGAAATTTGAAAATTTGAAAAAGAGGCGCGCTTAGCGGGCGCGTTGTTTTCGAATTCGAAAAGAGGCGCGCTCGGCAGGCGTGCATAATTTGAATTCGAAGTCATCCACGTGCGCCGCCAGTTGTTGATTTGCTGTCGAAGTATCTCAACCATTCACTCTTTTGTCTGGTGGACTATAAGTATGTGGGGTCCCCACTTACACCGTTTTTGGAGCTTTCTAGGGTGGTGTCTGATTGGAGGAGGTCGTTGTCCGAGTTCCTTGTCCGCTCCGTTGAGGCTCTGTTAGCCATTGTCCAGTCTCCTTTATCCTTTCCAGTGAGTATCTTACCTCTTCCGATGTCTCATAGTCCGTCAGGTAGTAGGTCGTCCGACCAGAGGTTAGGTGACGAAGTGAGTTCCTCGGGCGAGGACTCCTTTGAGGAGTACTGTGCTAGGTCTTTAGTAGGGAAGAGAAGTGAGGTCGAGCAAGTAGTAGCTATTTTCGGCCCGACCAAACTGTTTGAGGAGCGAATTGTGTGCCATTAGACCTGTTCATGGGCTGGGTCGAGCCGGGCTCGGGTCGGGCTTTCACTCTGGACTAACACAATTTTCTAAGGCCCGAGCCCGGCCCGACCATCGGGCCTACAACTTGGGCCCAAGCCCGGCCCTCATAAAAAGCCCGAAGCCCGAGCCTGGGCCCGAGCCCGAAATTTAGCCCATATTGTTAGCGGCTAAATAGTGAGAGAGAGAGAGATAGATTATAAAGAAAAGAATAAAAAATGTATATATTAAATTATAAATATATATTTTAATAAATATTATATTATTTATATAATATATAAAATACATATTATATATTTTATAAAATATATAACGTTGAGTCGGGCCGAGCCAGGCTCGGGCCGGGCTTTTTTGACAAATCCTGAGCCCGGCCCGAAACACAGTCGGGCTTATTGTGTTAGGCTCGAGGTCAGGCCCGCGTGCCTAATTACATGACTAAGCCCGACTGGGGTGCGGGCTGGGCTAGGCCGGGCCATCGGGCTACCCGGCCCATGAACAGGTCTATGTGCCATACTTATTAGATCCCTAATGAATATAACTGTATTGAGCTGCACATTGATTAGTATCCTTAGGAGCATGACCGGGATGCTGTCTGTGTTTATGAGGAGGTGTTGGTCGCCGGTCTTCGATTCCCTCTACACCCTTTCATTCTTTTAGTGTTGAGGTACCATGGTGTTTCTTTGGGTCAGCTCATCCCCAATGTGATTTGGATCTTGGTGGGGTTGATCAGTTTGTGCCACCATCATAACTTTCCTCTGAACTTAGACATCTTCTATAGCTTGTGTAATATGAAGAGATCCATTATTCCTTTTTTGCTTCTATCTCCCTTTCTGAAGTGGTTACAATGTGTTGACCGATTTTCCTAATAAAGTTAAAGAGTGGAAGAGTAGGTTTTTCTTCCTTTTAAAGGACGGTGGTTGGGACGGGACATGAGCATCGTCTGGTATAGCGATTGTTAGAGCTTCAATGAGTGTTAGGATGAAGAGATGTGTGCTACGGTTCAAGAATTTGTCCACCAAAGAGTCAAGGTAGAGAGCATTCTAGTTGAGGCCATTCTTAATCATACTGGCCTGAGTCATGTAGGTAGGTCGGCCATTGAGTCGTCTGCATTTGCATTTGATATTTCATTGATTTTTTAGCTCGACTAACTTTTCCTCTTCTTCAGATACGGTGAGCATGGCTTTAATGTTGGCAACTTCCAAGGAGAGAAAGGCTTCAAGGAAGAAGCGAAGGGTGGATCGCCGTTCCTTAATGGAGAGGGGACCTCGGCCAATGCGGAGGTGAGGTCACCACACCCTGCTCCTCCCGTCGTCGACCTTGAGGGAGGTAGCGATCTGATGAGCACTAGTCAATACTCAACAGGTCCTGTTGCCTTCCAACCTCAAGTCAGCTAGGAGGAGCATGAGGCCAGCCCTTATGTCTTAGACGGTCCTCACTTCGTTCCTAACGTCGACATCTCTATACTAGATCGTGTGTCTGATCCTCGTGTAGCTATTCAGATGGCCAAGGGTATGTTGCTTCCTGAAGATGTTCATTTTTACTGCAGCTTGGACCCAATTGACGTCGGAGCTCGGATGGCTCAACACATCATTCAGGTTCATCTCCTTGTAAGGTTTCTGTCTTTTTTGTTTCTAGAGCATCTATTCCGATCATGCTTTTCTTCTTTTGGCAGGCGACCTCCATCGGGCAGGTTTTACTAGACCATGTTCATGCGAGCCAAAAAAGGAGAGGTGAGATTTAGGCGAACATTAGCGCGCTGCAAGCCGAGATGCAAAATGTCCAACTCAGTTTAGAGGAGGATCACCGGTACTTTTATGAGTTGAACCAGAAAATGCAACACGAGTTTACCGAGGTTGAATGTGGGCTATTTGAGGCTCAAGACACTATTGCTTCCCAGGCACGCCAACTGGAGGAAAGGCAGTTGAAGTTTATCTAGGACATCCGTCGGGCTGAGGAGGCAGCCGTTGCTCACTTCTTGGAGTCCCCTGAGTATGAGAAGAAGAAAGCAGAGGATGCCCTTCCTTCAATGAAGAAGGGTTTTAAACTTTGTCGCTGCTATCTGAAGATGTTGCATCCTCACTTCGACTTCGGCTCTTTCTTTGTGAACGATGTATCGTATGAGCTTTCTACACAAGTTGATGAATAGCCTCTGACTCCTAAGGAGGACGAGCAAGATGTTTCCTTGGGAGAGTAGCTTGACTTGTATGGTGGTTTCTGTTTCTCTGATGATTCCGGGGGCCTGTGTGCTCTGGTAAGTTGTTTCCTTGGGCCTGCGTGCCCGTTATCTCCAAACTTAATGACACTGAACTTTTTTTTTTACATGTACGACTGTTGGCGTTTCTTTTCTTAGACTATAATGAAACTTAGGCTTTTACATCTGGTGCTGGTGCTTTTCTTTTGTATGGAATTCTTTCTTGTTGAGTTGTCGAGAGGTCGTCCTAAATGCCTTAGCATCTTTTTGTAGTTGTTGCTCGGAACTTATCTTATGCGTTCTTTTGGCCGAGCTATTGGTAGGTTGGCCCAAATGCCTTGGTGAAGTTGGTCGTAGCTTGGAACACTTCTTCTCAAAGATAGTACTTTTGTAGGTTGTCTATGTTCCATGCTCGGGGTACCACCTTCCCCTCAAGTGTTTCAAGCTTGTATGCATTTTCACCTATTATCTTGGAGACTCTGTAAGGGCCTTCCCAGTTTGGGCCTAGCTTTTCCACACCGGGCTCATGCACCATAACTTTCCTGAGTACCAAGTCACCAACTCTGAATCGGCGTTTCTTGACTCGGGCGTTATAGTACCGAGCTACTCGCTGTTGGCCTTTACCCATTTTGTGAAGTAGTCGACTACTATTACTAAGAATTTCTTCTGTCCTGTTGCTGGTGGGAAGGGGCCTAGTATGTCGATCCCCCATTGTACGAATGACCAAGGACTAGTTAGATATTTCAGGTCGGCCACTGGTTGGTGTAAAATGTTGGCATGTTGCTGGCACTTGTCGCATTTCTGTACCAACTCAATTGCATCTGCTTTCATTGTGGGCCAATAGTACCCTTGTTGCAAAGCTTTTTGGGCGAGGGCTTTGCCCTCCAAATGTCCTCCACAAAGTCCTTCATGAATTTCATGTAATACCCGATCAACTTTAGTTCGACGTAGACATCTCAGGTAAGGTAGTGTGAAAGACCTTTTGTATAGCTACTCACCCACAATCACATAGCAAGCTGCCTGTCGTTCTACTTTCCGAGCTGCATTATGCTTTTTTGGCAATATGCCTTGGCGTAGGTAGTCGATCAGTGGATTTATCTAGTTCGTCTCTATTGTCGTTATTTGGGTGACCTCCTCCACTACCTTCTCCATGGTGGGGCGAGGTAGGTCTTCTACATAAAGTGTTCTTTTTGTCAAGTCTATTGCGCTAGCCAACCTGGAGAGAGCGTTGGCCTCTGTGTTTTCTGATCTCGAAATTTGCTAGAGATACCAAGAGTGAAAGCTGGGCAGGAGTTCCCTTACCTTGGCCAAGTAGGCTGACATGGCAGGTTCTCGAGCCTCATACTCTTCATTCACTTGGTTTACTACAAGTTGTGAGTCGCTGCAAACCACAAGATGCTTGGCTCTGACTTCCTTTGCTAGTGCCAGCCGACTATAAGTGCCTCATAATCGGCCTCATTATTTGAAGCTCAGAATAAAAATTGGAGCACGTATTCTAGCTTCACTTCGCTAGGTCTGTAGAGAATCAACATAGCCCCGCTCCCACTCTGGTTGGATAAGCCATCCACGTGAAGTATCTAGGGCTCCTTGTCCCAAGTCAATATCTCCCGAGCTGGGGCAGGGGCCGCGTTGGTCGAAGTTTCCGATGTGGTTACCATCTCAATAACTTCAGGGGTCGGCGAGCTGAAGGTGCACTCGACGATGAAAACGGCTAGGACTTGTGCCTTTATTACTGGTCGCGGCTCGTAACGGATGTCATATTTACTGAGCTCAATTTCCCACTTTGTTAGTCTCCCCGAGACCTTGGGCTTTTAAAGGATCTACCTCAGAGGTCAGTTGGTCAGGACTATGATAGTGTGGGCTTGGAAGTAGGGTCTTAGTTTTCGGGATGCTAGCACCATGGCAAAGGCCAACTTTTCTATATCCGGGTACCTTGTCTCAGCAGCGTGCAGAACTTTGCTCGCATAGTAAAAGGTCGTTGAACTTTATTTACTTCTCTTATTTGGACCGAGCTGACTACCCCGTCACTTGTAGAGAGGTAGAGCTTAAGCTCGTCCCCGGTCTCATGTTTGGTTAATAAGGGAGGTGAACTAAGGTATATTTTTAGCTCGTCAAAGGCGAGCTGACACTCTTCAGTCCACTCAAAGTCTTGGTTTTTCTTTATTGCCTTCAAAAAGTGTAAGCACTTCCCAATTAACATAGACATAAATCGGTTTAGGGCGGCTACTCAGCCAGTTAACTTTTAGGTTTCCTTAACCGAGCTAGGAGGTCGCATATCTAATATCGCCCAGATTTTTACTGGGTTGGCTTTGATGCCACATCGGCTAATAATGTATCTGAGGAATTTACTCAATGTCACACTGAAAGCACACTTGTTTGGATTAAGTTTTAAGGTGTACTTTCTAAAAAATTTAAAAATGAGGTCTAGGTCGGCAATTAAATCATTTGAAAACAGAGTTTTAACAACCATGTCATCAACATAACACTCAATTTTATTACCAATTAAATATGAAAATACAATGTTTACAAGTCGTTGGAAAGTTGCTCCAGCATTTTTCAGTCCGAAGGGCATGACTTTGTAACATACAAGCCTATCTCAGTTACAAAAGCGGTTTTTTCTTGGTTTGTCGGGTCCATCGAGATCTAGTTGTAACCGGAGTATGCATCCATGAAATTCAATAGCTCGAACCATGGGGTCGCATCTACCAGGCGGTTATCCGGGGGAGAGGGAAGTTGTCTTTAGGGAAAGCTCAATTTAGTTCAATGTAGTCGACGCACATGTGCCACTTTCCGTTGGCCTTTTTCACTAACACTGGATTTGCGATCTAGCTCGGGTACTGGACTTCTCTCATAAAGTTTGCGGTCAACACCTTCCCTACTTCTTCATCTACTACTCTCCATCTCTCCGGGGTGAGGTTCCTTTTCCTTTGTCGAACTGGTCTGACTGTAGGGTCAATATTTAATTTGTGAATTATTAGTTTAGGGTCTATGCCAGGCATTTCTGCTGCCAACCAAGTGAAAACATCTAAATTATCAAGTAAAAAACTAACCAAGCTGGAGCGCACTGGTTCTTTCAGGCGAGCTCCTATCTGAACTGTTTTTTCTGGCTCGACTTTTGAGACCGGTACCATGATGGTTTATTTAGTCGATTGAGCTCGCTCATCTGTATTTTCCAGAGGTGACTCTAGGTCGATGTCGACGGTAATCTTGCCTTTTGCCTTCAGGGCGGCTACATAGCACTTGCAGGATTCCAGTTGGTCACCCCCTATAACTCTGATGCCTCCATTAGTAGGGAATTTTACAATCAAGTGATATGTTGAGGCGACTGCCCAGAGGGCATGCAGGATGGGTCGGCCCAGTATGGCATTGTATGGGGAGGGGGTGGCAACCACTAGGAAGTTGTGATCAAATCAGATTGTGTTAGGAGGCGAGCCCATCTCAACTGGTTTCCTCACCCTACTAACGGGCCAAACTACTTCTCTACTAAAGCCTACCAGGGGTATGTCGGTGGGTTGTAGATCCTTTTTTTTGAGCTCCATGCGCTCAAAGGCTTCTAAAAATATGATGTCGGGCAAGCTACCAGAGTCGACCAATATTCTTTTTACCTTGAAACTGTTGATTAGTAACCTTACCACTAAGGTGTCATCGTGCGGATACTATATTCCGCACATGTCGTCCTCAGTCAAGTAGATTACTTTTTCTTTTCTTGGGCGCTTTGGTGGATTATCATCTTTGTGCTCCAGTTCCCTAACTGAATTTTTTTCCGGCCGAGGTGGTGCACCCGACTACAATCGACCCCCCTGACAGGTCGCTCCTATTGCTAGTTCCTAGGAGCTGCTTCCTGCTCCCTACTTGTTTGTGGTGCTTCCTTGTTTTGCTCCATAGGTCGGCCTTCAGGTTCCAACAGTTTTCTGTATAGTGACCAACGTCACGATGGAAGTGGCAATACTTATTTGGGTTTCTAGTGGCTAGGTCGCAGTTCATCCTGGGCAGCCACTTTACAAAATTGGTAGGTTTTATTTGCATTAAGATTTCTACCCTTTTTGTATTCAGGGGGGTGAATGTCCTATTATGCAAAGGTGGGGTACCAGATCGCTGGTTCGAACCCCACTAAGGTGACTTACTTTTCCTTCTAGGCGAGCTGCTTCGCCTGCTCTTTGGTGATCTTCTCTTTGGAGACTTACTCCTTTTCTTGGATTTGCTGCTACTTGCTTCTTCTTTAGCCTGCTTCCTTTTCTAAACAGCTCGGACCGCAACCCTAGTGCTTCTTCTATTTTGATGAATTTGTCTGCCATTGCTAGGAATTTCTCCATGGTGGTCGGAGGGTTTAGCTCAATCTCCCAACGCAGGTCAGGATGATGCACATCATTTTTCGCCACGGTGAGTTGTACGACTGGGTCTAGGTTAGGAATTTGCAAGTGTTCCATGTTGAATCTTTTTATGTATTCTCAGAGCATTTCATTAGATCTCTGAATTACATTGAGTAAGCAAGTTGCAGATTTTGAATGTCTTTTACTTGTTGTGAACTGGTTAATAAATAAGCAGGCAAACTAATTCCAATTTTTGATGGAGCCAGGAGCTAGCCTTGAGTAGCAGAGCCAAGCTTCTTCTTTAAGGGTGGTTGGGAAGGCGATGCACATGCTTGCATCATTAGCCCAATGAAGCAGGATTAGGGCTTGAAAGCTATCAGCGTGCTCGATCAAATCGATCGCACCTTTGTAGGTATCGAGGGCAGGTGCTCTGAAGTTTTTTGGGCTCGGGGTCTAGAGGATCTCTGGTGCCAATGGAGATTCCCGAGTTATGAGTGGCTGCTCGGATAAAGCACTTACCTGACTCACTGCGTGTTCTTTTGAACCTATCACCTATTAGCATCCTTTTCTGCGTCACACTCCCTACTAGAGCGAGCTGACTTTTCCTCGCGGCGTGGTGTGCTCATCTCCTGCACCCTCTTTTGGACCCCTCGGATGAGCTGGTGGCCTTCGTCCCGATGGGAGTCGTAGCTCGGCTTTCCACCGATAGTTGATTCAGGATTAATTTAGGGGCCGCGTTGTCTACCTAGGGTTGGTTGTTAATAGGCCCAGGTGCTCTATTGGAGACCTAGATTTGACTGCAAACTCCGATTGGATTGTTGTCGATTTGATTCTAACCGGCGTTCTACTGAGGTACCTATTGGAGAGGCACCTATTGGTTATGATGGCAATGATTCTGGTGTTGTTGTTGTTGTTGCCCCCCTCCCCCCTCCATGAAGGCAAACTTACTTTCCCAGAATTTAAGTTGGTCGCTCATTCCCTTTACGCATTGCACCAGATCATAGAACTAGCGTGCATTGACTGCTGTAGGAGCCGCTGCAAGCACGATCACGGGAGGAGGCACATTCACATTATCTGGTACAATGGTTGGGTGTAGAGGGACATCTATCTGTCCAATGGTCACAGTGGGGATTTGATTGTTGTTGGTGGTGGGCTGGTTGCTTGACGAAGCCATTGGTTTCTTAATTCAGAAAAAATATAAATAGAGTACTTAGCTTTTTGTTTCAGATTTCCTACAAACGACGCCAATTGATATTATGTGATTTAGTTACTCCCTCATGTCAGGTGACTTGGACTATGATTCAGAAGGTTTCTTGTCAGGGCTGAGTTGTGTCGGGATGAGTTAGAAGTGGTTGAGCTGATGTTTTTTGCAAGAGAGAATGTTAGAGTGCCTGGGTTGAGAAAATTCTTGAGAGAATGAGAGAGCTTGAGAGTGTATTATCGCACATACCTTCTCAAGTAGAAATGAGTGCTTTATATAGGTTTCGATGATCAAAGCCCTTCACAACGGGTCTCACCTTCTTGCGGAGTTGTTTCCGCTTAGTCAGGCGCATTAATATGTCAGTTGCGAGCTCTGCGCGGATGTTATGAACTGCCCAAATAACTCTGAGGCGTGCGATGCGGTAGGCTAGTCTAATGGTCGAGGTATTAATGTTCCAGAGAAGTGTTACTTGTCGAGCTAGCTTGCTTACTCAGCATTGAAGTGTTACTTGAAGGCCACGTGTTATAAAATGATCAATAGGACCAAATTACCCCTCATTAGAAACATATTACATTTTTTTTTGGAAGTTGATATTAACACAATTTGTGCATGTATTTGAGCCGCAAAAATTCTGAATCAACTCTATGTCTCCATCCCTCTGTTCAACACCACACACACACAAGGAGAAGTTATGTATTGAATGAAAAGACAACATATGTGTTTGAGAAAATCCGAAAGAAACCTTAACCTTTCCAATACAAACTTCCCTTATTTATTCTTGGCTTTTGTTATGTGCTGCTTTGCTTGCTTTATGTAATGATGGAAACAACTGCGCCGCTCATCTTTGATTCTAGTTACCAAGACAAAAATCTACAAGGTCTATTAATATGGTAGCTATCTAAGGGTCTGTTGGTTTCCTCTTTAACTCTTATCTCTTAATAAAAATCTTACAATTTTAACAGAAAAATGGACTTTTATTTTCTCTTATCTATTATCTAAGAGGAATTTTACAATTTTTTTTTAATAGGTAAGTGAAATTTCTTCTTATCTATTACAATTTTTTTTTTTTTTTTTGTTAATGAAGCATAGGAACTAGTAAGCGGGCTTACACAGTTTGGTGCCAGTAAAACCCAGTAAAAAGTCATAATCTTTTGAAGCTCTATTTGGGTGCATGCTAGAGTATTAATGTTGGAAATGGGAAATTAAAAGTATAAACTAGATGTTGATGGCATTTAATTCAGTTGATTACTTGAGAATTAAGCATCCAAAGCTAAAAAAGTTCAAAATAGTATAAATGTAAATATGTACATACAAAACAATATAAAATACAAAGCTTTGCACTCTACACATTTATATTTATATTCATTCCAAACTGAGCCTAAAGTGCAAGCAACTTAGCATCCAAAGAAGCTCAGAAAGAAAAATGCATAGAATTCAAAGGATAACACTAAGATCCAAGAAAACCCTTTTTGTGCAGCCATAATATAGTTTTGAGCAGAATAGATTCCAGTGTCAAAACGAAAGGTGGGCATGAAGAGGAACCAAGACAGGCGCAAAAGGTTGTCACAAAAGGACAAATTATCATATAATTAATGGCTCAGTTTGGAAGAAGTACAAATACAAATATGTAGAGTATAAAACTTTCTATTTTGTATTATTTTGCATGTATTTGCACTCTTCATATTTGTATTTATACTCCTTCCAAACTTAGCTAAAAAGAATTTCCAGATGAATGTATTTGAAATATGTCATCCATTTCTGTTAGTTGACAAAACAAACGAGAATTAAAAGAAAAGCGAACATAATAATCACACATTTTATCGCTACGTTTATATTAGTTGCCATGGCTGGAAGTTTTTTCAAGGGACTATTCAACCTAAAAGTACAAGCACAAATTCCGGCTTACATGATTAAGGTTTAGCACATGTTCAATCAATTATAACACAAAATAATCAAGGTTTAGCACTTGTTTATTTTCTTCTTTTCCTCCAATTTCTCTTACATGATTCCGGCTTCTAGCTCAAGCTAGAGCATTCACTAGAATTAGAGAACAGTAGAGCATTAAGAGTTGTTACAAAAAAAAAAAAAAAGAAAATTAATGGAGAAATAGGATTTCATGTGCTCCCTACTAAATAGTTGGGATGAGGCTCAAATGGCGATTATGGAACACTAACTGATATAGGCGCACATGGCCTTGCCCAATAGCGGGCTTCCGCGTGTTAGACGGTGGCACCCGGTGTGGGCCCAATTGGGGCACATGCAGAGCAGAGCTTGGCGTGCATTCTGGAACCAATGGCATAGAGTCACTTGGTGACCTCAGATGACTGTGCCCTTTGCATACGGACCACATCCGAACCATCCTAGCTCACTTACCTCTAGGAGGCCTCAAGTATAAATAGGAGGCAACCCTCTCAAGATAAAGGACTGGAACTTAGAATCAAGAATTTGGACTTGAGAACTCTTAGTCTCCTTTGTAGTCTTGTCTGAGCATTTACACTTCAAGCCCCGCCCATTTCGCACCCCTCTCGTACTAACTTGACTGTCGGAGTCTCCGCCTCAGATACCAACCCGAGGCCTCTGATGTTCTCCTTTCTTCACTCCTCGCAGGACAGGCCTACCAGCCCTCGGCCACTTCAGGCCTCAAACTACTTGACTACGCCTTGGCTTAGGAGCAAATTGACAATATTGCCCTCAGTCTATTTTGACCAACAACAATAACCACTTGATGTTGAAATTACATTGCAGCTTTCGATGATATATGAAACACAATATTGAAACCTCAGTCAACTTCCAAATGCATTCATATATGAAACACAAGATTGAAAAATCATCATGGACAGGTTAACCCGTCAATTGCATGTAAAATGGAAATCCATTTAATTATCTAATCATCCCTAGCTAGAGTTCCTTAGTAGATAGATACACAAACATGAATCTGAAAAAAAAAAAAAATCTTGCAGTGCATCTCCATACTTATGTGCTTTATTTCATGGAGAGATATTCCTAATGCAAGATAACAAATGGGGATTGGAATGGTGTGAGCACAGACTTGCCCTAAGGGAAGCTGATCTCCAGAATTGTAGTTGGAAACTGTTTCTACTTTATCTTCAATATCTAACTGACTTCCAGAATCCGTTCGATGTAATTGTTGCAAAAATCTCAAAAACACAGATTCAAATAATACAAGAAAATGTAGTAAAATAAAGATAAAAGAGAAAAAAACAGAGAACACACAGGTTTATATGATTTGGCTTATGGTTTATGTTCACGGGCAAAGTAGCAGAAATCCACTATAAAAACTATAATAATTATGTACACCCAAAAGGGCCAAAACTTCCCAACTTATATCTCAAGCAAAAATGATGTCTACAAAGATAAAGAGAAGCAAGAAACAAATCACACACAGATTCATGTGGTTTGGCTTATAGCCTATTCCCAAGGGCGAAGGAGCAAAAATCCACTATATCATGTATAATCCCTTTCATAAAAACCCTAAACCATAAAACATTCAAAACCTTTTGACTTGTCTCTCCAACTAAAAAGATGTCTACAAGAGAAAACTTGCTGCGTTTGGAAACGATGCAAATATGTAGAGTGTAAAGCAGTTCATATAAATTGTAAAATTGGGTTAGTTTTGCACTGATAAATTTATCTTTTTACCAAACAGACTTTTAGCTGTAATGGATGCAAATGTGAATTCCAATAAAACATATGCTTTTTTTTATCAAAAACCTAGTTGAATGCAAATTTACTTCTTTTTTATTGATATACTTTTACATTTTATTATCAATGTAAATATGCATTGATCTGTCATTTATCAATGCATAAATATAACGTTGCCAAACACAAATAAAAATAAACCAGAGTATTAATTTACCTTGAACCAGAATTTACACTCTATTTGAATCGTTTCCAAAGGCAGCCTAAACTACATAATTAGTTGTTCGTATTCAAATCCAACCCATAATCTAAATATGGATCGGAGGGGGTCAAGCGGGTTGCAATAATGACAAACATAAAGTAATCATCACATCCACCTTTTGGTTATTTGAAATCATCGATATTGGTTTCCCATGTTTTTGTTACGCATTTATTCAATGGAGGCATATAATTCTGTACTCTGATATTGATTTAAATAATAAACAAAAAAAGAGAAGAAATAAATCAATTTCTTCATAAATCAGAACCGGCTAATAAGAGATGACAGAGATAAATCACCTTCGTTGGGTGTTGTTGGAGTTTTAGATGTCAATGTCCATATGGCTCACAAGCCGGTGGATTCTTCAAGATGTCAATATAGAAAATAAAGAAGGATTTTGCATGCCTATCTAGCTTAGATTGAATTTGTGGCGTGTTGGGGTCTCACAATAATCATCCATAGGATAAAATCACAAGGTATTTGAAATAATAATTAAGAAAAATTTAATAGTAATAAAAGTAATGAAATCCAATTAAAGATAAATAAAACAAGCACCATCAATAATACAAAGAATTTACGTGGTTTGGTTTTACTGCTTATATCCACCGTAGAGACAAAAACCATTATTCACTATGAAAAAAAAAATGAGAAACAATACACATATTGTGTGGCTTATAACCCAAACCAACCCTTAACCCTTGTACACCCATTCTCCCTTTCCACTCTCAATCGAGAGAACAAAAACAAGAGAAAAAACTCCACTCTTATACTAGAGCACCCTCTTTCTCTCTACTCCCTTTTTTCTTTCCAACAAGAAAAAGAATAACTTGTTTTTCACTTGTCCAATTGTTTGAAAAAACTCTAACCTACATATAAAAGAGACATTTTATATGTAAAAACTCTCTTTATCCTAAAGAGGGACCACACCAATTGTTAGATTAAAAAATAATCCAACGATTAAAAAATAAGACACATCCCCAACATGGTGTGGCCAACCCATTACCCATGCCAGGGAGCACCAGGTTCAGAAATGTCCAACTCTAGTCTTTATTTGAACAATTGAATAGAAATACATAATTAAACTCTTGTTTGAGAGTGCTTATTGGATAAATAAGTGTTTATTAACAAATGCTTATCCTAATAAGTGCTAATAAATATTTGATGGAAAAGCGATTTTTTCCAGATGGGGAAGTACAGGTATTTTAAAAATTATATGGTGGGTCAAACAATGTATTGCCTTATTACAAGTATTTTAAAAATTACATGATAAACAATAAGCAATAAGTATTGATGAGGGTGGATTTGGCCCTCCAATGACATTATGACATCTGACACCTAATGACAACTAGGCAGCTCGCCACTAGACAGTTCGCCATCATGCAGTCTGGCACCTTACAAATAGCTCGCCACTTCACAGGCAGCCCGCCATCATGCAGCCTGGAACCTTATAGACAGCTCGCCATCATGCAGCCTGGCACCTTACAGACAGCTCGCCACTTCACAGGCAGCTCGCTTCTTAGTCAGACCGACCACCGCATGACAACCCCGAGGAGCTCACCACCGTACCCCACATTTTACGGGATTGACTTGTAACAACTATATTAACTCACCCACTCCCCGATTTAGGCAGAAATGGGCAACCTTACCAGTTGGTGGCTTTATCCCCACCTAACACGAAAGCAGGTCCCATCACAGCGAGAATCTAGGAACTACTCCACCAAACCCACGAGGACTCCAGTATATAAAGGCCTCACCCCCTAGGGGCGAAGGGAGGAAACGAAGGGTGATCTCTGCTCTCTAGCTCTCTCATTCTCTAATATCATTTTCAGCTCACTATTAAGTGCTGACTTAGCCATCGGAGTATCTCCGCCGGGTAAGCCACCACGGGTTCTCTGATTCAGTTCTTGCAGGCAACCAGTTCCCGCCGTCTACAAAAATGAGTCAATTATTTCCTGCAGGGAGGATGGGTTCCTCAGTTCCCGCCATCTACAAAAATGAGTAGATCATCTCCTATAGGGAGCAGCTGAGTTGCACTACACTAGGGAACTCCACTTCAGCCTCTGAGTCATCGGCCACCTGGGAGCAGACGAGATGACGAGGTACTTAGCCAAAAAAAATGATATGTGACCTACATCAAGTACTTTTTCAAAAATCACTTGAAAAGGAGCTAAAATTTTGATCATATTAAAAACAAGCTTATTTAGGAGGCATTCTACAACATGAATTGTTTTTCTTGTTGCTGGTTTCAAAAATAAATCAAAACCATCTTATTTCAAAACAGATTGTTTTTGAAAACAAAAACACAAGAAATATGTTATTGGTTGTGTTTGTTTTTTTTTTTTTTTTTTTGTTTGTTTACAAAACTAAAACCAAAAACATATTCTTGAATCTGGTTTTAAAAACATATTTTTATTTAATTATTCAACATCATGTTCCATAAATCATATAATTTCCGGAAAATTTATTTTTGTTTTAAAAACCAAAACTTTGTTGATTCCAAAAACATGTATTATTTTTTAAAACAAAATCAATTTATTTTCCCCTTTTGAAAGCAAAAACAGAGTTCAAGAGCATAATTTTGTTTTGTTTTTTTGCTGATGTGACATTTCAAAAAACAAATGAAATACAAAACATTCATATTATAAAACGCCCTTTAACAAACGCAGATAAGTGAGAGGTTGTTAGCCGTGTTTTAGTCTTCCAGCACACATAAAGCTAAGCTTTTATTTCTATACTATTTATAAAAGAGCTAATGGCCCTTCTTTTTTCATTGGATGTTTTTTACCCATTGTCTAAGCATACAACGGGCAATAATTGTCCATGAATGACCCTCCTTTATTCTCACCTCTGAAACTGCCCACTTATAACTGTTCAGAAACTGTTCATGAATTATAAATATTTTTGTCTTGGAAATATTTCCACCTACAAATCTAAATGCACATTTACTAGTTGAAAGAAAAAGAGGAAACTATCCTTTTAACAGTACGTAGTAATGATATGCTTTTTCTATTTTAAAAGTTGTTAAAATTTTATGGTAATATAATAGGTGAGAACAAAGCACTGTGCATATATATATTATGGTGAATTCTCCATCTTAGGGGAAGTTTGATAACAACTTAAGTGACTGAAATAAATATGGAGGTTGTTAACTTTTTAATGACTGAAACTAAAGTTAGGTTGATTACTATATTTTCAAATATAATTTAATTACTTTATCCACTAAAAGAAAAAGCAACAAGTCATTCAGTTCATCCACTACTTTAACTGTTACCAAAGAATCCCCTTTGTTTATTGATGTGTCAAATTTGATTTTGAAGTTTTTTTTTTTTCCTCCATTGGCTCTCTGATGCTTCTGTTGATTTTGTAATCGTTTTGGCTCCTTGATTTCTATAAATTCTAGATAATATATATCACATTTTTTAAAGGGTTCAATTATAATACTGAAGAGATATGATGTCCAAAAAATTTGTGGCCAATCAACCAATATCATAAACACATTAATTGATGAAGTGAAATTTATTAAATTTCGATTGATCAAAACTCTTCCAATACCAAGTATTTCCGTTATCATAGATTTTTCTCTTTGTATATAGATCCATCTTAATTATATTCCACCATAATAACACAACTTCATCTTCATGTGAAAATTACTACAATTGAATAATGAGTTGTGAGATAAAATTGATTCTTTTTTGAAGCTATATATACAAGTAAAAGGTTATTCCTTTCATATATGCAAAGCTTGTCCATATTTTATATGCTAATACCTACACCAACAAGACATTTGAGTCTACATATGATACGAATAACAACTCCAATGCAACTGCCGATTGATGTGCATGCCAAGATTATTTTCATGATGATGAATGCCTTCAGCCTAGCTTAAAATAATTTGTATACATTTTTTCTATGTTGATTAAGACCCAGCGGTCAGTTTCATTCATCAATCAATGTCTCCGTTTACGTGAAAGAGATTGTTTATCATGTGAACTTTGACAAATGAAGCAAGATAATCAATCAGGAATAGAGCCAAAACCAAGAGAGATTTGAACCATTTTTGCTTTGTGTGGTAAGTAATAGGGGTGGCAAGGAGGATGGTTTGGGGATGGCTTTGTAAAATTTTAGTCCCTACTCACCTCTTTAGACCTCCAAAACCGTACCCTTTGCTTTGGATTTTTAAAATTACACCCACCCAACCCTTCGTCTAAATCCCACATTTAATTTCCTATTATTTACTCTTTATATATAACCAATAAATAATTAACATAAACAAATATCAAAATTTTTAATTATTTGATTAAAATATTTAAAATATATATAAATTGTCAATTAATTTTTTATATAAAATTCAAAATATTATTAAATTCAGCATCTAGTACATAATTTCACATGTATTAACAATATACAGGTCAAGGAGGGTCAGGTTTAATTAACCTAATATTGTGAGTCCGGATCTCCTACCCATAAGAATTCTGCCTACATCTACCCATATGACATCACAGCCACACATTGGAAATATCTCATCCTCCTACATAGTATTATACACGGAGAGATATTCCCAATGTATGGAGGTAGTGTATTATGGGTAGAGCTCTTGTTGGCAGGGGATCTGGTGTCTAATATTGTATCCTATCATATCTGTATAGGTTGTAAAATCTGAAAAGGCATCCCTACCCCAAAATTCATTTTCAAACAAAATAACCTCATGTTGGGTAGGTACCCATCAGATAGGGTAGAAATTGCCATCCCTATAAGTGAATGTTGCCACTCGAATACTAGATCGTTGAACATGAAAAACCAAAGGCATTGAACAAGAGGAGAAGCTTCCTTCAATTTTAACATATCAAGGTGGAGTGGAATTGGTCTCTAACAAGAACTGCATAATCTCCAATACATCTCCCTCAAGATGAAGGTCTCTCTCAAGATGAGTCGAACTAAAATTCAGTGATTGGGCAAATCGGATACTCTTAGGAAGCCCTTCGTTTCACTGTTGATATTAACGCCATCTCATTGAAAAGTACATATAATATATTTTTTTCTTTATTTTTCTTCTCTTTTTGCAAGTAATAATGAGATCTTTCAATATTTTTTTTTAGGTTTTGAGGTCTTTTAATATAAATAAAATAATTTTTAATTAAAAAGTTAAAAAAAAACTTTTTTTTCCAAATTTCTAGATGGGCTCAGGCTTTGCGCTTTATATAAGGGCCAGGCTTGGGCTCAAAACCTAGGCCCGATGGTTGGGTCGGGCTCAAGCTTGGGTCTGAACATATTCTGTAAATGTAGATGCATAACCCGGCCCGACCCATGAATATAGAGCAAAGGCATCTCCCTGAAGATGAATTGAACTAAAATTAAGCGTCTGTTTGGCATCGATGTTGTTGCTCCAGAAAACGTTGACACATCAGCGCCACGTCAAAAAAAATGGTTCCAAGAAACGCTTGTTTGTTTGGAATCATTTTTTTCATAAAAACGGTGCTCCAAGCCACGCCTTGGAAATTTAGAAGGAATGCTTTGGAGAAACGCCGAATTTGGCATTTCCTTATATTGTAGCTTGTTGCCACCAATGAGGACGTGATGTGGACTTCCTATAATGGGTACTGAAGGAGGGTGATTTGACCCGACCTCTTAAGAAGGCGACACATGGACGTGACTCAACATAAGCAATAGCTCAGCATGACAGCCTGACTGCGACTAACTAACAAGCTCGTTAAGATCCTCGCAAGACAACTCGCCAAGGAACGAGCTTGCTACAACGCAAGCTCAAAGACCCCGGTATGTTGAAAGGGAATACTCCAAGTCAAGTCTACCCCAGCTCGCGAGCTTGGATAACCAGCTCGCTCTAATACTTAGGCAAGAGGACTGCCCCAAAGGCAACCTCAGGCGGAATCACCTCGGAGTACCTCCAGAAGCTTGCTACAAGGCAGCTCGCTATGGGATAACTCGCTACTAAGCGACGTGGCATTTTCAGGAAGCTTCTTGCCTGACGAGACCGTACCCGTCAGACTGCACCACGTCTCCTGACTGACGGCGTAGTCCCTGCCAGCCCAACAGACTGCACCCACGTCTCTTGACAGGTGGTGGCGTGTCTGTCCTTTTCGTGTCGTGTCTCTCATCCAATTGGGCAGTACTCTGCAACGGTTACCTGCGCAGCTCTGGCAAATAATGGCTGCGACAGAAGGCCAGTGGCGGTTATGCCCGATTTGACAAGGACATCTATATTTAAAGGCCCCAGTGTCGAAGGGGCAAAGAAATCTTGAATTAATCTTGAACTTTAACTAATCTAGCGCTATCAGCACTCTCAGCTCTCTTTGCATTCCTTACAGCTCTCTCAAGTGTTCTAACTTAAGCATCGGAGTATTCCCACCGGGTAAGTCCCCCAGGAATCCTTTACCTTCCTCTTCTCAGGTACCGTCCATCACCAGCTAGGAGCCAGACGTTCGCCAGCTAGGAGTGCCCGGATTGCACTGCATCATTTGGCGTCGTCTGTGGGAACGCTTCAAAAAGCCTTCCTCTAATCTCTGCAACTTTCTCTAAGAACTCAGCATTCATGGCTTCCTCTAGTAGTGCCGGACGTGGTGCCGACCAGATCGCTTCTGGGGAATAACCTCAGCTCCCCACTGTCTGCATTGGATAGTTCACCGTCCCCCTCTTTATGGACGAAGTTCCCAGCTTGAACGTGCCTCACACAGTGGCACCTGTGAATGCTCCACTCCCTTCCACGGTTGGAGCAACCTTCATTGAACCTTCCGTTGTTCCCCCAGTAACCAACCAAAACCAGTTGGAAGACCTAGTGCAGTGCATGCGAGCTATGCAAGCTCTAATGCAACAGTTCCAGCAGTTTCAACTCTACCAACAACAAGTGCTGCATCAAGTTTCTCAGTACCAGTACCAACAACAGTTCCCTTCACTACCTCAGGCCCAGCAGTCGCTTCCTCCTCGGCACCCGGCCACGAAGCAGACCAAGCCCTCTCGTCGGAGCGAACGTCCTCACCGGGGAGAGGCCTCTCAAGCCCAAAATCCTTCCAAGAGCCAAGCCTCATCCCACAGCAGGAAGGAGAGTCCGGCCACCCCCGCCTCGCAGCCTGCAGGCAGGTCGGGGGCATCCCATCCGGTCAAACCCGCATCACCCCAGCACTCTCAGTTCGAGCTCCCGCTCACAGAAAACCAGTTTGAGGTCCTAGCCGCAGACTACAGGCAGGGCCCTACGATTCACAGCTATCATCAGCAATTCGAGCCCATTGAGCTCGGTAATGCTGAAGCAAGCAGCACCCATGCGGAGCCGACGAAGCAACAGCGGAGGCGCCGACGAGCTCGCCGAGGACCCAACATCGACGGAGGACCCAACTCGGACACTTCAGATCGGTGCTTCCATTGAGGAGCCTCTACGATCTCAACCGGTACACTTCCTACTTGAAAATTTAGATGTTTTCACATGATCTGCGATAGAGATGCCCGACATAGACCCTAGCATCATAACTCATAAGCTTAATACTAATCTTGTAGTTAGGCCCGTTAGATAGAAGAAACGCAACTTAGCCCCAGAACGGTGGAGGGCAGTCGACGAGGAGGTCGAGAAGCTCCTGGCAGCCGGTTTTATCAGAGAAGTCCATTACCCGAGCTGGGTGGCCAACACTGTTCAGGTAAAAAAGGCTAACGGTAAATGGCGCATGTGCGTCAATTACACCCACCTGAATCGAGCTTGCCAAAAGGACTGCTTCCCACTCCCCAGGATCGACCGTCTGGTGGATGCGACCTTAGGGCATGAGTTGCTGAGTTTTCTAGACGCCTATTCGAGTTACAACCAGATCAGGATGGACCCAGCTGATGAAGAAAAGACTGCCCTTTGGGCTAAAGAATGTCGAGGCAACCTTCCAGAGACTTGTAAATAAATTGTTTGAGCCACTAATTGGCGGAAAAATAGAATGTTATGTAGACGACATGGTCATCAAAACCCAATTTTCGTATCATTTAATACAAGACCTGCATTCAGTTTTTGAAAATTTTGCGTAGATTTAACATGAATTTGAACCCTAATAAGTGTGTCTTTGGTGTCACCTCGGGTAAATTCCTGGGGTACATCGTTAACCAGCGCGGCATTGAGGCCAACCTGGACAAAATAAAGGCCATCCTAGACATGAAACTACCCCAAAAACTGAAGGAGGTTCTGAGGCTGAATGGTCGAATAGCTGCTCTGAGCTGCTTCATGTCCAAGTCGGCGGACCGCTGCCTACCTTTCTTTAAAGCAATTAAAAGCAAAGGTTTTGAGTGGACCAAAGAGAGCCAGCTCACATTTGACGAGCTCAAAAAGTACCTCGCTAGTATACCGGTCTTAACCCGGCCCGAGGAGGGCAATGTTTTAGAGTTGTACCTCTCGGCAAGTGACGAGATGGTCAAATCGGTACTGATAAAAGAGGTAGACCGTGTCCAACGACCTATCTACTATGTTAGTAAAGTGTTGCAGGGAGCATAGACAAGATATCCAAAGATAGAAAAGTTGGCCTATAAACTAGTTATTGCAGCCCGGAAGCTTTGTCCGTACTTTCAAGCTCATACTGTCATCATCCTCACCAACAAACCTCTGAGGCAAGTTTTGCTCAAGCCCAAGGTCCCTAGTAGACTGACGAAGTGGGCCGTTGAGCTTAGCGAGTACGACCTCCAATACAAGCCGCGAACTGCTATCAAGGCCCAAGCCTTAGTAGACTTCATCGCGGAATGCACCTTCAGCTCTGAAGTCCCCAGGCCAGTCGAGCACGAGGCCCCTAGCTCGGGTGAGCCCGAAGCTCCCAAGCCGGTTAAGCTCGAGCACCGTGAGGTAGTAACCAATGCGGCACCTCTCCTAGTTAGGCCAAGCGCGAACTGGGATGAGGAGCCCTGGATCCTTCATGTAGATGACTCGTCAAGCCAGCAGGGCAGTGGAGCCGGAATCATTCTGTACGGCCCAAGCGACACAAAACTGGAGTACGCACTATGCTTCGAGTTCGTAGCATCCAACAATGAAGTGGAGTACAAGGCGTTAATAGCCGGGCTGGCTCTAGCCAAAGAGGTGAAAGCCAAGCATATCGTCATCTGCAGCGATTCACAGTTCGTGGTCAATCAAGTCATAGGTGAATATGAAGCTCACAAACCAACTATGATCGCCTACTTAGCCAAAGTAAGAGAGGCTCTGCTCAACTTCCAGTCACACTTCATCAAGCAAATCCTGAGGTCAGAGAACACTGAGGCCGACGCCCTGTCCCGGTTAGCTAGCACTAGCGATAATACCATGAGAACTGTGTACATAGAGAACCTACCTCGGCCTATCATTCTCGGGGGGGCAGAGGAGGTCGCTCCTGTCATTCAAGCAAAGCCGAGCTAGATTGATCCGCTCGCGAGCTTCCTGCTACACGGGACCTTCCCTGTAGACCGCAATGCCGCTAGAAGGGTAGAGCGTCAAGCGGCCAAATACGTCATGATAGACGAATGACTGTACTAAAGATCTTACATGCTCCCCTACATGCACTGCTTGCGACCTTCCAAAGCCGAGCTCGTGCTTTGCAACACTCATGAGGGCCTGTGCGGCGGACACTTGGGGGGCAGGGCTCTCGCCCAAAAAGCGCTACGACAGGGGTACTACTGACCAACAATGAAAGCAGATGCGATCGAGCTCGTCAGAAAGTGTGACAAGTTTCAAAAGCATGCCAATATCCACCATCAACCTGCCGCCGACCTGAAATATCTCACCAGCCCGTGGCCTTTTGCACAGTGGGGGATCGATATACTCGGACCGTTTCCGCCAGCAACAGGCCAGAGGAGGTTCTTAGTGGTAGCAATCGATTATTTCACTAAGTGGGTAGAAGTTGAACCTCTCGTAACAATCACAGCTCGGAACGTGCTGAACTTCTTTTGGAAAAGTATAGTGTGCCGCTTCGGGTTACTTCGGATACTGATCTCCGACAATGGTAAGCAAGTACCTCGGGCATGGAATATTGTCAACTTAAGGCAATATTACCTATAAATTACTGAGTAAACCACGAGTCACTCCAGAGCCTAAGGGCCAAAATGCCGAGCTAACGTAGACCTCGGTGCGATAAGACCCAGTCGCCTCCATGGCATGGGCGAACTCCAAGAGTGGACTATAAGTCACTCCCTCAGCCTAAGGGCTAAAATGCCGAGCTAACTAAGACCTCGGCACTGTGTAAGACTTAATTGTTTCATCGGTAGTCTAAGTATTAATACCGAAGGCACAGGCAGCTCGAGTATGGACCCTATGGAGCATAGCTCGCCTCGGTATACTAGTTGAACCCAATAAGGGAGGAATAGTTCGGGCATATATGATAAACACTTCGGGGTATACTATAAAACTACCCCAAGTACCAGGGAACAGTTCGAGGTAACAACTACCGAAAGGCCCTACTTCGGGTACGTAGCTCTAACAACTCGAGTGGTAAAATCGCTTCAATAAAAAGTAAAGAACATACAACACTTAGCAAAAAGAAAAAACATCTCATTACCAGTTCTTAAAAAAAAAAAAAAAAAAAAAAAAGAACTGGGCTTAACAGCCCGCCACCACTTCAGAAAGTCATTCAAAGAAAAGAAAAACAAGAGCAACCAGCCTCAAGGATCCGCCGCCTCCACGTCCTCGTCATCCTCTGGAGAGTCAGGCTCCTCCTCCTTCGCCAAGTCCGTCGTCTCTGGATCCAGACCCTTCATCGTTATGCTCTCAAGGTTGAACCCGGAGAACTTCTTCCAGACCAGCCAGCGGCAGAGTTTGAATCCAGAACGGTAGGAGCTCGAGCCGTATTCCACCTGAAGGTTGTGGTACTCCTGGGAGTCCTTGAAGTCCCACACCACCTTAGCTCGCTCAGCCTCCACCATGGCGTCAAAGTTCCGAGTCCGATCCTGAAGTGTGGACTCCAAGTCCTGGACCTGCTGGCGAAGTAGCTACCTCTCCGCTACCACCCTCGACGACTCCTCCCGATAGCG
>NW_010729098.1:1920577-1947945 GCF_000365185.1 Nelumbo nucifera
GGCTTAGATCAAAGCCAATCCGATGACCTACAACCGCACTGACCACACGTCCCCCGAGGCCGAGACGTGATTGGCGCACGTCTTTCTGAAACTGACGGAACACCAACGCACGTCTTCTCAGAAAAACGGCAGTGGCACGCCTTTTTTAAATTTGAAAAAATGCCCGCTATCGCGCGCCCAAGTGACGCGCTTTTTTTGAAATTTTGAAGTAACGCGCGCGCCGCCACCTCCATCAGCATTTAGACAGGCCGGCGCGCTTCCCGCCTAAATGAACGCTCGAAGAAAGCCCATGAAACCCTGACAACGCACCTCGTGCTAGCAGAACCAAGATTCAAAGTGCAGAACAAACCTACCTGACACCTCACGAACTCCCTGCACCAGGGCAAGACCCTTAGCACGAGGAGTGGGGGGCAATTGATGAAGGAGGATTTGGCTCGACCTCGCAAATCACGCCACATGGCAAAAAACAAGTAGCTCGGCACTTACCGAGGGAACAAACACCAAAGGGAAGAGACATGCGGTCCGAACCCCCTACAAAGTGCCCAAACTCCCTGCTTAGAGCTCAGACTCCCTGCGAGGAGCCCGAACTCCCTGCAAGGTGCCCGAACTCCCTACTTAGTGCTCAACTCCCTGCGAGGAGCCCGAACTCTCCCTTTGGCCCCGAGTCGCACAAAGCAGAGACCCGAACTGGCCCGTCCTATGACAGTCCGGGGCCCCCCTTATCCGAACTCAAGACTTAGCCTCACGCACCGCTCCGAGCACTTCGCTTCCGGAGCATTGAACTGGACGAACTACACCGTACCTAACACCGAAGGAGTCCGTATCTGGGGGCGGCGCACCTGACTGAGTTGGGATCTGATGCCTGACGGCCGCATTTCAAACGGCCACCTGCCACCGTCACCTGTCAACCGCTACCTCCAGTTACAGAGACGACTCCGACAAAATGAGCAGTGATGGTTCTGCCCCAGCAGAGGCTATGACGCCCAAACTGGCAGAAGCATGGAAATACTCGTTCCCGACCTGACAGGAGTCTACGAGTGAGTGCACGAGGTGGTTATAAAAGGCTCTCCACCCCCAAAGAGGAGGTATGCAAACTTTGCGCTATCTGGTTTTACCTTGCCTTTAAAGGATTCTAACTTAAGCTTTGGAGCCTTTACACCGGGTTCCCCCCGGAGCATCATCGTCTTCTCCGTTTTAGGTTTTCTGCTACTCAATTCAGAGGCAAGGTCGTTGACAGCTAAGACCAGCCGGATTGTGCATCGTCACCTTTCATCATATACTTCAGGGAAACGGGAATAATGGCATTAAGGTCGCCAATATTCATCCTCTAATCCCTCTACATGTTGCTCATAACTGGCAACTCTCTCGTATCTGCCGTCTTTTTCCCAGCTTATGACTTCTGGAGCTTGGACCCTAGTACTCTCTTAATGGCCCCTTCCATAGAGGTCACTTTCAGCTAAACTTCCATTATGCTCAGTATTATGATAGTGTTCGTCTAAATGGACCTTGGACGTTAAATGGTCAATGGATCCTTATGTCACCTTGGATCCTGAGGCTCCCTCAATATGCTTGGACTCTCCTTTGACTGTAGATGTGGGACATCCTTTATTTGAACGCCTAGGCCCCACTCGCAATGTTACTGTCGTCCAAAATTACATTAGAGCTAAAGTTACTATATTTGTGGATCGTCTTCTTCGACTAGGTTGTTTCGTCATTGTAACCAACTGGAGCACTTATAGTTATTAGGATCTTCCCTGGGTGTGCTATATCTGCGGCAAAATAGGACACCAATTCCGTCAGTGCTCTCAACCTTTGTCTGACCCTCAAGGTCGCCCTTATGATCAGTTCTTTAGTCGGAGAGTTATTAACCTTCTAAGACCATGGCCGAGGGCTGAACTTACCCTACGGTGGACTTGGAAATGTCCTCAATTTACGGACTTCGTGGATATTCCCCTGCCTGTCCCTCTAGAACTAGGAAACCCTTTTGCTAAAGGAACCTCTTCCCCTGTTAACCAATATCAACCAGTTGTTTCTACCTCCTCCCCACAAACTCCTTCAAACCCGGTGGCTCCAGTAACCTCTTACCTACCGACTCTATCAGTGTCTGTAGCAACTTATCATCTCATGGAGACAACCCAAGATTTAGTGAATGAACTTTTTGAAGATACTCCTGGCCCTTCTTCCCGTGCATGAGGCAAACGACCTAGGCTCGACCGAACATCTCACCTGTGCTAAGATCCTGAATCCCCAAACCTGCCTACGTATGATAGGTCGGATCACCCCTCTGAGGAAACTCACACAGATTGAATACTTATGATAGATATGGTGGGAGATACTAAGGAAAATCAGAACTCAGAGGATCAACATCCAGTAAGTTCTCTCCCTCCTACCTTACTTTTCTTTTCTCTATGGGTGGAGGTGGCTAGCCCAATACAACCCCACCCTTATTAATGGTTGTCTTTAGCTGGAATTGCCAAGGGGCTGGGCGCCCCAAGGCAGTTCAGGGAATCAAGGACTTTGTCAACCATATCAATCCCGACTTTATCTTCTTATGTGAGACAAAGATCCCTGAAGATAAAATTAATAGACTAACTAATATTTTATATTATCCTAACTGCATCATTGTCAATCCTGAAGGTAGAGTAGGAGGACTAGTAGTCCTCTGGAAAGCAGGGTTTCAACCTTTCAGGTTACTTTTTTGTCTTCTTCTACCAAGTATGTGTTGTTTCAAATTCAGGACTCTCACTTTTCTTGGATACTAGGTTTTATTCATGGACCATCGATAAAACATCAAAGAAATCAATTCTAGCTACACCTTAATGACTATTTCAATGAAGCAGCTACTTTAAATTCTTTAGAACCTTCTACTTCTAATCACTCTTCTCTTTCTTTTAGGCAATATCGTAAATTTGTTATGGATCATAACCTGTTAGAAGTGAATATTCAAGGCGGAGGCCTTTCGTGGTCCAATAAACAGCAAAGTGGTCATATTCAGAGAACTCTAGATAGGGTTCTAGTTTCTGATGACTGGTTAGGGGTCTACCCAAATGCTAGCCTTACTCTAGGCTCTAAATGGGGATCGGATCATCACCCTTTAATCTTTAATTTGTCCCACCTAGAACCAACCATCCTAAACCTTTCTGATTTCTAGAATTGTGGCTCACAGTCCATTCCTGTAAGCAAGCCATAGAAGATGACCGGAATATTCCTATCAAAGGATATGTAGCTTACAGGATAACAAAAAAATTAGATTCTATAAAAAAGAATCTTATCACTTGGAAATCAACCCACTTTACTAATCCCAAACTAAAGCTCAATCAATTGGAAGATCAGATCTTACAGGCAGAACAACAGGAAGACTATTCCAATCTCATTTGCCTGTACAGAGAGTATGAACTTGTAAATAAGCAAATAGAGAGGTTTTGGAGACAAACTTCCCATCAAACCTGATTACATTTGGGAGACTAAAATACAAAGTTTTTTTCATAGAAGTACCCTATTTTGAAGAAAGAGAAACTACATTTAAGGAATTAAGGACCCTCAGAATGCTTGGAAGACAGATCATAAGGATATTTCTTGAATCTTTGTGGATTATTTCTCTGAATTATATTCGAGTCAAGACCCCACTAATTTAGAATTCTTAGATGAGGTAATTAGGCCAATTGCCACAGAAACTAAAAATGGTTTATTGTTAGTCACTCCTACAGAAGACGAAGTCAAATCACCCCTCTTTTCTATAGGAAGTCTAAAATCCCCAGGGCTAGATGGCATGCTTGCCTTGGTTTATAGGGATTTTTGGGATTTGATGAGTCCAAACTTAATACTTATGGTGCAGGAATTTTTTACTAATAAATGGCTTCTCAGAAGAATGAACCATACTTTGATTTGCCTAACTCCAAAGAAAGTAGACTGTACCAAAGTTCAGGATTTCTGACCAATCAGTCTTTGCAATGTCACGTACAAAGTTATAGAAGAAGTCATTGCAAACAGTTTGTGTCCTATCCTAGGCAAATGCATTCCCCAAACCAGATGGCTTTTGTTCCTAATCGTCAAATGGAAGAAAACTCCATTATCACTCAAGAACTTTTTCACTATTTAAAGCACAAAAATAAAGGTCCGGGTTATATAGGCCTAAAATTAGATATGTCGAAGGCCTATGATAGGCTAGAATGGAGTTATCTGTTAAAAATTTTGTCCCTCTTCGGATTCTCCAAAGACTTTTGTCACTTGATCAAGGAATGTATCTCCTCAGTCTCCTATTTCATCCACATCAATGGTACTTCTGAAGGTCACTTCTATCCTTCTAGGGGTTTAAGACAAGGGGACCCTCTTTCTCCCTACCTTTTTCATTTTAGCTATGGAGGGCCTCTCTAGACTCCTATACAAAGCTGAAGAAGAAAACAAAATTCAAGGTCTATCCCCTGCCTCTTTGTCTCTAAAGATTTCACACTATCTTTTTGCTAATGACATTATGCTCTTCATTAGAGCCCATAGAAATGAAATTGATAATCTCAACCAAATCCTAAACATTTTCCAAAATATCTCTAGACAGTTAATAAATTATGAGAAATCTGGTATTTATTGTAGCAAAAACATTCACCCCCGGCTTCAAAGATTGATCAGATGACAACTTAAAATGAAGCCTTTATCAGAAAATACCGGACATCTTGGACTTCCTCTTTTTTGGTCCAAGAACAAACATGCTCAATTAACTTTCATTCTAGAAAATATTGGAGCAAAGTTAAATAGACAGAGAGCCTCAACAAAAAGCCCGGCCAGAAAGCAAGTCTTTATCCAATCAGTCCTCTAGGCAACCCCTATCCATGCCATGTCACTTATCAAACTACCTAAGAAGTCCATAGATCATATTGAAAAAACTTTTCATCATTTCTGGTGGGGTTCCAATAACCAATCTTCCCATCCTTATCGTTGGTGTGCTTGGCATAAACTAACTCTCCCAAAAAATGCAGGAGGATTAGGTTTTAAAAACTTGACCTTATTTAACCGAAGTTTGTTAAAGAAAGTAGTTTGGAAATACATTAATGAACAACATAAATTCTGGGCTCAAATCTAGAAGTCAAAATACCTTAGGAATAAAAGCATGTTTCCTTTATCCACCCCTACAAAAGTCTCCATCTACTGGAAATTCATCAATCGAGAAATATGGGAGTTAGCCTCTGAATGTGGTGCCCTAGTTAATACTATTCAGATTTCCCTCTCTCCCATCGACCCTGGATTCAAATTAACCAGTCCTTCTGGATCTCTCTCCCCTTGACCCCGAATATCAGACACATGAATATTTCCCACCTTCTCCATCAAGGCCAATGGAACTCTGCCCTCATTAACTCCCTGTTTTCCTCCAGAGAAGTCGATGCATTCAGGCAATCCCCATTTATACAGACTCAAACATAGTCCCCTGGATTTGGTTCCCTTACTCATCAGGTAAATTTACATCTAAAAGAGATTATCGGATCAAAATATCTGTGCTTCAATCCAATCATTCTCAAGAGCTCAAGTTCTGTCTTAAATCACATCTGGAAATTAGATACTGCTTCAAGATTCAAACTGTTCTTATGTGAATCTCACCAAGAATCACTTACACACATTTTTCTGAACTGCTCTTGTACCTAAGTAGTACTTTTCGGTAATCCTTAGAATATCAATTTCATAAATAGGTTTCAAGATTCTTGGATAACAAGCATTCATAATCTTTTTCAACAGGTTCAGGACAATCATTTAGCAAAAAAGATCTTAACCTGGGTGACAATCACTTTGTACTTTATTTGGTTTGCTAGAAACGAAAAGTGTTCCAGAGGAAAACTAATTCAACGTCCAATTCTCTTACAGCATATAAACCAAATTTACAATTGCCCCTCATCCCCCAAAGCACCAGCTTCTGTTATTAATCCTGCATCAAATCTCAATAAACACACTCTCACAATGGCACATGATATAGAGCTTATTGCAGGAAAATTAGAAAACTCCTTATACAGCTTTGGATGTATAGTTTTATCGCCAAACTTAACCTGCCTGAAAGTAATAGGTGGCCGAACAAGTGAAACCTTTCTATATTACAAGCTGAAACGTTTGTCATTATGCAGGTACTGGAAAACCTTTCTTCTTAGAGCTGTCAAAAAGTTTATGTTGTATTAGATGCAAAACAAGTGATGGATGCCCTTCAATGACAATCAGAAATTCCCTGGACCTACCTCTGGCTTCTGAATAGGATCAGAGAGCTTTTGATTCAAAGGACTTTTGTAAAATTTTGTTTTGTATCACGCAACTTTAATGGTTGTGCCCATAAAATATCCCATATAGCAAAAACTCATGAACCGGACTTTTTTTATTTTCCCTCTTGTATTAACAGATTTTTCTAAAGCCTGAGTCCGAGCCCAACTCTTATAAAAAGCCCAAAGCTCGAGCCTGAGCCCGAATCCGAAATTTAGCTCATACTGTTACTAGTGCTGAAATGGTTGAATATAGAGAGAGAAAGAAAAATTATAAAAAATATATATATTAAATTATAAATATATATTTCAATAAATATTATATTATTTATATATTTTATATAATATAAAAAATATATATTATATATTTTATAAAATATATAATGCTGAGTCGGGCCAGACCAAGCTCAGGCCGGACTTTTCTAATAAATCCCAAGTCCGATCCGAAACACAATCAGACTTACTGTATTAGACCGGAGATCAGACCCGCGGGCCTAATTATATGACCAAACCTGGCCAGGGTGCGGGTCAGGCCGGGCTAGCCATCGGGCTACCCGGCCCATGAACAGGTCTTATTTCTGAATACGTGAATGTCCACGCCTTTTAGAGCACGTGCTATATATAAATCATGTGAGACCATATCATAATTCATAAGGCTTTAGTTTAGTTTTAGTTATTCGTCCAAATCAATACAGAAAAACCCACTTCGTCGAGATAGTTGTTTTATAATTAACTGGGACCCTGTCCAATTAAACACCGGTACACGTGTTATCTCATCCATTCATCTAGAGTTTTTGTGGTCCACATGTCAAATAAGCTTCACTTCACAGTTCACACCCATCTGGGACAAGTAACCTAACAAAACATTGCTTGGTATTGGTTAGAATCGTCTGATTTGGAACTTGATGTTGACACATCATGGAGGCAATGCCATGCCTCATACGCAAGTTCTGTGGTGTATTTGATATTGACAAGTTTTGCATGTTGGCACATGGAGCACGGTTGGATCTCCTAAGCCAATGAGTTATGGGCCAGATCCAGATGGCTGTTTTCACATGCTCATAGTCCCTTGTACCAGAGTTACGCTTCGCAATACGATATCATCCTCCATCTTACATCTTACCCGTGAATCCGATCCGTCCGAGTCCGACCAAAATCTTCCAAAGTCAAAGTTTTGTGATTCCATTATCTCATCCATATCAGATTCTTCGTATTTTTTTTCTTCTCCTTTTCTACAAGTGACGAGTGACGACGACGTATCACGTATGGGATGGCTGGAATCAGTCGCCCATCATCTGGATTACACGTGTAGAATAAACAAAGCGAGGAGCTACAATTTGATAATAGGCCTTAGATGGCTAGATCGGCAAGCTCCTCCCCCACCCCATCACCACATGCGGACGCGTGTGGGGGAATCTTCTTGTCACGTGTGACGTGTCAGATGTGCTTTAATTAATTAAAAGAAAGAATCCCTTGATTAATCGAAAAACCATCCTGGAAATACACGCGCCGAGACGCGGCGCTACAGTACCGAGTAGCGGTGTTCAAGGGATGGTCACCTCATCGGCCAACAAATTCCACTTTTAGAGGCGGTGCGGCAGCAGCCAGCAGCCGCCCACCATAAACCCTACCCCCCTTTTTGGCGGTTGCTTTCGTTGCTCGCTCCCCAACCCCATCTGCGTGGCAGATAAGGAGGTGGCCATGTGGACCCCACTACCACCTCAACCCAACACGTCATCCCTTTATCAGAACTCCGTACGAAGCCACGTGCTATGATACCTCGTGTCGCCTCTCCCTAATTACCATTTTATCCCTGCATGGCATGCATCCATGCCATACAATGATACGGTATCCCATGCCATGCCATGCCATGCTATGCATGCATGCATGAACCAAGAATGGTCCACCACATGACACCACCCACCACAAAAGTAGAAGGGAGAGAAGAAAAAACAAAACAGAAGCGAGATCTTCTCCAAAGATTCCGACGACGAAAAGCGGGGTCCACCAAAAGCGGCCGCCGCGCCTCCACTTCCAGATCTCGCGTCAATGTGGACCCCACCATGTCTCCCCTTCAACTCCCAGTTTCCCCCAACGTAACTTAGGCCCCGAGAAAAGAGAATGCAAAATCAAAACACTGAAGACTCGGGACAGCGGCAGCTGCCACAGCGGAAGACGTACTCGTGCCGCCCTGCCAAACCTCAAAGCCTTATACGTCGTCAACACGGAATTAGTGTTATCGGACCCCACCCCAAAAGACGCGCTCGTGATCCAGTCGCGTGGGTATGCGGTTTCGCCGTTGCTGCCGCTTTGTAGTAAAAAATTATTTACAAAAATATTTTTATTTTTTCTACTAAATAAAAAACTCTTAACAGATAGTGCGGTGCCCGTACCACGTCGACGCGTCACCATATCCAGAGCCAGAGGTTTCCAATATTGTAAACAAGGAAAAATAACAATTCCGTCGATAATACCGGCGGCCGGACATACAACCGGAGTTCGCATTCCATAATTGTCAAAGCTCAAATTAACTGGTTTCTGAGTATATGCTTGTGTTTTCAGTCATTAGAACTTTGTTTACACAGAAAGAACAAAAATAATCAGTCATTTTTTCAACGAAATTCTAATGGAGGATGCATAGTTACACGGTAGTAGTCTCAGTTTCAGCGGTCGACAACAACATTTGAGTAACTCTTGAGATCTCAGTTGCGAAAACAAGAGAGAAGGAAAAAAAAAAGTTCCCGTCACGTATTTACATTGAATATTGGCATCTAGTGCGATGAACAGCTCTCAACATTTCCTCAACAGGCTGCGCTCTTCGGCTATCTCCCCGTCTCTATGTTTTTTTTGTTGTTTAAATTTTTTCTTGAAAAAAGATTAAAATTGCAAGATAATGAAAATAAAAAAGAGAATTTTGAAAAACAGAAGGCCCCGATCTAACGCCGTCGGCTACGACCTAACGATCTCAAAAATCCGGCAAGATCAGGCAACTTCAGGTGGAGGGAGGTT
Source organism: Nelumbo nucifera (assembly GCF_000365185.1). Next base: position 1,929,814 of record NW_010729098.1, read on the forward strand.
GAGATCAAGATCAAGGACTCTCCTCCGTGGGCTCTGTTCGTCGTGATGGTGGAAATCAACGACGGATGATGAGTCGGAGTCACTCTGGACCCCACCACCAGCAAAAGCGGCTTGGTAATCAGCAGCCGCGGGGTCGAACCTCAGACGGTGGTGGGTCATATTCTCCGACCGAACAATCGCGTCAAAAAAGAAAAGCGGATGCGCGGTCGGTAAAACCCCGGCAACAGCAGACGGCGCGTGGTGTTGAAACGGGAATCTGACCGCGAAGCCAGCAGCAGCACCTCCGACAGCACCAGCGCCGGCGCCGCGGTGCAAGAGGTCTCGATCCAACGTCGAGGGAGTAGTGATCGGTGCCGGAGAGAACCCCTCCCGGCTTGAGGACTCGACAGTGCTGCTTTGGCTGGGGCTCTGGTTATTATTACTCTCAGAAGGCAAAGGAAAGTTAGTTTTAGCCTTAGATCCACGGAATTCTCTAGCAGCGGCGTCGTAAGCCCTTGCGGCCTCCTCGGCCGTATCAAACGTTCCTAACCAGACACGGCTCTTCTTCCCGGGGTCTCTGATCTCGGCAGCGTACCGACCCCAGGGCCTCTTCCTCACACCCCTGAAATGTACCTCCTTGCCGTTGCCGTTGCCGTTACCAGCACTGTTCCCTCCTTTGACGCCGTTAGTTTTATCTCTGGGTGCCATATCTACGAATGCGAGGCGGGGCCACCTCGAGAAAATTTTCCGGTTTGAGCAGCAGAGAAAGAACAGAGAGAAGAGAAGAGATGAAACGTAACGAAATGAGACGAGACAATGTAGGGCAGGATAGATAAAGGAGAGGGCAGCGATGGGGGCTTTATAGGGGAGGAGGGAGAGATCGGCGAGGAAAATTGAAAATATTCGGCGCAGTCAACGAAAGGTTTGACTGTCCTTGGCCGCCGCCCCCGCCCCGAGCGTGGTGGCATATTATTATCGTTGTCTGGGTTACGTGGCATCCGAGTTGTCCAGACACGCGTCAACCGGAAGACCGGGCGGCGTTGCTTAACAGCCGTTATGACGGTTAATGGTGTGTTCGGGGGGTTGTAGAGAGCTGAGAGGGGGAGAGATTTGGACGGAATCAATGACGGCCGGTTCTAAACAGTTTGTCGGCATCTCTCCGCTTTCCCGCCGTGTGACTTGGATCACTACGATCCTTGCCTTACTACTTCACCCTCAGCACCCCCCCCCCACCCCCATTGAACCGCTCCCTTGGACCGACAGTTAGTGAATTTAACCACTGTGATGATGACACGCGTCACAGTGCCTTCCGCGTGACGGAGGCAAATAGGAAACACGACGAACCTCAAGACTCTCTCTCTCTCTTTGTGTAAATCAACAGGCGTCCTTTCTGACAGCCGTGTTTTAATTATTTTAGTGTCCTCCCTGAAATTACGATATTGTCCTTACGCGAGATGAGATTCGTTTGTGTATTCGGAGGATTTTGTCTGCATCTTTACACGTTACTATGATAATTAATTATCGAATAAAATAGTCTGGACGCTGGACTCTGGGTCTGTGTGTGGGTGGGGGTGTGTGGTCCATGGACGATGTAAGAGGCCAGAGGAGGAGGGGAGGCGGGAGGCCTATGACTCTGTCTGATGCATCCAGATTTCGCGCAGAAAAAGCAGCACAGTAAGCGGGAAATAATTGGAGTTGCAATGGAGGAAGGTGCCAAGTAGAAACCGGACAGAAAGCTGTGGCCTGTGGGACCTACGTTGATAAAAATGAGAGAGCTTTTATGCGGGACCCACGGTTTCAAAGAGGAAAAGGCAGGAAGCCCCTCCCTCCCCCTGGGCCCACGTAGAGCAGCGGAAATGAGGTGGAGGTGGACCGTTACTAGCCCATTGTTCACGCCTTGTTTGTAGTAGATGTAGATCCGGAGTCCTTGAATTGTACCTTTAGGAACCGTTTGGTCTGGACATCAGGTACAATTATTGTATTCATATATATATATATATATATATATATATATATATATTTTTTTTTTGGTTTTCCATGGCTTTCAGTGAATGGCCGTTTGAGGTTTGATAAATGCAGCGGCAGCGGCAGCGGCACCACCCACCCACCCACTGGAGTCCAAACTGCAGTGGTTAAGAGTAGAAAACAAGCAAAAAGGACATAGAGAGAGGGTCCAGTAAGGAGAAAAGAAAATGGATATTATTAAGAAGGTTCAGAAGAGTTTATATTAGGCACGATGTAAGGACACGTGGGTGGAGATTGAGATGTGGGGACCAAATCATTTAATGAGTCCAACATCGGGAGACGTAGACCGCGAGGCTGTGATCTGTGAATACGTTCGCTGTTTACAGCCATTAGTCATTTATTCTGGTTCTGGCCCATTTCATTTGGGCGGTGCTATGAAAAATCGGGTTCCCAAACGCCAAACCGGGACACAGATTATCTTTATTACCCAGGCCGAGTTGTTCGGTGAAGAATGTCTCCAAGTTGGATCCCATCCCATTAATTCAGGGACGGGGTTCTTGAAATTGGGCTGGGCCCCGGAAGTGGGTTTGGAAAATTTTTGTTTTCAAAACCCCAACTCCGAACAGCCTTACAACTAGACCTGTTTATATGGGTTGGGTAGTCCGACGGGTCGGCCCAGTATACTGTTTCTTGTCAGGCGTGAATATTATTTTAGGCCCATGGCCCATGGGTTTGGGCTCAGGTCCAAAACACTAAACCAGACTTTTTTTAGCTGGGCTTGGGCTTTTTCTAAAATGTCTGGTCCAAGCCCAAGTCTAAATTCAATGGTATATTTTATATAATAATATATATTTTTTGTTCCTCTTCTTTTTCTTCTCAATCATAGTGAGATCTTTCAATATTTTTGGGTTTTAAGGTCATTTAATATAAATAAATCAGTTTTTTATTATGCAAAAAAACATAAAAAAAAAGAAAATATCTTTTTCCCAATTTATAAGTTAGACTTCGGACTTTATAGTAGGGCTGGGCTCAAGCTCAAGATTTAAGGCTGATGGTCAAACCAGGCTAGGTCTCGATCCTAAATGTATTTTGTTAATAAAAAGACGAAACCCAACTTAGCCCATGAACATGTCTACTTACAACATGGGTTGATTTGATACTTGATTGGGCTTAGGCTCATGGGTTGATTTGAGGGACATCTCTGCTACCATGACAGTCATGAGTCATAACCCAACCCTACAACATGGTGATGCCCATTAACCAAACAAAAGCCTTACATAGGCGTTTCCCTCTCACAAAAAAAAGAAAAGAAAATACAACCAATACCTTGCCCTATCAACCAGACAAAAGCCTAGGGTCATGGATTGAACTGAATGACATTGCTATTCTAGGTTTAAAGGAAAACATAAGGGAAAGGCAGGAAAACCAAATTATCCAGGAGGTTGCAAACTGGTAAATGGCCGAAGCTAAAGTTGAGTTGTTTACTATAGCTTTAAATATTTGATTATATAATTATTTTATGTAGTAAAAGACAAATCAATAAGCAAATCACTTCAGTCGTTTTAGCTGCTATCAAATAGATCGCTGCATACTAAATACCTCTTAAATGTCCGTGTTTAGTCATTGATATATTCTCAGTTTTAGAAAGCATGTATAACAGTCATTTTTTCCAAAAAATATTTTCTCAGATCATGTCTTGAAAATCCGGAAACGTGTGATACGAGAAAACATCTTTTTGGGTATTTTTCCGTTTTTTTACTGTTTCTAACAACAATATGCTGACATGGCATTGGGAAATGCCTATGCGGGGGCAACAACAATGGTACCAAATAGAAAACCCGAAAATAAAAAAGAAAATAAAATGTTTTCTAAGAAAACAGCATGATGCAACACCGCTTTTTGAGAAAGACACCTCTCAAGAAATGGCATTGATTCCAAACACTATCAAAGTTTATTATGTAGGGTGATTTGGCCCGACCTCGTAGCACGGGGACACGTGTATATGACCTGGCATAAGCGACAAGTCAGCGTGGCAGCCTGGCCGCAACTCGGCGTAACAAGCTCATCAAGGCCCAACCAAGCGACTCGATGGGTGTGACGACCCACCGAGAAGCAAGGCCCAGTTCGCCCCAAGCCTGAAGGCAGAGCTCCCCCGTGCAAGGGGACCCGAGCTCCTCCTAAGGGGCCCCGAGCTCTCCCTTCCTAAGAAGGGAACACCCCTGCTTTTGGCTAAGTGTCCCGAGGGAGAAACACCTCGGGGCAGCACCGCCGAGACTCCTGTTCGAACTTGCTTAAGGCTCGCCCCCAATGCGGGCACCTCGGTGCAAGGCAAACCTACCCCAGGTGGTTCGGTGTACGGTAGCTCAGCAGACTACAGGGAGATCTGCCTGACATCCATGCCTGCCTAACATCCGTACCGACCGAATCCGGTGGCAGTGCTCGGATCCCTTACCAGGCGGCGTTCTGCCCGCCGTCTCTGAAGAGCATGGCATGCCTGTCGGGTTCGTACCTTGCAGCAGTAGCCTGCACCTGCCACCCCTACCCTGGCAGTAATAGCTAGGGCAGTGGCGGTTATGCCTGATGTGGCCGAGCTCCGGTATAAAAGGACCCCAACCCTCACGAAGCAAAGGTATTGAAGCTAGCACTTTCAGCACTCTTACTCTCTGTTTTCCTCCAAGATTTCTCTAGAGTTCTAACTTAGCCATCGGAGTGTTCCCACCAGGAGAGCTCCCTGGGAACCCTTCACCTTCTTCTTCCTCTCAGGTATCGCCCATCACAGCCAGAAGCCAAGTCACAGCCAGTTAGGAGTGCTCAGATCGTGCAGCATCATTTGGCGCCGTCTGTGGGAAACGCTTCAAAAGGTCTTCCTGTAACTTCTGTTCAACTATCTTCAAAGAACTCATCAGTATCATCAACACCTATGGCTTCCTCCAGCAACACCGGACGCCGGAACACCTCTGAGGAACAACTCCAGTTACCCACTGTCTGCATCGGCCAGTTCACCGTCCCTCTCTCTGTGGACGGGGTTCCTAGTCTGACTGTGCCCCAGATGGTGGCACCCGTGACTGTTCCACTGCCCTCTATAGTCGGAACAACCTTCGCTGAACCCACCATCCTCCCTCCAATGGCCAACCAAGGTCAGCTTGAGGATCTGATGCAGTGCATGCGAGCCATGCAGGCTCAGATGCAACAATTCCAGCAACTCCAGTCCCACTAGCAGCAAGTGTTGCACCAAATGTCCCAATACCAGTATCAACAACAGTTTCCTTCACTCCCTCCTCGGCATCCAGCTGTGCAGCCAACCAAGCCTCACCGCCTAAGTGAACTTCATTCCCACCGAGGAGAGACCTCGGTGTCATCCCATGGAAGGAAGGAAAGACCCCCTACCCCCACCTCGCGGCCTGTAGTTAGGTCGGGGGCCTCCCGGCCGGTAAGGCCAGTATCACCTCAGCGCTCACAGTTCGAATCCTCGCTTGCCAAAAATTGGTTCGAAGTGCTGGCCGACGACCTGGAACCAGGTCCCTCTGTTCGCAGCTACCGAAAGTCATCCAAGCATTTCGCTGGGCCCATCGAGCTCAGTAATACTGAGGCCAACAACACCAATGCTGAGCCGGCTAAGAAGCAGCGAAGGCATCGCCGGGCTCACCGAGCTGTCACCCGCGACCTGCCCGAGCTCAGAGGCAAGGTAGAGGTGAGTTCGGGCGAGGTAAAAGCTACACCGCTCCTTTCAGTTCCCTCCCCCCTGTCACCAAAGCTCCTTGTTGTCCCCATGCCAAGGGACTTCAAGCTCCCCCCGTTGAACAAGTATGATGGGTCCTTTGATCCCAACGACCATGTGGACGCCTTTCAGTCCCAAATGCATCTGGCTAGGGTGAGCGAGTCTTGCATGTGCGTGGCCTTCTCCACCACTCCTCAGCATACCCGGCTTGGACCCTGCAATTCGGCTCACTGTGGTCAAACGGGGCATCACCCACAAGAAGTTTAAATGGCACGTGGTTGTCAACCAACCCAAGACCGTGACCGAGTTCCTCAAGCTCGCAGATCGATTCATAGGAACAGAGGAGGAGATCAACCAGAAAGGCGAGCACACCCTCGAAAAAAGAAAAAGGGAACCGGAACCCCCGGCTCCAAGTGACAAGAAGAAGAAGAAGGACCAAGCTCGGGGGGAAAAGCCAGTCCAACCTTTCCGAGCTCCGGCAGTAGAAAGGGAGTTTACGCCCCTCAACACAAAACGGGTCGAATCTTCATGGCGATCAAGAACGCCCCATATGTAAAGTGGTCACCTCGGCTCAAGGCCGATCATAATGTTAGGAATAAAAACTTGTATTGTAGTTTTCATAGAGATCACGGTCATAGTACCAAAAATTGTAAGAACCTCCGCGATGAGATAGAAGAACTCATCCGTCATGGGTATCTGAGAAATTTTGTACAGCATAATAATAATAATAAAGTAGGTCGACACGGAGAGCAGAATAAAGAGGCTCCTGAGTCCAGCAGACAGGCAAAGCAGCCGCAGAGGCAGCCTCCCGACGAGAGACCAGTCTTGGGGACCATCCATGTAATCGTCGGAGGATCGATTGTCGCGGGCTGCACTTCGGCAGTAGCTCGGTCATCAGCTCGCGAGGCCGCTAGAGAAGAACTAAACCCCCCAAAGCGGCCAAGGATGGAGGAACCGATCTTCTTCACTGAAGACAATGCGCAAGGGGTCCATTATCCCCACGATAACGTGCTCGTCATAAAGATTTTGAGTTTGCAGCATCCAAGAACGAAGCAGAGTACGAGGCGTTGCTATTCGGGCTGGATCTGGCAAAGGAAGTGAAAGCCAAGCACGTCGTCGTCTGCAGCGATTCCCAGCTCGTGGTAAATCAGGTTATGGGTGAATACAAAGCCCGCGAGCCAACCATGGTAGCATACTTAGCCAAAGTAAGAGGGGCTCTGCTCAACTTCCGGTCATACTTCATCCAGCAAATCCCGAGATCAGAGAATGCCGAGGCCGATGCCCTATCCCGTTTGTCCAGCACTGGCGATAACACCATGAGAATCGTGTATATAGAGAACTTGCCTCGGCCTAGCATTCTCAGGGGGGCAGAGAAGGTCGCTCCCGTCGTTCAAGTAGAGCCGAGCTGGATTGATCCGCTCATGAGCTTCCTGCTACACGGGACCCTCCCCGCAGATCGTAATGCCGCCAGGAGGGTAGAGCGTCAGGCAGCCAAATACGTCATGATAGACGGACGGTTATACCGAATATCCTACACGCTCCCCTACCTGCGCTGCTTGCGACCCTCTGAAGCCGAGCTCATCCTCCACGATACTCATGAGGGCCTGTGCGGTGGACACTTGGGGGGCAGGGCCCTCGCTGAGAAAGCACTACGACAGGGGTATTACTGGCCAACGATGAAGGTAGATGCGACCGAGCTCGTCAAAAAATGCGACAAGTGTTAGAAGCACGCCAACATCCACCACCAGCCTGCTGCCGACCTAAAATACCTCACTAGCCCATGGCCATTTGCACAATGGGGGATTGACCTACTCGGGCCATTCCCACCAGCAATAGGACAAAGGAGGTTCCTAGTGGTGGCAATTGACTATTTCACAAAGTGGGTCGAAGTTGAACCTCTCGCAACAATCATGACCCAGAATGTGCAGAACTTCTTTTGGAAGAACATAGTGTGTCATTTCGGATTACCTCGGGTACTGATCTTCGACAATGGTAAGTAGTTCGAAGACATCAAATTCCAAAACCGGTGCCGAGACATGGGAATTTAGCAGAACTTCACCTCAATGACGCACCCTCAGGCAAATGGTCAAACAGAAGTCACGAACAGGGCAATCCTTCGAGGACTAAAAGTGCGCCTGAACCGAGCTAAGGGACTGTGGACGGACGAGCTGTCCAGTGTGTTATGGGCCTACCGTACCACGGAAAAGACTGCCACAGGAGAAACCCCCTTTAACCTCACATACGGCACCGAAGCAGTCATTCCAACTGAGATTGAAGTTCCTTCGCTGAGATTAGAAGCATATGATGATAGGGAAAATGAAGATGAGCTACATACCAACTTCGACCTGCTTGACGAAGTACGGGACCTCGCATACATCAGGACCGCGACCTACCAGCAAAGGGTAGCTCGGTACTATAACACCAGGGTCAAAAAGTGGACTCTCCACGTGGGCGACCTGGTTCTCCGTAAGGTTATGGTGCCTAAGCCCGGCGTTGGCAAGCTCGGTCCAAACTGGGAAGGACCCTACCAAGTAAAGCGAGTACTCGGGGAAGGAACATACGAGCTCGAAACTCTGGAAGGGAAACAAGTACCTCGGGCATGGAATATTGTCAACCTAAGGCAATATTACCTATAAATAACCGAGTAGACTATGAGTCATTCTCAGGGCTTAAGGGCCAAAATGCCGAGCTAACAAAGGCCTCGACGCAATAAAATCCAGTCGCTTCTGTGCCATGGGCGAACTCCAAGAGCGGACCTCGAGTCTCTCAGGGCTCAAGGGCCAAAATGCCGAGCTAACAGACTCCGGCATAGTAACCTAGCCACCTCTATGATGTGGATGAATTCTAAGGGGTTAAAACACCGAGCTCACCAAAGAGCTCGACACCACAATACACAATGTGTCGAGGGTACAAGCAGACAGTTCGGGCACATGCCTTACTGTCAGTCACCTCGGTGTACGCCAGAAGACAGTTCGGGCACATGCTTTACTATGCCTTACTGTCAGTCACCTCGGTGCACGCCAGAAAATAGTTCGGGCACATGCCTTACTATGCCCTACTGTGTCAATCACTTCGCACACTCAACCATGATAGCTCAGATAAAACAACACTTGGAAAAAAGATCAATTTCATTAACAAGTAAGTTTTGTACAACGAGCTTCACAAAAAAAAAGAACTACAAAGACCGAGCTCGTAGTCTCGGAATATGAAGGCAATCACTTCGGGGGATCTTCATCTCTGCGCGAGACCTCTTTAGGAGCTTCAGACTGGTCAGGGGCGTCTGCTTCCTCGTCACCATACTCTTCTGAGTCCCTATCATCTGTGGCTTGCCGAGCTATCTCATCCGTGATCCGCGAGGTGGTGATGGCGCTTGTGTCAAGCTCGGGGTACATGTGCCTTATCAGCCACCTACTGAGCTTGAACCCCTTGCAGTAGGCCTCCCCCAGAACGGCATCAAATTTATCAGATTGGATGTACTCTACGATTGCCTTGGCCTTTGTCTCCTCTATCGCTTGAGTGAAGATCTCGGTCTTCTCTTCGATGTCCGCCTTGAGGAACTCCACCTCGTGAAGGCGGGTGTGACGACCCGCCGAGAAGCAAGGCCCAGTTCGCCCCAAGCCTGAAGGCGGAGCTCCCCCGTGCAAGGGGACCTGAGCTCCCCTTGCGACCCGAACTCCTCCTAAGGGGCCCCGAGCTCTCCCTTCCTAAGAAGGGAACACCCCGGCTTTTGGCTAAGTGTCCCGAGGGAGAAACACCTCAGGGCAGGACCGTTGAGACTCCTGTTCGAACTTGCTTAAGGCTCGCCCCCAGTGCGGGCACCTCGGTGTACCTCGGCACCTCGGTGCAAGGCAAACCTGCCCCAGGTGGTTCGGTGTACGATAGCTCGGCAGACTACAGGGAGATCTGCCTGACATCCGTGCCTGCCTGACATCCGTACCTATCGGATCCGGCGGCAGTGCTCGGATCCCTTACCAGGCGGCGTTCTGCCCGCCGTCTCTGAAGAGCATGGCATGCCTGTCGGGTCCGTACCTTGCAGCAGCAGCCTGCACCTACCACCCCTGCCCTGGCAGTAACGGCTAGGGCAGTGGCGGTTATGCCTGATGTGACCGAGCTCCGGTATAAAAGGACCCCGACCCTCACGAAGCAAAGGTATTGAACCTAGCACTTTCAGCACTCTTACTCTCTGTTTTTCCTCTGAGATTTTTCCAGAATTCTAACTTAGCCATCGGAGTGTTCCCACTAGGAGAGCTCCTCGGGAACCCTTCACCTTCCTGTTCCTCTCAGGTGTCGTCCATCACAACCAGAAGCCAAGTCACAACCAGCTAGGAATGCCCAGATCATGCAACATCAGTTTACATGATGATAATGATATATAATAGTTAACATGGAAATTCTACCTTGTTAATTTTGCTTTATTATTACAACATATATAGGAAGCTTCTATCTAATAAATATATCAGATGGGTTTAAATCACAAGAAAGCGGGTAAGAAAAAACTTCATTATTGATTGAAGATCAAGGTAGCGAAGTCGGTGTAATTTTTGTTTACCATATCTACATAGGTCTCTATCTAATGAGTTGGAGCTATGAGATGGGTGAGGCCCATACTTTATAATCAGACAGGGCCAGAGCAGGGTAGACCCAATCTCAACCCGATAAGAAAAGATCATTGACAAACATGGGCCTACCTGCATTCAATAATCGATGTGAATAAAATTAATCTTGATAAGAAACAGTCAGTGAAGACTTAGGCATACTCACTTACTCAGGCCGTCGGACTTTGATTGGTTTACGCCATATTTCAAACACCTGGGGTGATGAGTCACATCATATCCATATGTGAGAGTTACGCCATTGAGAGTTTGCATTTTGATGGAGAACTCTGATATTTTTCCCAAAGGGGATGTGAAGGATGTCTAAACGTTATTGTTGAAAGAGGGGGTAAGGTGATGTTTGGGATCGATGCCGATTTTTTGAAAATTACTGTCATGCTGGAGTCACGTTAGTGTTATGGGGATCAGCGTTGCACTTTCTGTTTGGTTGATCGATTTTAGTGACTTTCAAGAAATCAACCAAAAATTAATTCTTGAAATTAACCTTTTTCAGGGATCATCTTTTTTGATGATTTCTTAATTTTTATCTTATTTTGAATTTTTAGGATGATCTAGAATCTAACATGACATTAAATATAATATCGGTTCAGTTCAGCGTTAGAATTCTTATGTCTAAAGTACAATTAAGATAGGTGTTAGCTCAGAATTGATGCCAATTCAAAGTCCGGTGTTGATGTATAAGAAAAGGGGTATTTAACATTTTAAACTTTTATAGATCTACAGCAGAAGTCAGAATTCTGCAGTGAGCTACAAGAATTACTTTTTCAAAAAATAATTGGGCATTGAGAATCAGTACCAAATAGATTCAAATAATAATCAGCCATCGCATTAGCATTGATAGCAGCCTCGTGATTCTCCAAGAAGTAAAAATTCTGCAGTGAGCTACAAGAAGTACTTTTTCAAAATGGCATAGTGTGGATTATTGCCATTTTGAATATTTATAGTTATCTGCAATTGAAATAAAAAATTTGCATTGGACCTGTCTATACTTTTCTGAATTTGTTTACAGTTAGAGCACTTGAGCCTCAACTAGTGACTTCTGCTTTGATTGCATGGAATCCATCATCTATACGGCTGAACATTGGATATCTAGGATTCTGACCAAATGAAAGATCCTAATCAGACGGATTGTAGCCTTCTTCACATGCTGCAATCTTTCGTATATTCCCATTGACTAATTGACCTTTCTGTACTTCACGCCTTACTTTGACTTTGAATTCTCAAGTCTTACTGGAAACGTGGCAGCAGCTGATTGGCTGGATCTTAAACTCTTCTACCAAAGCCGGCTGCTGCTCCTCAACTGCTTGCCTGCTTTTGGTCGTATCTTGTTGGTCTGGTCTTCCACACGAAATCCAGCCCATCCCCACTTCCTTTCAACTTCAGACTTCAATTCTTCCGATATGAAAAGAATGAACAAATTCCTCTTCTCTGGACCAATCATCATCTTCTTATCCTTTCTCTTCTACTTCTTCGCTATCCCTGAGACCCGAAAGAAATTGTAGAGCGGCTGCGTTGGAGAACCAGAAACGAGAAGCGATGGCATTTGACGCGAATCGGATGAACCCACAATCTGCCGCAGAGAAGGCGGTTTCTGTCATCGGTTATGGTTATGATCTGTGTTGCGACCTACGCCTCTCCAGCTGCAAGCCTGGCCCCTCTGGTTCGCGTCTAATCGAACTCGACCAATCTCTAGCACGCGACCTTATATTGCCAGGTGGCATCGTTGTGCCCAATGTTCCCAAATCAATCAGATGCGACAAGGGAGAGCGAACGCGGTTCCGGTCCGATGTTCTTTCCTTTCATCAGGTGATTTTTTTTCTTATAATATTGACTTGATCAGATTCAGATATCGCTGTGAAACATTTGAATCTTCTGTCTTCCTGATTCACCTATCCAAGTTTCTTATAGCCCTTTATGAAAGGGAGAAGACTAGCGGTTCCCGTACTAACCGTGTAAATGTGACTTTGACAGTGATGTGCATACATCATGATTTTTTATTAATAATGCTAAGAAATTGTCTATGATCGAAGAGCACGCGGTCAGTGTATATGCAGTATGTTTGTGGGTTCGTAGAATCTCAACTTATTGACATGGAAGATGGTTGGAATTCAAGAAAACAGAGAGTTTTTCAAATGTTATTCTCACAGTACAAATTACTAGGCATCAACTAGAGTGTTTCAGACAAATATTGAATGAGGTTCTAATAATTCTTTTATACGCCTGTAATGTATTGAAAACATACTGAAAAAGAAGCAATTGAAGGTATTGTGTACATGCCAATTCAAGCTGTGAGGCAAACAAAAAGAGAAGAGTAAATGGGTAATCCAGTTCCAGTCCATTCAAGCTTCGAATTTAGGCTTTCTTATTGGATTTAGTCCAAAATCAAATTACCCTTAAAATTAACAGCTTACCTCTTCATGCTAATAACCAATGCAACTATGCCAAAGATAAACTTGTAGACTTTTGCACCTTACATTTTCATATTTTTCTACAGCTTGTAAACAAATTTTCTCTATCATTCCATAATCCATAGGTAATACAATTTGTCCTCCCAGATATATGCCTTGGTATACTTGTATTTTCCATTAGCTTCCCCAGTTCTCTATATGCGGCAGTCAACCTAACCATATACTTCATCATATGCTTATAGCTGTCCTCACTACCAGCAGCTTCTTTTGATATTCCTTTTGCTCCTTCCTTTTTTTTTTTCTCTGCCCATTTTTATCTGTTTCCAGTGTCTTGTTTTTCTCCTCGTGGTACAAATGCTCTCCATTACATGACTCTCTCAGCTTAAAACTCATTGTCATAATACTAGCATTTATCTTTTTTCTTGCTTTGTCAGATACCGAGGATTTGTTAGTCAAAAGGAATTTATTGTCTTTGGAATGATAATGTTTTTTGAACTATATTCTATTTTCATCTTTGTACTACTTTTTTTATGTGCTTGCTTATTCCTGTTTTTTTAATTCTTTTTTACATTTGACATGGAGGTTTATATTTGTGAACAATGTGGTTGGAAATGATGTGCTCACTAACGTGTAGGGAACTGTTTCTCAGAGAATTTTCTTCTCATTCTCATTTCTGTTTTATTTGTTCCAGATGTCAGAACAGTTAAACCAGGAACTCTCTTTATCTGGTAAAATACCCTCTGGCCTGTTCAATGCAATGTTTAAATTCCAAGGCTGTTGGCACAAGGATGCAGCTTCAACAAAGAATCTTGCTTTTGATGGATGGTTCATTACACTATACAATATTGAGTTAGTAAGATCTCAGATAGTACTTTGCGAACATGTGAAACAAGAAGTTCCTTCTTCATGGGATCCTACTGCTCTTGCTGGGTAATATTTCCCAACAATAAGATTGTATTATATGCTTCCCTCTATCTGTTTTCCATCCAAGTCTTTTTTATGTACTCATACATTAAAAGGAAATAGATTCATTGTTTACATCATGTAGCTGAAATAAGAATATAAATCCAGGAATTCTCCAGAAGTAAATATACACATCTATGCCCAAATTGACATTTCTTTGACAGAAGGCTCTTGTTGTATGGTCAGTATGGATAGTTGTTTGTATGGTTTTATACAGATTACTTGTACTTCATATTACCTGATCAACATAACTTTTTTCTATTTGCACCTTATAAATTAAAAACAAAAGGAATGTTCTTTTCCATGTACTTTGCATAGGTTATGGAAAAATAAAGGGAGTTTTTTTTTTTTTTTTGAAAAGGAGATAACTGATTGTATTAATAAGAAGAAAGGTACATGAGGAGATGTACATACTACAGCTAAACCAGCAAAAAGAAATTACAGAGGCAGATTTCTTTCACTGTACAGAATTTCCCTAAAGGTACCCAATTTAGCTAAACCATCAGCTGTACTATTTAATTCTCTGAGAATCCAGATTATGTTTACAGTCATGATGTTCAAAATGTCTTTGGCCTTGGCCAAGTAATGAGCTAGTTTCCAAGGGCCTCCCTCCTTCTCCCAGGCCCTTTTCTTTAGCAATTCAAGGACTTGTGAATGCAGCCAGGATTTCTGCTTTTGAAGAATCAGCCACCCCGATTGGGCCACTGTCAGCACCTGATTTTTGCTCAATCCTCCGTCCGAACCCCCAACTCATGCCCGAACACCCAACCAGGCTGTTCCGATCTCTTCGAGACCCAAAGAACCCAAACCCTAGGCCCTAAAAACTTAAAATCCACCGTTAATCTCACCTGATACCCCTAAAGCCTCAAAATACTCCTCTTGTCAAATTATCAAAATTCCCTCCATTCTAAATTCCCAAGATACTCCTTGACCAAATTACCAAAATACCCTTCTTCCAAGTTACCCTTAGCACCCCCCTCATTCCAATTTTCACAACACCCTTTATCCCCCAAATTCCCTAAAATATCCATTTACAAAATTACCAAAATACCTTTCAAAGCTAAATTTACCAAAATATCCTTCAAAGCTAAATTTACCAAAATGCCCTTCATTCCTCAAATTACCTAATTATCCCTCTAAAACTACCCCTTCAAGCCCCAAATTACCAAATTGTCCTTTGGACCCAAATCATTGAACTGCCCTTCTCATTCCAAATTATGAAATTACCCTTTATCAAACCCTCTAATCCCTTTAAATCATGACTTACCAAAACCCCCCTTCCACTTTGAGAATGACAGAACCTCTCCTTCATTATAAATAGAGTCTCCATTCCCAAGAAAAGAGGGATGTCAAAGTGGAGTGGAATATGTGAGGAGCCCCCTGTATTGAATCGGTGAGAGGGGTCTTGAAAGGCCCAAAGAGAGTACAGAGAGGGGAGTTTTGATTTGAAGAGGAGAGAGAGGGGTTCTCTCGGGTAGGGGAAAGGTTTCTGTGGAGAGCGAACAAAGAGAGAGTGGCAGAGAGAGTTCTTGAGGGAGAGACCAAGGGAGGAAAGAAAGAGAGAGAGAATGAAGAGAAGATAGAGGATATTTCGGGCTAAGTGAAGAAGAGGAAGAGAGACTGAGGGAGAAGGGTAGTCTGTAGAGGGGTTTTTCGAGCCAAAAGAAGAGGGAAAAAGCGATTTCAGAGGGGAATTGAGCAGAGACTGACAAGAAGAGCCATCACTCCTAGTCATCGATGTACAAAGAATGCCTACACATAGTTGTCAAGGCAACGCCTAGGCGATGCCTAGGCAACAAGGCACCCTTTGAGGCTCGCCTCGCCTAATCGCCAAGCACTTATTTACTCTCTACTATAAAATACTAGTAGTTGCTCAAGATTGAACAAACACTTAAAAAGGAGAAGGAAAAAATAAGAAAAGAGAGAGAGAGAGAGAGAGAGAGAGAGATTTTGATAAAAGAGAGTTGGGTTGATGTGTTTAAACAGCCGCCCTAAATTGCTTACATGGCAAGATAAGATAAAGCTGAAAAAAGACTAATCCTAATCTTATAAAAGACTAGTCCTAATCTTATCATAAAGAACTAATCCTAATCATAACTTATTGCTGACATACGAACAATGGGGACCACCTTAGTGGGGTCCACATTAGTGTTCTCTACAATACTTTATTGTTCATTCTTTTTTGAGATCATAATTATAAAATAGACATTATTAAACTAAAATAATCATTTTGTTAGTTTATATTCTAATTTCTTTTTATTATTTTCTTATTTATTAGGGTTTAATCAACACAAACATTGCTAAATGCTGTATTGAACCCTCAAAGACTTCAAAATCTGAACCAATAAGTAAGGAAGAACTTAAAATTTTATGTAATCAGCACATTTTCTTCTTCCATATATTCTTCTTCTTCTACTACTACTACTACTACCAATACTTTTTCTTTTCTTCTTTTCCTATAACAAAAATAAGGGTTCAGCCCCTGTATTTTTTGAGTTTTATTTTCCTTCTTTTTCTTCTCATAAATATGTTGATTTTCTATACTTTGATATGAACTTTATACTTTCTTTTGAAAATTATGAATAATTATTAAGGAAATATGGTTATGGTACCTAGGGAACTACCCTAGGATCTATGTTTTTAACATAAAAAAATCCATCGCCTAGGCGACAAGGCACCCCCCTGTTGCCTAGCCTCGCCTTGGTGCCTTGAAAACTATGTGCCTACAACACTAATCGATAGTCTTCCTTGCTATTGTGAATTTCATCAGTGGGTTCAACCAAATATTCTCACTCCAAAACCTTATTCCATAGCCAAATACTCTCTGAAAGATTTTGCAGCAACATCACCCCATCAACGGGAAGGTACATAGAGGTAACTTCTTACCTCGCAATTGTATTAGGTTCATAGGCCGATTTCTGTAGGCATTTTAATCTTTAGTTTTAGAAAGTTTTTATCATATTTGTCTTTCTTCTTTTTATATTCTTTTGCTGTGTTCTTGTGAGTTTCGGGGCACCTGCGTTCTCTTCTGCTTTTAGGGGTGACGATTTCGCTCTCTTAATTCCTCTGGCTAGATAGCTGAGTCCGAAGGTGGGGGTTCTGATAGAAAAGGGGTGGGAGGTATTATCTAACCCTTTTGCTCAGGTCCCTACATCCAAAAGGGATCTGGCCTAGAGGAAGAGAGAGAGAGGATTTCACAGTCACCACCCATCTTCAAGTCGTTGGGGAATGCAGGCTCTCAATCTCCAAGAGTTTTCATTGTTTTAAAAATCAGAGAGGATTTCACAGTCACCACCCATCTTCATTTACACTGACCGGAAAGAGGGGTGCCTAACCCCTTCCTTCTCTCTTTCTTTCAACTTGCCTAGACTATCCTTGTTTAGGCCGAGAAGTGCGGAGTCACTAGCATTTGATTAATTTTGAAAAATGCAATTCCGGGAGGCCCATCACTCCCAGTTATCTATTCTGATGGGTGGCGACTCCATCTACTCAGCCATGAAGTGAATAGACGGGTTTTTCCAACGTTCACAACCACTAAATGCCCACATAATGCTTTCCTCCCTTCCTCTAAAAACTCCACCAATCCCAGCAGCTCTAGGGTTTCCCAAAGCACTGCCATCAAAATTTAAAGTTAGCTTGATACCAACCTTGCAGGAATAGCAATTGACCTGCTAGACCTAGAAGGTCCTAGTGAGGAGAACAGGATTTTCCCCAAATTTCTTTGCAAATCATTCAAAGATAAGCCATTGAACTCTGTAGATATAGAGGCCCATTGATTGCCCAAGAAAGTAATGTGGGAGAGTAAAGGCGATTGCTTCTTTCTGGTTTTCTTTTCAAAGATAAGCCATTCAAAGATAAGGATCTGGTTTTCTTTTCAAAGAGGCGATTGCTTCTTTCTTCCCAAACACACCATAACACTGCTTGGGCAATTGTGCACCAATAAATTTTCCCCCTGCTTCCAGGACCACTATGCCTCCATTGCCATATGAAATCAATTAAACTTCTAGGAAAGACCCAGATTTACCCTACCAGATTAAGGAAGTAAAACTAGAATTTCCTTGTTTCTGGGCAGTGAAGAAAAAGGTGATCAGTGGATTCACCTTCTTTCAGATGTAAAGGACAAGCATGGGGGAGATAAACAATTGCCTTTATTCTTCTTCTAAACCAAGTCGTAAGTGTTGATTTTGTGAAGGCAGGCCTCCCAAACAGGGGGAATATTGGAGCACCAAACCCTCTTGTGGTGAAAATTAGAGTTGGAGGATTCCATAACCAAGGCTCTAAAGAAGGACTTAGTTGAGAATCTGCCATCAGGTTGAAGTTTCCAAATGCGTTGGTCTGGGTTTGTTGAGGAAATGTAAACCTCACTTGGAGAACTTAAAAGGTTTGCTATCTCATCAATCTCTAAGTTTCTTAAAGGTTCCAGTTAAAACCAGAGGGTGAGGGTTGAATACAGGAATTAACAGTGGAAAAGCGTTTGCCAAGGTAT